>OY747701.1:5152500-5360000 GCA_963556495.2 Valencia hispanica | reverse complement strand
AGTTGTAAAAAGAAAACAACTACTTATTAGGTATTTCTGTGCAGCTGCAAGCGCTGGCATCTCCAAGGTCAGAAGATAAATCTCAATTGATAAAGAATAACCGTTCTGGGTACAGGAGCTGAGAAGTCAGCATACAAGAAACAGGAACCCTTTCTGAAATACACATCTTTAGTTGAACAATCACATTTACATAAAATGAAACAGGTCAGTGAAACAATATACAATAAACATAGAAATTTCTTCTACACTTACTATCTCTATCTCTCTGCCTCGCCAACCTGTACAACTCATTATCTCCCTCCTTACTGTCCAACCTAGTATACAGGTCATCATACACCCTTTGTTTGGGCTTTGCCACTTCTACCTTCAGCATACGGTGCATCTCCTTGAACTCCTGTCTACTCTTCTCAATCCTCTGTGGCCCACTTCTTCTTAGCTAACTTCTTTCTCTTCTTTCTCTGTATATGCTCCTGGACTTTCCACCACGAAATTTCCTTATTTACTTTCCTCCTTCCAGATGTCACACCAATTACCCTCCTACCTCTCTCCCTAATCACATTAGCTGTAGCTATCTAGTCATCTGGGAGCACCTGCTGGCCACCAAGAGCCTGTCTCAATTCCTCCCTAAAAACCTCACAACACTTTCTTTTTCAGTTTCTACGGGCCTCCACTGTGGCGCATACAAAACATCTCAGGTGGGATCTGTTTGTCATGCCAGTAACATTGGAAACAATCAGGACCATCAAGGTTAAATTTTTTCTCGTCAGATAATAAAACTTTCTTCCATGTTCAATGTCCCATGTTTTGTGCTGTCTTGCAAAGCCAAAACGATCACTTCTGTGGCGTCCCAGGAGACGAGGCCTTTGAATACGTTTTTTTGTTTTTGAAGCCCTTCAGTCTGAGACTCCGTCTGATGGTTGTGGGGCTGCAGTCGGCACCAATAACGGTCCTAATGTCGGTCGAAGATTGTTCAGTGGTTTGACGGACAGCCAATTGGATCCTCCGACTCAGTGCTCGTTAAATTCTTTTCGGTCTTCCACTTCAAACTTTTTTTGTTCCATAATGCTCAGGATCATTAAAAAAATTCCAAATGACTGTCTTACTGCGTCCCACCTTAGCAGCAATGCCGCACTGTGAGAGACCCTGCTTATGTAGTTCATATTTTTGCCTTTGCCTTCAGAACGTCATGATCGTGTGACTACTTGACAGTAAATGACAGTGAATCAAAATTGTTTGCACAAATTTGGCCTTTTAAAGGCATGTGGTGTTAAATTTCTGATTAGTTGTAAAACCGCCTGTTTCAGTATGTAAGGGTTATTTTCAATAAATTGGCCTGCTCAAAACATTTTTTGTCTCACTCCCATTTCTTCTTGGTAAAGGTGGACTTCTCACCATGATCTCACCATGCAAAATATGATTTTTTTGGACCCTTTTTTAGGAAGTCTTAATCTTTTGATCGGAACTCTATATATATTCTCATTCAGTGGCATGTTAGTTTATGATTACATATCAATAAGACAGGATGGTGGAATCAGCAATATAACAGTTGCCATGGATTTCAGTGGTCTGCAGACCAGTTAAATCTGAGACCAGATAATTTTGTAGGTCTAAGTATTTTTGGCTGATCAATGTCAATCACCTATTTTAGTTTTGTACTATTTAGTAATAATGATTTAAACCTGGCTTAAAGTGGGAGTAGCGGCCTGTTTTCTAGATCATGTATGTAGAGATCCCCTTATGTCATAACTGAGAGGAGATGTCTAAAAAGATCTTCGGTCATCCACTCATCTTGTAAAGCACTTTGAATTGCCTTGTGGCTAACACTGTGCTATACAAATAAAACTGCCTTGCATTGGCTTATACATATGCATGTACATAACCTTTGTTTGAAAAGGAGTGATGTGATTTTTTCTTTACACGTATATATGGATGTGTATTGGCTGTGGTTGTGAATTACTACAGATTTGACTCATAACTCATTTATCACACAGATCAGAGGAATCAGAATCCAGGCGCAGTGCACTTTAATAAGGATTCCAATACGCTGGCTGTCTGTTGTAAGGTATGTTTACATTTATTGTGCTACTAGTGCTTTTTTTGTCTTAGTATACTAAAGTCAGATCTTAAAAAGTAACTAAACCCCAAAACAACTCTATTTTGCTTCTAAACTGTATAAATGGGTATTTACCAATGCAATCTTTCAGTTTCTGGGATTTTGTTTTTTACATTTTTGTGTAAACTTGTTTAATTCTACACTTTTTGGTCTAAAAACGTCTTAGTGCTGCCCTCTTAGGGTTGAACTGTGGCTACTGCATTTGAATTTTGCGATTGGTTGAGAGCGGTACATCTTTACGTCACAGGCATTGACTGTGTCACAGGCATGGTCTCACAGAAACATCCCGGGGGTTTGGGTATAAAACTATTAGACATACCGGGCCCGTGGCGAGTTTGGAGTTGGACTGCGTTTTTAGGTTACCATTATTATCACATTAGCACATTAGGGAGCCGACTGGCAGCATATTTCCACCAGAGAGTGGGTCCTCATCACCCTGTATAACAGGCTCCAAACAGTAGGTGGTTAATTCCGCTCCGGCTCGCTCCTCTGCGCAGCAGTGAGCGGGTGGTTGTTTCTGAGATGCCTCCGTAGGTTAGAGGTGTTCCCATCTCTCGCCGTCACCTTTTTACTGCACCGTCACCTTTTTACTGCACAGTTTACAAATGGCCTCATCTGGGTTTAATTGCTCTCCTTTATCGTCTGTTTTGAACCCATATTCCCAAACTGCAGAAGTTGTGCTCTTTTTTTTGACACACAATCACTGGATGTACGACCTGCCATCTTTCTCCCCTTCTCTCTCTTGGTGTGTCTCCTCCGGGCTGTCACGTGATTAATTTCACGCTTACATTTAAATAAACTTTACTAAAGTTGGCTAAAACATATTAAATTATTTAAGTAAAACAGAAAATTCAACCACACGTCAATTTTACACATAAAATAATTTTTATTTAATATTTAATCCTTATCCCCTAAATGCACTGCATTTTTTCATGATGGTATTGAAACTTATACCGTTGCTATTTTTAAATACCGTTGGTAGACAGTGTTCTTATGTTCTTAACAGTTTGCACCAGAAGTGCCAATGAGGGAGTGTCTCTTTTGAACCAGCATTTAGTTACAGATTTTTTTGCAGCGGCAAGAATAATCCTAAATAAATATAGGTGACTTTGAGACATCTCCTCTGGTGGTACACTGAGAAACAAAGTAAAAAAAGACAATTCCAATTGGGTGCCTAATACTAAATAAATCAAATTGATTACCTTTTCCCCAAAAAAAGTTTTGCCCGGACATGACCAAAATATATGTACCTGATCAGCGTGACCGATCCACACTCCCTCCAGCAGGAAAACTGGGTAGCCAGAGCTTTTGACTTCCGTACAGGTGTAATAAAAAAATGGACCAGGGTTTTCCAACAAAAATCCCTCCAGGTAAAGAAGTTGGTGGCACAACTTCTGGTATGTCAACATTAAGATCTTTATCCCATTGTTTTTTTAACATGAAGGTGAATTTTATTATCAATTAACTTTAAGGTCTTATAGGCTTTTCCAACAATATTTTAATTAGTACATCCTTTATAAATATCTATAAAAAACTGAACCAAGTTGGAGGGGTTGTCATCCTGGGGACATTGCATTTCTTTAACAAAATAATGGCGAAGCTGGAGATACCTGAAAAATTTGTGTTTACCAAGCCCACATTTACGTAAAAGATTTTGAAAACTATCTATCTGACCTTTAAATATGATTATACAGAATGCTGTTGTGCCTAATTGTGACCATTGTTTAAGTCTATGGTCATGTGCTGCTGGTTGGAAATGTGGATCACATGCAGGCCACTCCAGGATCTTTCTTTGCCTATGGAGCCGAAACATCTTTACAAATTGTAGCCATACTCTGATAGATGTACACAAACAAAAGCTCTCAAGTTGCAGAGTTGATCTGGCACAATGAATACAACCAAGTATTGACTGTAATGGAATTTCACTCAGGGAGAGCTCCAAGCCTTTCCATTTAGCTTCATAGGACTTGTTACACCAAAGGATAAATGGTCTCATTTGGGCTGCAATATAATAATACCGGAGACAGGGCAGGGCCATGCCTCCCCTGTCCCTCGGCATCTGAAGGACAGTGTATTTTATTCATGGTTTCTTTGACTTCCACACAAACCTATACATTTGTCCCATTCTCTGAATTGTTTCAGAGGGATCTCCAAAGGTAATACATTGAATAAATATAATAGTTTGGGTAAGATTACCAAATGAATTGACCTAATCCTATCTCCAATTTCCATGGGAAGCAAAGCCCATCTGTCCAAATCTTTGTTAATTTTCTGTGTGAGATTTTGATAGTTATCAGCAAAAAAACAGGAGAGGTCCCTTGGTATGAATACCCCCAAATATTGCATATGAGACAAGTTCCAGTTAAAGTCAAATTCTCTAACCAACTCTGGAGGAGGATTAAATTTTAATAAAAGAGCTTGAGTTTTATTGACATTGAGAGTACCCAGAGAGGGACCCAAACATTTTGAGGGTATTCATAAGTAAAGGTACGCTAGAGCCTGGATTTAGTAGTGTTACCAATACCTCATCTGCATGTAAGCAAATTTAATATTCTATATCTTTTATGTTAATGCCTTTAAGCGCCCTCTCCTCTCTAATCAACTGAGCTAAAGGTTCAATAAACAAATTGAACAAAAACGGGCTAAGCGGGCATTCTTGGCGGCAACCTCTAGTTTTATAGGGCTCGACAAACCACCATTTATTTTTATCATTGCCGTTGGAGATGTATACAATGCCTTAATGCACTGTATAAAGTGTTCAGACAAACAAAAACGACCCATTGTTTGGTAGAGGAATTGCCAACTAACAGAGTCAAAAGCCTTCTCAGCATCTAAGCTGAGAAGGACAGCACTAGAACTTGTCTTTGTAACATGATCAACAATGCAGATAGTTTGACAAATACTGTCGTGTGTTTGACGATCTTTTAAAAAAAACCTGTTTGGTCGTCATTTATGAGAAATGACATAGCCTCTTCCATTCTTCTGGCAAGAATTGATGCAAAAAGCTTGTAGTCAACATTAAGAACACTGATGGGTCTATAAGATTTGCAATCCAATTTGTTTTTTCCTTCTTTATGAATTACAGAAATGAAGGCTTCCTTCCATGAAGGAGGGGAAGTGCCACCCTTCATAACATCGTTAAAGCACTCTTTAAGCAAAGGGAGGAGTGGTTCTCACATCTTTTTATACCACTCTGCTGAGTATCCATCTTTACCAGGAGATGTACTTGTTTTCAAAGCTGAAATTGCCTTGTTGATTTCCAAATCTAAAATATCAGCTGTAAGAACGTCTATCAATTTTACCCAAGGATGGAAGATCTAATGAATTCAGACATTGATCAGTTTTGTCACTGTTAGTTTCACCTTTTTGTTTGTACAGTGTTGTATAATATTTTTCAAATTATCTATGAATTTCACTTAATTTGGTTTGCAAATTATTTGGACTTAGATCCTTTATTTTATGGAGTGCGCTCTCTTCTTGTTGCTTATGCAGTCTCCATGCCAACACCTTTGCAGCTTTTGGCCCCACCTCATAGTATCTCTGTTTCATGAACCTTATGCTTTTCACATGCGTCCACAAGGTGGGGCCCCTTATTAAAGGGGCTATATGCAATTTTCTGAAATTTAAACTCGCGACTGACACCTGTGGCCAAAAAACGGAAGTGCTCTTCCTTTCTGCTCGCTCTCGCAGCACGCGCTCGTACGCCGGTCGCTCACAATCTTCGATCTTTTTCGGGCACTTGTCAGGGGTATAACTTTTTTAGTCTTATGTGGAGTTTATGCTGGTGTCAAAGTTGTCCTTGGTCTCTTCTGTGTATTCGCACAATCCATTGAACTGCTTGCGAGTGCTGACTAGCAGTGGTGGCAGAGTAATCTGAAACGTTTAACATGAACACGCTTGACGTCACATCGGCAGACAGCGCGGGAAAATCCGACCCGATAGAAAATAGAAAAAATTGGATACAGGCTTATAGGTTCACCCACTGTGAGCTGACAAGGTGTCAGTATGCTCATCAGGAGATGTTTGGTCAAATAAAAAGGCTATTGTTACGTGTATTTTGGGAAAAAATTGCATGTAGCCCCTTTAACTTAGGGGCTGTTTACACGACAACGTTTTTCAGCAAAACTGAGGTTTTTCTCTCCGATTCGGCCACTCGTTTACATGACAACGGGAAAATGGGGGGCGAAAATGCAGCTTTTGGGAAACGACTTCCAGAGTGGAGAGTTTTGAAAACGCTGAGTGATTCGTTGTCGTGTAAACGCAAGCCGGAGACTTTTCAAAACGATGACGTCACTGCCAGTCACCTACGGACATGTTGCACTTGCGCACTCCGCCTTTCTACAGAAAAACAACAACAATGGCGGATCCAGGTATGCGGTTACTGCTGATGCAGCTTCTGAAGTTATTTGGTCGCATACAGTATGTGCGTCAAATAATCAATATGCCTTTATTTGAACGGAGAACTACAAGAAGACCGCCATTGTTGGGCATCATGAAATGTTTCTTTTCCGGGTTGTGAGGGGGAAACCTTGGAAAACTGCATACACGGGGCACACTGCCATCTAAAGGCCGGGCATATGTACTACATCATTTTCCATCGCGCGCACTGTCGTGTAAACGCAGTGCGTTTTCACCTGCGTATTGTCGGCTTCTATCATAATGTGCTCTGCAACTCACTTCCTGCTCAGAGTGGTGGGGGCGCCGAACTCCAAAACCCCAGCGGGAACTGTTTCAAAATAAGACCCAGAACTGAGAGACAGAGAGTAACAAAAACACACACAATCAGATATCTGGTTTGAAAAGGACGCACCTGCAGATGGGAGCCAGACAAGATCTGACTCGCTGTTCTACAAGGCTGTACCATTTTTATTTGAAAAAGAACAAAGAACATATCACATGACTCCTCTCTCCTCCTTCTACATCTTGACAGGTCATTTATTTTCTCCAGGTCTCTTGACCTTACCATGAACTGGGTTATAACATGAGTTAGAGTTATAGCTGATCCTCCCTGCTTTCAGTTCATATCTTTACTCAAGAGTTTGTTTACTTAAAACCTTCAACCCTATAAAATACTGGTAACAGAGTCATGTTTTACTACCCTGAATAATATAAACAGGCCTATTACTTCTAAAGCTTAAAAAAGATATAATTAAAACATATGTACTGCATAATAAAAAATAGCCTCAAAAAAGTAGAATACAACAAATCCCTCTTTCAATCTATTTTTTAAATAGATTGACCACTCCTCTGTACTTCCCCTTCAGGCTCCATGTGAGGGATCAACAGATATTGACCTTGCACATTATCACCAACAGCTTTTTCAATACACTTTGTGAGCAAAGAACGTATACAAGGAATACAACAACATCCACATAACACCATAGTTGACACAAATACTGCTAAAGAAACCATTAGACATT
This sequence comes from Valencia hispanica, assembly GCA_963556495.2. NCBI lineage: Eukaryota > Metazoa > Chordata > Actinopteri > Cyprinodontiformes > Valenciidae > Valencia > Valencia hispanica. Next base: position 5,352,467 of record OY747701.1, on the reverse strand, counting down.
GCCAGAGTCTTCCCTTTACCAAACATATTATTTAACAAATTGTCCCTCTTTCTAACCTGATCATTCAAAATGAGAAGAGTGTCTGTTTTTTTTTTATCCTTACCTTTAAGCAATATTTTTTTTTCTAATTTATTATTATTGTTTTTTATGTTTTAACCTAATTCTCAATATTCTTTTAGTAAAAGCAAACTCTAGCAATTGTCACCAACCCCAAAAACATCCTACAAAAACCACATCATAATGAAAAAAGAATAAGTAAAACAAAAATTAGTAGTCAGTCAACCTGATTATACTTTAAACACTCCTTAAAATATTTTATCTTATTACTAAAAAAGTTTTATAAAACCGTAAATACTGAATATTAAGAAAAAATCCTACAAATCGACTACTTAAAAATTCTTTGACACCCTCTTAGGCAGTGTCTAGCAATCTGCACCTGTAAATAAAAATCGGTTAGACAACCTGTAAAATACAAGAAAAATGATTAGTAAGTGTTCAGTCTTTATTATTTTGTTCTCTAGTCTTCGCTCTTGTTTATTTCTCTGGCAGCAGGTGGCTACCAGAGTGATGAAATGATTCAGTACAGTGAACTCTTTATTTTTCCCAATGTTACTGTCTTTTCTGCAGATCGCCCTCACTGAAATGACAGTTACTTCATTAACTGAACATTTCCCCCAATAAACACAAATGCACAGACAGGCCCCGCCTCCAATAGCTTCCCCCACCGATTGTGAGGTGGTCAAAACCTGCTGTGAAATGTGTTTGATTTCTTGCGATCTTTTCTCTTCGGTACAATCCCTCTTCGAGAAAAGCAAGTCCAAATTGCTTATCTCGCCCAATTTTTTTTCACATATAGATTACACTGGATGAATACAGCAACTTCAACCAATCTTCTGGGTGGGTCAGGCCCCGCCTCCTGGCTTCGGCAGTCGACACCGCCTAGTCAGAACCGACACCACCCGCTGCAAAGAGATTCTCCCAGGTCAGCAGAGAGCTGCTGCAGCGTGAGGGACAGGAGAGGGGTCGGAAGGAAAAAGGAGACCAGGCCCTTCAGATGCTGATGATCACTGCGAGGGTCCGGGTCAGGGTGCGGTGACACCTGAGGTTCTCTGCCAGCTGTAAATTTAAAGTTGAATTAGACCGCTCGATGACGCCCTATTTCCCCACGCGTCAACAGTGTCAGCCTTACTGTGACCCCAGTAGCAGTAACAAAACCTGCTCTCTTCCACTGTGGTAATTCATAATGTATAACAGAAAACCCGTAGTTCGAATCAGTGTAAATCGTGACGTCTTTATCTCTTCCCCATTTGCATGCTTCAATAAGAGCCCTTATCTCAGCACGCTGTGCGCTCTGCTTGCCGTCCAGCTTCCCTGACACGACAGTATGTAGTGAATCTCCATTCTGCTCAACAACTGCAAAACCTGATTTTAACTGGCCCTGTCCATCTCTAAAACAACACCCATCTGTATAGAGCACAAAACCTGTAGGTAAGGGATCAGATCGTAAATTAGGACGTATTTTTTGAGCAACAGAATTCAGCCTGACACAGTCATGCTGCTCCCCAGAGGCGGTGATTTGTTCAGCCATGTTTATTCCTTCATGCGTAAAAATAATGTTTGGTGCCTCCAAAACTCTGCTAATCCGCTGCTGACGCAAAGTAGAAAGAGTAAACGTCTCAGAATTAACCAATGCCATGACTCCATGAGATGTCAAAATATTAAGTGGATAACCCCTAACAATGTGTGAAGTTTTCTCCACTAGGTGTGCAATTCCTGCTGCATGTCTCGTGCAAGGTGGCTGTCTCATTTCAATAGCTTGCAGCTTTATGCTAAGATACATAAGAATGTATCTCTGACCACCTTTTTTCTGAAACAAAATCCCATTAACCACCCCATCTGTTTCTGATGTGTTAAGAAAAAATGGACATGTATAGTCAGGAGTGGCTAAATCAGCTGCTTGTGCTAGAGCCTGTTTCAACTTAATAAATGCCTCCTCAGCCGGTATGTCCCATTCTAATTTAGCATGCAGATTTTTCATACCATGAACATTTACAAGAGCCCTGAGTGGTGTGGTAAGGTTTGTGTAATGAGGCACATAATGTCTGGAAAAATTTGTCAGGCCCAGAAATGACAGCATTGATTTAACAGTGAGAGGTTTAGAATGGGCCAAAATAGCATTCTTGTGGGTGTCCGTCAGTCCAGCGCCTTGAGCGGTCACCCTTCGCCCCAGGAACTGGACTTCCTGCCTGACCAACTGAAGCTTATCGCGGGAGACTTTGAATCCCTCTTTTCCCAAATGTTGCAACACAACTAGAGTCGCTGCTATGCACTTTTCAACAGTAGGGGATGCTAAAAGTAAATCGTCCACATATTGGGTCAGTACACAGTCTGGAGGGAGCTGTACAGTGCTTAATGACTGCTTCAACACCTGATTAAAAATACCTGGAGATAAAGCAAAACCCTGCGGAAGCCTACTATAACGTAGCTTCCTGCCCCTGAATGTAAATGAAAAAATATCCCTGACAGAAGGATGGAGCGGTAAACAGAAAAATGCATTAGCCAAATCTATGCAGGTAAACCATTTTAAATCAGGAGTCAGTGATGCCAGAGCTGTATATGGATTCGGTGTAGAAATGGGAGGGGTTCTAAGGGCCTCATTAATAGCACGCAAATCATGTGCCATTCTGTATTTACCAGTACCTTGTTTTTCCACAGGAAGAATAGGGGTGTTATATGAAGAGTTTGATGGTTCTAAAACTCCAGCTTCAAGTAAGCCTGCAATAGTGTCTGCAATACCTTCCTCAGCCTGAGGTTTATGTGGATACTGCGAACGCCAGATTGGATCAGAATGTTTCATCTCAAATGTTATGGGTGTGGTTTGCACTAGACCAACATCAGTGGGACCATCTGACCACAAAGAGTCAGGCACGACCTTTAAGGCCTCCACTGCATCAGGATGATCTGTTTTTTCTCTGCCATGATTTTTAGAAAGCTGCAAATGTTCCAGAATGGTAGTATCAGAGAGCTGCGTGTCTATTTTGTACATCTGAGTAGAAGGAGAAAAAGAGACTGAAGATATCTGGGTAGGAACCCAATCCTTTAATTCAACTCCCCTTTTAACCATTCCCCCCAAATCTTTAGCTTGATGTTTCGGATGCAACAAAAGCGATATGTGTGGAAGCGCTTCAGCTTCCATCATATACCATTTATGCTGCTTTGAAGTCAGATGAGCATACAGTGCCACACCCTCCTTTCCCACAAAGCATGGACCCGAAGCCACAGACCAACTTTGGCCTTCAAGTTCTGTTTCAAATTGTTCCTGGTATAAGGTAGGATCGCCCCTCTCATAAAGGAAGGTCACATGGAAAGGATCAGGCGGTGGAACAAAAGGCTGGAGTTCAAGCAGCCAAGGCTTCCAGCATCTCAGAAAGTCAGCCGCAGAAGATTCATGTGCAGACATCGTAGTCAATCTGGCCCAGAAAATATCAGCCACTTGTGAAGTGTCATCCTTCAGCAAAAATTGACCACTCATGGTGTCACAGCAATGCGTACGTCCATTCGGAAAAGTCACCATAAGTCCATCAGGGGTACATAGAATAGTATCACCAAGTTTGATAAGCAGATCTCTGCCTAACAAGTTGACAGGCGTGGTTTGAGCAATGACAAAAGAATGTGATAGTCTTTGATCACCCACTGAAACAGGCAATGGTTGAGTTATAGGGAGAGTCATTGGAGCCATATGTAGAGGTGGCTGACCGGGAGGTATAGCGCCCCCTTGTGGGTGTGGGCACTCCCTCACCCAGTGTTCATTGGAGCCACACCTGTGACAACCGTTAGCACCTGGCTGCCCTCTCCCCATGCCTCTAAAATCCCCAAACCTGGCCCTGCCACGTGACCTGCCACGAGGCTGCCATGTCCTATAAGGAGCAGTAAATGGCGGATTCGGCGCAGCTCCAGCATACATCACAGGAAAAGAAGGCAGCACTGTCGCTGATCCAACAGTAGGTGCTGCTTCAGCCACCATCTGTTTCACTTTTTTTAGACTGATACAAGTCAGTCAATTTATTCTGAGCCTCTTTTAACTGTAGTTTTAACAAAGCAGTCTCCATTTTCTTATTCTCCTCAGCGTCCTTTAACGCAGAATCTTGCACATCTTGTAAATAATATGTTACGTGTCTTTCCCATGTAGGCTGATCATAAATGTGTGAATCAGGATTCCGTTTCATTAATGTAGCAACAGACTCTGGCATGCCTGCTAAAACTGCTTCTCTAAACCAAATCCGATTATTTCCCGGATCTCGAGGGTGTTCTCCAGTAACTGCAACCCATTTATCTTTGCATTTTGCTATATGTTCTGCGGGAGTAACATCAGTTGACCAGGGAAATTTCAAAATTTTAGACGCAGGCGGAGTAGGATATTTTCTTCTGACCCACTCGGCCAGCTCATATGCATAATGCGTGAATGGGGCTTCATCAAGTACACATGCTAGCTGACACTGGAGCATCATCTCATTATAATCTGTCAATGTCAACATTCTACCCATAATAGCTTTCCAATCCCCCACCGCTAGGGTTTGCCCTGAAGTCAGCTGATTCAATTTATTTATCCAACAGTTTCCTCCACCAGTCAAAGCAGGGAGTTGCAGAATGATGGCAGATATGTCAGCCATCTTCCATGGTTTGTAAATTACTGAACCATCTGATGCTCCCACTAAAGGAAGCATTAAATCAGGGCCTCCACTTGCCCCCAGTGACACCTGAGATCTGGTATTCTTAAATGGTCCTTCACTCCCCTTGTCTCCCAACGTCTGCATATTTTTGACCTGTAAAACCGCCGCACATTCATCACGTTGACTGGGGCTGGCATTCCCTGAAAAATCTGCAGCTTGACCCCTTACCACAGATGCTAATCTTTCCTGATTCTGCAGCAGTCCATCCATCTGTAGCTGAACTTCAGTTAACCTGTGTTCGTGCTGCTCCATCTCATCCATCAATATAGCATTATACGCCAAAAACAATTTATCGGTGTCTTGTTCTACTAATTTTAATAGCTGTCGTTTTTCCTCCCCAGTGTGTTCTACAACCCCTTTACCGGTGACTTCAAAACGCAATTTATAATCTTGTCCATCATCTTTTACCTTTAAATCACCCTGTGGTTTTTTAGTCAATGGTTCATGGGCTACAGACCTCTGTGGGAGGCCACTCCAGTGCAACACTGCACTGCTTGAAGGAAGGGGGGGAGTAATGCCCACCGGGGGTGGCTCACAAAGAGATGGTGAACTCGGTGGGTCACCCTGCGTGTTTTGAAGTATAATCTGGCCATTGTCTGTCTCCAAGCCCCATGAAATATGTGTTTGACCAGAGGTCGTCAATATGGGGTACATAGGTTGATATGGGGGAGGGATATGGTCTGCCGAAAAACTATTTTCTGCAGTAACACACAAATGATCAATACCCTGTCCTGCTAAACCCCATGTTTTCCACATTTTCTCAGCTTTTAAGTGTCTCATTTTAGCACCAGTGATGCTCTTTGCTGTTTTAGCTTTATCTGCATAACGTTTCCCTTCCTCAAAACACATTTGTGACAAACTTCTTTTGTCGTCTCCTCGGGCACCATGACGAGCCCACATGGCCGTCATAAGGCCCTGGAACTGGTTTTTATCTTTTTTACCGGGCTTATCAACTAAAACAGAATATAATTTAGAAATGTATATTAACAATTGGGCATCTAAAGTACGCCAGTTTCGTCCCTGTGGAGCAGGAAGTAATTTATATTCGGCTGCCATTGAATATTCGTAACAAAAATCCAGAATGGATTAAAATTTTAAAAAAAATAGGTTATTTGTATTAACTCTATAAATTATTTATTTTAATTGATAAACTATCAATTCGTAGGCCCAAATTTATCCCAATATTAATGCAGTTAACAGTAAAGGCAGGCACCATTTTTATTTATTTAATTTATTTCTTTTTATAGTGAAGGAGTTTATATATTATTTATTCATGCAACATTAACCTTAATAATGTTTTAGGCAAAGCCGAAACGAAGGAAAGCTAAAAAGGTTTATAACGCACTGTTTATCTTATCATTAATTTATTTATATACGGAGATTATTGTCGTTTCATCTAAAAATCAAAGAATTCCTAATAGAGTCCGGGCTGCGCCAAAACTCGGGACGCACACTTCGGTGAAACACCCGAAAAAATAGAATTCTCCCAATATAAGGCAATTTGTATTTATCATTAAAACATATACCGAAAGAAATACGTTTAAAACTCGCTTTGCAACACAAAATCGTCAACAGTTTGCTCCAAAAAAAAAACTCCGCCGGACTGACGGATCAAAGTCCGGCCCAATAAAACTTCCGTGTCACACCGCGGAATGAATACGCCGGTGCACAGATGGCTAATTCTGCACTACGATGCTAAACCTAACAAACCGTACTCATAAGTAAACCAACCAAGAACAAAATGCCTCCAACAAAACCACACTTCGCCATCAATACTCGAATGACTGTTTAACCGAGCCAAATAAATACAGTTCGGAAGCTAAGCTACCAAAGATTAGCTGTCATCATGAGCAACCTAGCTCAACCGGAAGCCAAACGTGACCGCTCCGTTATCATAAAAAGTTATTTTATATATATTCTATAGAGTTTACTACCAGTTATTCATAATAACAGTCCTATATATATGTGTTCGACAATGCTTTAGACGTGTTTACGTAGTTGCACAAGGTTGAACGCCTTTATTTCCAGGCGAAACTCATCCAAACTGTGCGTTAGCCGTAAGCTAACTTATGGTGGTACTTTAGCTGACTGAAAATGATATTCCCTTATTCCTCTACAATGTCAAGCTTCTACGCTTATTGTATATACAAGAAGCGCGGGCATTGTCTAGGCGTTTAAGATTCGCAGAGGAATTATGGTTTTAGATTCAGTCGGTTAGTTCCCCTAAATGAGAAGTTTATATGCGGCCGGAGTTCAAGAAGCTACCTGGTAGCTTCCTTCCGTCACCGCGACTTCCCCAATCACACACACAAACATCCGAGAGAAAGAAAGAACAACAACAGCGTCCCATCGGAAGTGAGCGGCCAACTCTCAAGCCCCCTGGTCCGTACTTTGGTCGGCCCTCAACCGAAAGAACAACACGTCAACATTAAATGGAGAACGTTTAAATCGATCAATACCTATTAATTTGGTGTTAGCGCTTTTTCAGATTGATACAAAACCACCCGGGTGTTGATTAGCAAGGATCAATCCAGTCGCTCTCCGATTCTCTGTTGAACTCAAAGAAAAAACACAAAATCACTACAATTGCCACAAACACATGTATCAATCAGTTATGCCACACTCATTACTCACACTCAATCTCTCCCAGCCCTGAGAAAACTCAAAACCAAATCAAATGCCCGCATCCTCCACCATTTGTCGGCTTCTATCATAATGTGCTCTGCAACTCACTTCCTGCTCAGAGAGGTGGGGGCGCCGAACTCCAAAACCCCAGCGGGAACTGTTTCAAAATAAGACCCAGAACTGAGAGACAGAGAGTAACAAAAACACACACAATCAGATATCTGGTTAAGGACGCACCTGCAGATGGGAGCCAGACAAGATCTGACTCGCTGTTCTACAAGGCTGTACCATTTTTATTTGAAAAAGAACAAAGAACATATCACATGACTCCTCTCTCCTCCTTCTACATCTTGACAGGTCATTTATTTTCTCCAGGTCTCTTGACCTTACCATGAACTGGGTTATAACATGAGTTAGAGTTATAGCTGATCCTCCCTGCTTTCAGTTCATATCTTTACTCAAGAGTTTGTTTACTTAAAACCTTCAACCCTATAAAATACTGGTAACAGAGTCATGTTTTACTACCCTGAATAATATAAACAGGCCTATTACTTCTAAAGCTTAAAAAAGATATAATTAAAACATATGTACTGCATAATAAAAAATAGCCTCAAAAAAGTAGAATACAACAGTATTCAAAGAAAAACGGCAACGTTGTCGTGTAAACAGCCCCTTACTGTCAGTAAACAGAAACTGGGTGTTACACCAGCAAAGGGGGGGCTTTTTAAAACCACATGTGGTCAAACTACCCTCCTTTGTTAAAGATACTATTGACATGATAAATGTGTTGAAGTCCCTAGATTTTTCTGTTGAACATATGATTCTGGTGACTCATGATGTTGAATCTTTATATACCAACATACCACATACCGGTGGCATTGAAGCAGTTGATTTCTACCTTAATACCTTGCATTCCAAGCAGAAAACCAGTATTGATTGTTTAAAAGAACTTGTCAACTTAGTTCTCACCAAAAACCTTTTTCTTGTATAAGGATTCCTACTTCCTCCAGGTAAAGGGTACTGCCATGGGTAGCACTATGGCTCCAAACTATGCATGCTTATATGTCGGCTATTTTGAACAAGAATTTGTCCTTAATGCCTCAAACAAATTCTATGATTACATAGCTCTTTGGCGATGTTACATTGATGATATTTTTCTCTTGTTGTCAGGAACACAAGATCAACTACAGGACTTTGTTACCTTTTTGATTGCCAGTAGTTGCCATTTAAAATGTACATTAAACTTTGACTTCTTACAGATTAATTTTCTGGATATTTTAATAATTAAAGAACACGACAAACTAGTTACTGATTTGTACATAAAACCAACAGATAGAAACACTTTTCTGCATGGTAAAAGTTTTCACCCAACCTCTCTTAAAAGGAGCCTTCCCATTAGCCAGTTTAATAGACTTGCTGCATCTGCAGCTCTGATGCTGCTTATACCGAACGTAGTAATGATATGGCACAAAGATTTAGGGAAAGGCAATATCATGAAAATTACATACAAAGTGCCAACCATAGGTTTAACACTACAATCCAAGAGGAATGCCTCAATAGGAGAAGAACTGAGCATAAGAAGGGAGGCCCTCTATGCGTTATACAGTACTCTCCTTTGGCAAAAACTTTTCAGGGCATAGTACAACAGCACTGGCATATTCTTAAGTCTGACCCTAGTCTAAAATCAGTCTTCAATGAACCCCCATATGTTGTATATAAACGTGCCAGAAACATTCGGGACCACATTATTAGAGCTGATGTTCCACCAACTCAATCACAACCTTCCCATTTCCTTGCAATCATCCTGGCAGGGAATTATAAATGCGGCAACTGTGCACAATGCAACTTTACCTTTAAATGCAACTTTTTTACACATCCCCATTCTGGTAAGAAAATCAATATTAAGGGAATTATTTCATGTACAAACAAAAATTTAATTATATGATAAAGTGCCCTTGTGGCTTGGCATACATTGGTAAAACTACGCGATGCCTTAAAACCAGAATATCAGAGCACAGAAGCAGCATTCGCACCAATGATCAATGGAGTCCTGTAGCTGTGCATTTTAACACCTTAAAGCACAACCCCTCAACTCTAAGATACTTTGGTATTGAGCATGTAAAAGCCCCTAGGAGAGGGGGTGATCTCAATAGTATTCTTCTAAGAAGAGAGGCATACTATATTTTTACCCTTAACACATTGTCTCCCAGGGGTCTAAATCTAGACTTCGACCTAAAACCTTTTCTGTAGTTTTGCTTGATCTATTTCCAAATGTCATTTCTATGTTATTTATCTGTTTATTTGTTCTTTTTGGGGGAGAGGTATGTGTGTGTCAATTGGTTTGGAGGTGTGTCATGGGAATAGGGCAACAGGTTGACTCAGTCTGCCAATTGGTCTGATTAGGTCTTGGTTATACCAGCTGGGCAGATGAGCCTGTCTGTGCCTTTTTATCTGTTGCTTTCCTGCAATTGTTTTTAAGCTTGAGAAAGGCCCAGAAGGGTCAAAACTTTGCTATTTAATAAAGTTTAGTCTTTTTTGTTAGCAGTGTGCAGGCCTCCTTCTTTTTTCACCTGCCCCAAGCTCCCTTTTTTTGGCTGTGCGCACCCTGCAGTATCTGCACAACTCTTTTACACCCTAGTGGTGTTCTTATTTCCTACAGGTCTTGCTTTTAATAGCTGTTGATATTTCAGCATATATTTATTTGTTTTGTTTTCCAGGATGGTTGGGTGGCTTTCAGGACAGTTCTTCTAAACAAACGACTTACAGCAGCTGACTTCCATAATGGTTACTTGAATCAGACAATCAAGAAGAACCCTTCCAGTCAACCTGTTGAAGGGCAGTTCGTCAGTAGAAAAAGAATGCAAGAGCCTCAGAAGAATGCTTGGAGGGATCATCAAAACCAATAAAGGCGAGTCCAGGGGGGCGCTAGGTGGGGCTATTGTTCCCCCTGGATTAGACAGAACTCCCATAGCACCTCCAAGAAAATAAAAACTGTTATTTTTCTATGTGATGGATTAAAAAAAAAAAAATGTGATTCTGATAATATTTAACATAAATTCAAAAATAATCCATAGTAAACAGTCAATTATAAATATGGTTTTGAATAAACAAGAATAAAAAAAAAATATCAGAAATGGTGATGAGCCTTTTTTAGTACATGTCTGAGGTAGAATTCTGCCTCCAGGCAGCGATATGTTTTAAAACACTACGCTCTGCCACATATCAAGTATTGGTTTTTCAATCTAAGCATGATAACCTGACAAGAACATGAGTACTAAATGTTTCCATGCCTGATGACCACACCATTGGATGATTTTTTTTTTCTGTGTGCCGTTTAGTACTGAACAGAAGGAAAGAAATAAACGGACTGAGATAATGTTTGGCTGACATTGAAGGAAATAAGTAGGATCAAGCAAGAGCTCAATCAAATTAATCTGGGGAAACTTGTTTAAAAATTATGCCCCAGAACTGGGCCCTCTATTAAATTATAGCCAACATAATTTTTCTTTCGAAATACATATTTGTGAGGGAAATATAGTCCGGATTTTGAAGTTACTTATGTATTTTTCTCTTCCTCATCGTCCTTGCAGTAATGGTTTCACATCCCCCCTCGCCCCCTTCCCCAAGAGAAAAACTTGTGATTTTCAGGCTTATCAGGCTCCTCCAATCCTGTATACAAATTCCTCTGTGCACTACAGGCTGGGAGAAAAAACTAATTGGTCTCAATTAGTCCCTTCACTTTGGGTCAGGGAGCCTCCATCTCACTTTCATATAAAGAAACGGCAATGTGACTTTCACCTGGGGAACACACCTCAAAGCACAAGTACAGCCTACCTTCCATTTGCTCTCTGCTCCTTTCACCTAAGGTTACCAGGCATGTCCTCACTGCTGCACACCGAATCTGGACTTGAGGTAAGCAGCTGTGAATGAAACGAAGTCATCACAGTAGAATCTCAGCTGCGAAGAGGTTTGGCCCATAGCCTTTGCAGCTCACATCTAAAAATGTCACATAAACAGTAGCCTAAAACCACTGTTCAAACAATTTTGACCGTAGCTGGTATGGAAAGCCAGATGTGCCACAATATGAAAAATCTAAATGTCCATAAATTGATATTTATACATGTGACCATTTAAAATTTTTTGTTGACCTTATGGCTGGTGCTGAAGATATAAATTTATTTTCTCTACTTTACACTTTTATGACATTTATGCAAAGAGTCAGTATTTGCAGTGTTGGCCCTTCTTTTTCAGGACCTCTGCAATTGACTGGGCATGCTCTCAACTTCTGGGCCAAATCCTGACTGATAGCAACCCATTCTTTCATAATCACTTCTTGGAGTTTGTCAGAATTAGTGGGTTTTTGTTTGTCCGCCCGCCTCTTGAGGACTGACCACAAGTTTTCAATGGGATTTAGATCTGGGGAGTTTCCAGGCCATGGACCCAAAATTTCAACGTTTTGGTCCCCGAGCCACTTAGCTATCACTTTTGCCTTATGGCACGGTGCTCCATCGTGCTGGAAAATGCATTGTTCTTCACCAAACTGTTGTTGGATTGTTGGAAGAAGTTGGTGTTTTGGTACCATTCTTTATTCATGACTGTGTTTTTGGGCAAAATTGTAAGTGAGCCCACTCCCTTGGAGAAGCAACCCCACACATGAATGGTCTCAGGATGCTTTACTGTTGGCATGACACAGGACTGATGGTAGCGCTCACCTTTTCTTCTCCGGACAAGCCTTTTTCCAGATTCCCCAAACAATCGGAAAGAGGCTTCATCGGAGAAATTACTTTGCCCCAGTCCTCAGCAGTCCATTCACCATACTTTCTGCAGAAGATCAATCTGTCCCTGATGTTTTCTTTGGAGAGAAGTGGCTTCTTTGCTGCCCTTCTTGACACCAAGCCATCTTCCAAAAGTCTTCGCCTCACTGTGCGTCCAGATGCACTCACACCTGCCTGCTGCCATTCCTGAGCAAGCTCTGCACTGGTGGCACTTCGATCCCGCAGCTGAATCCTCTTTAGGAGATGATCCTGGCAGTTGCTGGACGCCCTGAAGCCTTCTTAACAAGAATTGAACCTCTTTCCTTGAAGTTCTTGATAGTCCTATAAATTGTTGATTTAGGTGCAATTTTAGTAGCCACAATATCCTTCCCATTGAAGCCATTTTTATGCAACGCAATGATGGTTGCGTCTGTTTCTTTGCAGGTCACCATGGTTAACATTGGAAGAACAATGATTTCAAGCATCCTTTTAACATGTCAAGTCTGCCATTCTAACCCAATCAGTCTGACATAATGATCTCCAGCCTTGTGCTCGTCAACATTCTCCCTGAGTTAACAAGACGATTACTGAAATGATCTCAGCAGGTCCTTTTAATGACAGCAATGAAATGCAGTGGAATTTTCATGGCAAAGAAGGACTATGCAATTCATCTGATCACTGTTGATAACATGTAATTCTCAAAACTTTTGGCCACCACTGTACTTCTTGACAAAGCTTAGGTCCATCAAGGTTTGCAGCAAGATGCTGCAAATCTTTTATAAGTCTGTTGTGGAGAGTGTGATCTCTTCGGCCATCATCTGTTGGGGTAGCAGTATCAGAGCCAGGGACTTAAAAGGGCTAAACAACCTGATTAAGAAGGCTGGTTCTGTTCTTGGCACTACTGTGGAACCATTGGAGATGATGATGATGATGATGATGCAAAGAACGATTCTTCATAAAATCAAAAGAATTATGGACAACCCTGAGGATCCTGTTCATGAGACTATCCTACAACAACAGTGTGTCTTCAGTCGGAGGCTTCTTCAGTTTTGCTGCAACCAGTGATGGGGACTCGAGTTTGAGACTCCGACTCGAGTGTGACTTATGTCGCGCACACAGTGACCTCAGACTTGACTTGAGATTTATACAGTCAATGCTTGAGACTCGTCCTCGAAAGACTTCAGACTCAAGCTGCGGGACTCGTGAACAATGTTTATTTTTAGGAAACAACTGATGAGCTCGCTGTTATTCCCCTCCCTCTATTACCGATAACCTGCCCACGTCAGTGTTTCCCACACACCGACCAAAAAAAATAAATAAAATCAACACGCCCGTCTGTCTGGATCACCTGTGGAGGTGTGGCCTATTTGGTGCAGAGAAGACGGCTTGTGAACACTTTTAACACATGATCACAGATTAAAAAGTGCTTTAAAATATTTTATATTCTCATTACAATGTTACTTATGTTGATGTTACTGTAGGTCCTGACCCTTAGGAAACAAGCCATTGCGCCTTTAGAAAGTTAACTATAGTCGCAAGTTTGCGGTAAAAAAAAATAGGGTGTTAAAATTAATGTAATACAGTCTGTGTAAACAATTATTAACTTTTTAAAAACTTATTAACCTTTGGGAATTAGGATATCCCTTTAGGAATCCCCTAAAGGTCTGTACTAGACTGTGTGTTCATGCTACAAGGCAAAATACAGATATTAACTTAAGAGTAAAGCATTCTTGGTGTTTTGGTCATGTTGCAGTGTTGGATGGGTCGCTGTAGGTGATGATGTGACACTTATAACCAGAGACTTAATATAATAAAGAGACTTGACTTGGACTCTAGCTCAGAGACTTGAGACTTGACTTGGACTCTAGCTCAAAGACTTGAGACTTGACTTGGACTGTAGCTCAGAGACTTGTGAGCATCTCTGGCTGCAACACAGACCGCTACAGGAAATCCTTCATGCCCACAGCCATCATGATCTACAACAACTCAAATAATTAATTGTATGAGCTGCTACAACAACACTTAATTTCCCTCTGGGATAAATAAAGTATTTTTGAACTGAATTAATCATCAGAGATGCTACCACTACTATAAAAAAGTAGAGCTAGCCCCTCTGAATTGATTTTATCTTGAAAACAGTGGCTGAGTTGCTGTGGAGGCTAACCAGTTAGATATTAGGGTGGATTTAGTGAGACACATCTTCAAGATGAATTATGTCATAAAGTACTTTGTAACCCTTGTTTAATCCACTTCCAGCTCTTCTGTGGTATTTTCAGTGTCCACAGTCTCAGATCAGCACAGTTCAGCAGCAGCATTTCAAAAGCAACATTGTACCCCATCAAATGAAAAATAGACTGGTTTTGCTTTGCATGGTCCCCATCTGATAACGTTGATATATTATGTTGTGATACCCTATTCCATTTTTAATGAATATCTGTTCTTGTTATTCAGGATGGTATACTATAATTTATGTTGTAACCCATTTTAAAATCTGTGGTGGAAAATTGTTATGCAATTAGGAATTAAGTGTATATTCTCTGTTTAGTGAATGCATCTAGGGTAAAATGACAAGATTATTGCTCCAGCTTAATGTTATGAGAAAGATATATGTGTCAGGTCACCAGAGAGACAGACGCCGGGGCAGTAAGATAACAGTCTGGCCTTCGGATGTGCTGCTTTATGCGTTGATATAAGACTCGTGTGAAGCAGTTCTCCGGAGGCGGGGCGTGAACGTTGGAGAAGACATCTACAGAGATGAACAATGATGTAATAATGAAACGTAATAAGAACATGAAATGTTGGAATTTAATTGCTTGTTTCCAAATGAATGAGCATACTGAATTACTAATGTTGGACACTGTTCAGCCAATTGTTTTACTTTCTTGTAGTAAAAGCAAATCCAACAAAACGTAATTGTTCGTCAACAGTGACGTATCACTTTTCAAATTAAGAAAGCAAATGATATATAATCACTTGGTGTTTAGGGGTAAAAATCTAATCCTGAACTATAGATTTCACAGTTAGTTTTGTTGTAGCTCCTCTTGGCTTTTATCCAAGCCTAAATTATTTGAGGCCTGTTGTGAGAATTTTTCTGCGTAGCATTTTTTATAAAAGAAGATTTGAATGGCTTAATGTGGAAAAATTATGTTGATCATGTTAAAGGTTAAGTCTCTGTGCTAACTGAGATATGTATTGTTATGTTGAACCAACATGTGAGAAGCTCAAGGACACTCTCTGTGTCTTGGGTCACCAATAGTGAGATGTGTCTGCATGCTGACTGAAGGACGTGGGAACCACTCCATTATCTTTTCTCATCCTTGTTAAATATTATTTCCATAATAGGCTTTTTAATGCATTTGACATGCATTTAGTATCAGTGGTTTGCTCGGGATCTCAGGATTATAAATATGTCATCACTCTATCTGAAAAACTAAACGCAACAGATCTAGGAAACTGCAATCTTAACATCAAGTGATCTTGGATAAAAATATATCAAATAAAACAGAGAATATTCCAATTTAAAGCATAATGAATGATTGATGATTATGATCTATATTGGTGTATATGAGTCAGATTTAATGTTTAAACTAAACTATTATCTTGAAAACTTGCTATAGTTTTAATGGTGATAATATAATAATGATTAATTATCTAAACGTGACTCAGTGATTTACTGGAGAATAAATTCCTACATCATTCCTACATCATTTTTGAAAACATATTTGCTGGAACACATTTCCAACAATCATTAATAATGATATTTTTTCTGCAAAGTGCAAATATGAATAAAAATTCTTTAGTCTATTTGATTTATTACGTGGGTTTTTTCAAAGCAATCCTTCAACTTAATGTGAGAGATGGAAATTACATTTACCTGAATCTAATATTTGAGTATTTTCTAACCTGAATCCATATTAATTTTATAGCCTATTAAATGGGTGTGCTGTACTCAGTGAGTTACAGCTGTTAGATTTGCGCTAATCAATAAAAGCCTTGGGGGTAAATAATGCACAAAGGTAAATGGTCATATAAAATTTGAACTATTGTAACTGATAAAACTGATTCGACCTAAAACTATAACACTCTGTGTTCATGAGATAAGGGGCGGCCGCGTTTGGGCCGGGAACCTTAGCTTGAAAACGTTATTTTAAGATTCTATGAGAAACGATGCAATTCAGCTATAAACTAGATGAATGATGGTTTCTATGGCGAGCCAGCCATGTTTAACTAATACTTTTGATAAACGTAGCTTACTCCGCATTAAATAGAGATAACACGGAAAACGCACTGTTAGAATCGGATATATATTGAAAACCAACTCCAGTTAATACAAATCCAAGTGGCAGTATGAAAGTATTTTAGTCTTTTGAGTAATTTACAGAAAACGGATGAGAAAACAACGCGGTTAAAAACTCTAAGGTTAATCTTAGCCAGCGAGTTATTAACTACAATGTTGTAAAAATGACCTGAAATAAAGTCAGTTGCAGGTTTAATATGATTCTCTAGTTGCTAATCAGCTAATGGAGCCACAAGCTTCTTTCTTACGACCGATGTGCTGCGATTCTCTGGTTGTAAACAATCATAGATCCCGACATTGATGAAGTATTAATTGCGCTCTGCGGCTGGAAGTCTAAAAATAGGAACTTGAACACTTGTTTTGACGAAAAGTTTAGTCTTGAGTTTTCAGTTACTTCCTGGATGTTAACGAGTTCAAACATGAGCTTTCCAAATTAAAATACGGTAATGCTTAACTTCATGAATCATCCTTTTATTTTCCCAAGAAGGGGAACTTCTGCTGTACCGGCAGCAAAGTGACAGATAATAGAAGCATTTAGATCATAGACCGTACATAAATTTAGATTCACACAAAGGAGGTAGAAAGCATGAAACAAATTTAGGATTAGAACATTAAATGATAAAGAATAAAGCTTTAGCCTTACCTCGCCCAAAAATAACTTTTACTTAATGATAGTAATGTTTAATAAAAAATTTAAATAATGACAGATTTGGGATGCACTAGGCTACCTGTTTCAGCTGCATGTGTGAGGGTTGTGTATTTGGTGCAATATTTAAGCCAACAGGTGTGACCTACACACACAGTGGGGTTTAACTTGGTTTCTATTTTTTAAAATTTAGTTTACTTCATTAAGACAAATGATGATAAAAATAGATTCAGAATTTCGGTCACTGTTCTAAAGACGGGACAAATATGGAAAATATTCAGTTAACACCTGTGCACATTAAATGCTATAGATCGCATTAAAAAAAAAACAGGGTGTCAGAATAATAAATGTGAGACCGACTATCAAACCGCAGTTAAATTCTATTCAGTTGCAACACTTTTTGATGTTTGAGAGGGGTTTTTGTGTGTTCCTTTTAATAAAAGACTAAATGAAACAGGAGTAACGAGGCTAATTTAAAAATATAGGCAGTCTAAAGTACTGAGTAGAGGTAAAAAGTTGGCAAATAGATAATTACTCCGGTAAAGTATAACTCAAGTCCTACACAGAAACTGCAATGAAGAAAACATGACATCGTTGTTATTAAAATAGAGTGGCATACTCAAATCTGAATGTGCAACTGAGTTAGATAAATTGAAATAGAGATGTTTTACAGTTGTACAGGTTTTAAAATTGTGCATTTAGCATAAATGTTTTTTTTTCCAAGGAGTTAACAGAGAATAAACTGTAAGAAACAGAGGAGCAAATAACAGCAGCAGATATATTAATTAGGTAAATAAACTGTGTCCTGAGTAAAGCAATTTTAACTAAGGTGGTTGCAAAGATAATCCTTACTGTAACATCAATTAGATTCTAGAAAAGCAGGGTCTGAAGAAGCCGTCTAATTCAATTCGAAATACTTTATTGATCCCAGAGGGAAATGAAGTGTTGTTGTAGCTAATGCAAGTAGGACTAAAATTCTTAAATACGTTAGGTAACTATGTGGTGAAATTATTATTTTTTGGTTTTGCAAGGCAAGGCAATTTTATTTGTATAGCACACTTTCAACAACAAGGTAATTCAAATATAAGAACCTAATTGCGTACCTAAATGATTGGGATATGATCATCTGGGGGTTGAAGCTGCCTCTGCGGCGACAGCAGCAGGATACACAGGTTCTGAGGTTATGGCTTATGCATGACCTTTAACCTACTATGTTTCTTTTCTTGACACTGGAGAAGCGGTTGAAGTTATTGTTTCCTTGTTTCTTGATTTTTAAGGCATGTGCAAGACGATGCCTTAAAAAAAGGGGGGAATTGGATTTGATAGTAATTGGAACAGATTTTTAAGGGATTATGAAGAGAATTGTAACTTGCAAGTAATTGAGTTTCTTGTGAATCATAACTCTGTCATGAATTAATGAGGGTTTTTACTACCTGGACTTGACATCTGACTTCATATTCCATTTCGGTTTGGGTTCAGACTTGTAGTACAGTACATATTGTGTCTGGGAACTTTACAAAGTTTTAATTTGATCTGAAAACCTTCTTTACTTCTTGCTGGGAGTAGTTGATTCTTGGGATTTTTTACTCTCACAAGTTGGAATGGTTGGTTGTCTTTTTCTTGGCATGGATTTAGTACAGAGTGATTTGGAGACATTTATCTTAATTATAATCTAGCTTCAGTTGATGAGGTTTGGCTCATTAACCAGGTTGTGAGTTGTTTAGAATTGCTTTTGCACACAGTTGCATCAGGTTGATCTGAAACCATACTCCGAGGGTGTGGGTTATACTTGTCATAATCATCCTATTCATCTTTTGTGAATTGACTCACCTATGTTTGAACATCAATGCTCTAATACCTAATTAGCTCAGCTCCCAAGGGTCGCATTGGGAGGTTCTCACTGAAGGACCTTCTGAGGAGTGACCACTCTCAACTTTCTGAGGAAGGACTGATCGGTGGCTACGGGTCACTGGCTGCTGGCGGAGGCTGACTTCACGGCAACAGACAACAAACAGCGCAAGGGAAGAGTATACATTTCAACATTTAGTGTTGATGTAATACCCTCTGAAGTGTACTGGAAGATGGTACATAATTTCTCCTTTGTTCT
Source organism: Valencia hispanica (assembly GCA_963556495.2). Classification (NCBI taxonomy): domain Eukaryota; kingdom Metazoa; phylum Chordata; class Actinopteri; order Cyprinodontiformes; family Valenciidae; genus Valencia; species Valencia hispanica. The sequence goes on along the minus strand of OY747701.1, from coordinate 5,333,308 downwards.
GTGTTTTATCTAGAACATCCTGACTGATGACGAGACCTGTGGATGGCCGCCTCTGGGGCGAGGGGCTGTTGAGATGACATTTTGCCCACAAGAAAATGGCGTAAGAAGACCCCGTGGGTTTTCAGTCTCAATGCACAGGAGTCTCAGCAAAGTCATCGGGAAGGATCTAATGTTTGTCACTGTGAGCTAATTCCATGGCCAAGCATGTCTCATGTGTGATTGTAATTTGTGTTTTGAACATTGTTTTTTTTGGGATCAACCTACCAACCTTTTAGGGAGATTTGTGATAGCACTTTGGAATTTTCCTTTATATTTATGGTATTATTTAAGTTTATAAAAGCAGGGAATTGTGGTGGAAAATTGTTATGCAATTAGAAATTAAGTGTATATTCTCTGTTTAGTGAATGTATCTAGGGTAAAATGACAAGGTTATTGCTCCAGCTTAATGTTATGAGAAAGATATGTGTCAGGTCACCAGAGAGACAGACGCCGGGGCAGTAAGATAACAGTCTGGCCTTCGGATGTGCTGCTTTATGCGTTGATATAAGACTTGTGTGAAGCAGTTCTCTGGAGGCGGGGCGTGAACGTTGGAGAAGACATCTATAGAGATGAACAATGATTGCTGAATACTATTTAAGCGGTTAGTTAGAAAGGTTGGTTGGGGTGATGCACGAGTAACTCTGTCCCCTCCGTGTTCTGGCCAGACATGTTTGAATTAAATACTTAAACGCCTTCTTGGACTGAAGTCTTCTTTATAATGGAAACCCTGAGATACTATTTTTTGCCATTATAAATCTTACTCTGTGCACCTTTTTAACTTTAAGATCCTGCCCCTCTAAAGGCCTCTGCACGGCCCTGCTGCATGTGAATGATCTTTCTAAACTCCCAAATTACTCAGTAGTATTGAATTGAAATTTTAACTTTAAAGTTTCTACATGGCTACATCTCCTTGATTCATCATTAGGTCTACACCAAATTACTAGAGGAGAGTCAACAGCCAAACTTTGTGCAGTGAAGGCATAGAATGGAGGCAGAAAGAGAGCAAGAACTCGAACAGGAACAACTTCTCAAGCTCTCACATGTCAAGTGGTCAACCTGAAAGGATATTGGATACATTATTAAGTCTAAAAAATAAAGAAAATGTTTTCCCCTGTCCGGCACCTAGAGTTGAAAACTCTTTGGATGTGCATTTCTTTTAAAACTATTTTTTAAAATATTATTTAATTATTATGAAGTAATTTATATAACATTAAAAAATACATGATAAACCAAATTCTAACAGGAGTCCACATATAGAACAGAGGGAGAATTCCTCCTCAAATATATCAGAACAACCTGTAATGGAGAATAAATTATAATTTAGGGTACATAATCACACCATTAAGGCAATGGTGTAGGTTTGTTTTTAAAATTGCTGGGGAATATAACCATAAACATGAGTGTGGTTTGAACATTGGTGGGGACAATAAATAATCATTCATATATAGGTATTTTTCCTTCTGATGTTTTATTATAATATACACTGTGGTGTAATAACAGGTGTAAAAATTGAAAGCCCGTTGTGTTTAATTTTGTTTTTCAAATGGCGCTGAAAACCATCATTAGACTGTTGTCTAGGAAAGATCATGTTTATCCTCATCGTAGCACAAAGAATGTTGGCTACATTCATAATATGTTCGCTCCAGAAGAAGAATGCGCAACAAACAAAACAAACGCATTTCCCTTGCAAACCTCGCCGTTCTGTGCGCAGAAACGTCAACTGTAACTTTACTACAGTTCTGCATAAAATAAGAATCAGCTGTGTAACATTCCAGAGAAAGAAAAGGGAAATAATTTATTGTAATATCGGGTCACATTATTTTCTTTTTTTTTTCTAAAAACACAAGCAATCTACAATTCACATCGCTGACCACTTGTTGCAGACACACAGACATTTTCAACTTTACGCACAGAGTGCAGGTAACTGAATCAATCAAAAAAAGATTCCTATGAGATAATCTGACTGATCATCATCTCAGACCTGGACACGTATTCTAAGCATTCGCTATCTGAGAGCTCAGCTGATAGCACAATGGAGAGTTATGAAAGGACTGGAGCGCATAGCTGTGGCGGAGACAGACTGATGGCGGTTTTAAATCAACGGGCGGGTTGGGTCGGGATTTAATCTGGAGATAACTTGGGGTAAAAGGTTGGGTTAAAAAATCATCTTAATGCATGGGGGTTGGTAAATTGGACCAGTGCAGGACTCTGCAACGGTAAACTGTATACTTTTACTTCAATTATTTTGTATTTAAAATATATGTGAGGGAAATTAGATATGCAAGCAGAAACTATAGGGGAAACCATATTTATTTTTATGCACCTTTGAAGACGAACTGATCGCAAAAATTGTTGCATGACTGGAAAATGGGCTTAAAAGTATGACAGAAATCACACAGTGCATGCACACCTTGCTCCCTGGGGGAAGCACGCACAGACCTGCGCCATCCTTTGATGCATGGTGTAAGAAAACTAATAGTGGTCAGCTTGTTGTGCAGTTAGTTTCCATATCACGTAATTCATAGTTGCATACAATTTTAGAATGTATGATGTGCGCCAAAGCGTAGCATTGCCAGTAACGTTATTATGATGGACACATTTCATTAGCGAACTTGACTTTAAGTGACTTACAGGTTTCTTTCAAAATAGTTCCTCATGTCCAAATTCTTCTTTTTTGTGCCATCCTTACTCGCTTTTGACACCCGTGTCACCCATGTTGCACCTGAGTCCTCTCGCGGACTGGAAAGTTCTCCTTGCAGTTTTGGTGCTGCTAACAAGCAAACATAGCTTCAGAGTCTCACCTGCCAGCAGGGAAAGGCACAGCCAATCACATTGGCCATATATGTTACGTGAGGTAGGACTCCAGTAGCCTAGAGAACGTAATTAAACTCTTTCTGCACCTCTAGAATGAGATGTTGACAGATCTGTATTTTTCTTTCTCTTTTTTGCTTTCAATCGGGTTTGTTTTCCTTTTTTCGAGGAGATCAAATCATTGGTGGGGACAATTCAATAATCGCTGGATATTGGCGGGGACATGTCCCTTTCATCCATGCTAATTCTACGCCCTTGCATTAAGGATCAACACATAAGCACAATAAAACTTCTGTAAAGTATCATTATAATGATAAATAAGGAATTACTACATCCATATTGTGTGATTTGATAGTAACAATAATATGAAATATTTCTCACCTTATCAGTAGAGAAGCTTTTTAAGCAGCTCACTCTTCTCTGCAAGTCTATCACAGAGTCAGAGTCCAAGGCCATGACAATGTCTTTCTCTGAGGATATCAACATAAATGCCTCCATTTGATCAGATGAGAGGGTGCTTCTGAGTCTGTTTTTAATAAATTTCAAAATTGAAAATGTGCGCTCACAAGCCACCTGCGTGAGGGATAATGTAAGGAGATATTTATAAGCAAGGCCTAGGACAGGGTATGCATCTGTTAGCATGTTTAAATGTGAAGTATCTGGTAGCGCAGAGGGTATTCTTTGCAGGAGCAACAGCCTTTGGGAGTTGTCCTCAACTTCTTCTGTGTTGCCTTCTTCACCACCTGATCCATCTTCTACTGTTCTTGCATTGTATTCTGCCAATGGGGATGCCTCCAGGCTGTTCCACTGGAGTGCAAAGTTTTTCAACTCAGCCTGCATCTTTTCCTTGGTTGCCCTGTTGTCAATGCCTTGCAATCACTTGCATAGATCTTGAAGGGCAGACTGGGGAACAGCAATAGTGCAGAGCAGAGTGAGGTTTATTGAATTCAGACATGCCAAGTCAGCATATAGATTGCCGTGTGTTAAAAAAGCGCCTATGAATGGCTTCAATTGCTTTGTCAATGATCCGGTTATGCACATTCACCTAAAAGGATTTTTCTGCAAGACTTTCTTAATCCTCTTCTTCTTTTGTGGCAGTGTGGTCTCCACTTCAATGTCCTTGTCATCTCTCTCTCAGATTTCTGTGTCCAGTTGAAAAATGTGTCTTCTGCTTTTTCTACAGATTCAAAATCTCTTCCCAAGCTTTTCAGCATATCCTGTGTCGATGCAACCATTCTGAGCAGAGAGGATGTCCAATCCTGCCATCTGAAGGTATTTAGACAATGGAGAGGTATGTTCAAATATGCAGAGGAAGATTTGAGCTGTCAAGTCTCATTCTTGAGCAATGACTGTGCATGTCCTCTGGCCATGACACAGATACATGGTTTCACTGTTGCCTGTTTCTGTATAGCTGATAATGTCAGCAGCACATCAATGTACAGACCATCTTCCGGCTTTCCAAAGGAGCAAAACACCTTCTTTAGGACTTCATGCTTGGCCCCACCAGCATGTCTTGCCAATTAGAGCAATGTTTCGTCCGGACTTTCCACACATTCATCCTTTGATATGACTCTTTGCTGAATAGTGCAATGCTATTGAGGAGCGCAAACAGGGCCCCACTCTGAATAACAATCTGGGTTGTGTTTGCAAGCACCAGATTTAGTACATGTTCATAGCACCATACATGCACCTGGTTTGGAGATTGTGCAGACATGCAGACAACAGGGAGGAGAATCGTTTGTATTGACCTTGCATGTTTGATGCCCCATCAGTCGCATTTCCAATGCACATGGTCTTGCTGAGGCCAATTTTGTCCAGAACTTCTGACAGCATGTGGACAAAGGCCTGTCCAGTGGATGAACTGCACTTCAGCACTGCAACAAGCCTCTCATGAACAACATTACTAACATACCTCATAATTATAGAGCATTGATCCTGAGAGGTGATGTCCTGTGTTGTGTCCAGTTGAACTGAAAACATTCCTGCTTTATTGATATCACAGGAGATATTTTCTTGAATCAGATGGTGAATAATATCTATCACTGAGTTGACTCTGGTTTTGAAGAGTAAAGTTATAAGGAAGCCTCTGCCTCTTGTTTCACCAGACAAATGCAACTTTTTGCTGTTCTCAATGCAGCTGTCCATGTGCTGTTTTAAATAGAAATCATGCTTCCCTAGTAGAAGTATGAGTTTAAAGAAATTACCATGATCAACTGTGGGGTCTTTCAGTGTATATGCTGCCTCATATTCTGACCTTCTGTATGCAAGCCCCCTCTTCCCAAGAACGTTGATGACAGCTATGATGGGCTCCAAAAACCTGCCATCTCTTTCTGACCTGCTCTCTATGTTCCGACATCTGACTGCCACCAAATACACTGCTGATATACGCACTGGCAGATTTCAAGAGGTAAGCTTTCTCTGTGCGCTGCTTCTCTCATGTTCCTCTGTGTGCTGGTCTATATGTCTCCAATCTGACATTCCACTGATGAACAGATGCTATCAGTTCTCTTACCTAATGCCATGCAGATGACACTCTGGACATTACATCAGCCACTTTCTATTGGTGCCGTCTCTGCTACAGAATACTTTCTGCACCACTGGATTGCTAATTTTTTGCTGATGATGGTAATTAAAAAATTACTGGAGATTTTTCTGATCAGGTTGAGAAAAAAAAAGTTATTTGACTTGCACATTCATGGCGCCGTTTCCCTCTCAGGAGATCCTGTCTTTGTACTGACACACTCCTCACTCTCTACTGCTGTTTCCCTCTCAGGTGATCCTGTGCTTGTGCTAACTCTCTCCTCACTCTCTACAGCTGTTTCCCTCTCCGGTGGTGCAGTCTTTGGGCTGCCTGCATTGGTCTGCTCTCTCCCTGAACTTACCAACTGGGCTTGCCCTGAACCTTTCTGGGCTTGGCATAAGGGAAGCATTTATCTTTGTATGGGGAAATAAGTCTAAACCACAGAATAATGTACAAGATAAAAGATAAGTTCATATTGAACTGAACATTCATGAACATGACAACACTAATGGCGTTGTCTTGTTTTTTATGAGAATTACTAGTGTTTTCCAATGCAAAAAAGTCTGATCTTCGTGACAATACCTGAATGCACAAGACAGCACTATACACAGCCATTTGAAAACTACAGTAAAAGTAACACATTTACAAAGAAATTAAAGTTACACACAAATTATACCTACAAAGTAGAAATCACCTCAGTAAACAATAAATGAATTGAAATATTACAATTAATTCAATGGCAAATGTTGCAAATTAAACTAATTATTTCCTATAGGTGTACCTGTATTTTGTGCTAAAATTAAAAGTATCTCATCTGTATTTACAATACAGCTTAATTCTACATCTCTATTTACAGCTCATTAGTCCATATGAATGTTTACTGTTGCTATCATTTTCTACATCGCTGATAGCTGGTAACTGTGCAGGGGCGAGTCTAGCAAATTTTTGCCAGGGGGCCAGGTAGGGCATTAACAGGGAAAGGGGGGCACAAATAAATACTTTTCTTTCTTATTCTTATTTAAAATGTCTAGCTTTTAATAAATAATTATCTGAATCTTACAACCAAAGTGGTCATCTGATGTTAAATGTATAGAAATCCATTACCGTATATAGTAAATATAAATGGTAAATATTAACTCTAAAATATACTCTAGTAAGCTATAGAAGTTTTCCTTTGGCAAGGTTCCATATGTTCAGTCTGCAATTCTGTTGAAGAAAGATGTTAAATATATTTAATTATTGTAGAAAAATAATTCTGTGCATTCGTTTAACGCGTGCATTAAATTAAAGTCGATAATGTCAATCAAGCATCATGAGGTGGATGGTGGGGGGTGGTTCCCTTTTTTCTTTGGTGGGGATTAGCAACCCTATTAGTTAGGTATATGTAACTATTAATTGGGTTGTTAAATATTTGAGTGTTCATTATTGATATAGTGCATTATGCAGAAACTAACTGATGAAACCAAATGATTAGGCTAGAATTCGTCACAAACCCTCTACACTTGTAGATATTACATAGATAGACACTTTAAACAAGTCAAGTGCTCAGAAAATGCTTTGAACTTGTCCATCCTAATATGTTTTAATGCATAAGACAGTAGATAGAATAAATATGAGATTGTGATAAGAAATGTTTAGTGTTGCTGCTGTGGAAGTGTAGGTGACTTTTTCTTGATGCAGTAAGTGAATAGTCTTTGGTGATACAATTCAATCACAATCTGTTCTTAATAGATTTTAATATTCATCTAATATTTGTTCCTTCCTGTCCTGTTTTTCAGGGTCTAATCATACTTTGTATGTTTAAGAGGTTCTCTAGACCAGTGGTTCTCAAATAGTGGGGCGGTGAGGTGGTTGGGGGAGGCGCGAGATGCAGAAGGACTTCATTCATGCTTGAACGATAATATAGCCTCCAGTCACTAGGTGGCAGCAGTGCTCAAACTAATCAACAGGCTGCCTGTTCAACAGCAGAAGTATGGTGTAGAGCTCTATGAAGTTCGTGATGTGGGACACATGGATGGAATCGCGGAATTTAACCTGTTCCACCCCACAGCCCCGCCGCTGGGTCACTGTGGGGGAAGGGCGGAGAGAATGTCCGAATTTAGTTGACCTGTGGCCACTGATTGCTAAGCATGTCCTATCATTATAAACCACAGAGTCTTAGCTAAAGACTCATATAAATCTTTTTTGTGACCTCCAAACCCAGAAAAAATAATAAGCAATTAAAAGAGCAGTTTTGCTATTTTGCGATTTTTACATGTACCAATTTAACCGAACCTGTCGGACACCCTGCCGAACAGAACCGAGCAAACTTTGCCTTCTCTAAAAGCCAGCATCTCACAGATTCTAAAGCTTCAAGTTTCATCATGCTACGTGCACATTTCAGCAAAAGAGCAGCAAAATAAGCCCAAAAATAAGTACAGCATTTGAAAAACGAGCATAAATTCTTCCTTACCTTTGTTTTTTCTTTGCTTAAAAGAATAATCCACCGTGATATGACTGTATTTGCAGAATAAATAAAATACCCAGTGTGCATTTAGATAAGGAAAAGTGAAAAAAACGTAATCCGTTGCCATTATTTTTTACATTTGATTTGAGGAGGCTCAACCTTGTCTGTCATGCGCATTGTGAACTTTCCCCATGTAAACACTTGCTTTGTTCAATCTGCTTCAAAGTTCTGATGTCAGCCTGATTCTATAGGATCTTACGGTTCCAACCATATGTCAATCATCCAAATCGGCAAATAGAAACTGGAATTACAGGTCTGCGTAATTCTAAAAACAGATATTTTGTTTAGCTCAGTAAACCTCCGCAGGCACCTCCGCAGTTACGCGCAGGTGATCTGATGAGCAGATGAGAGCGAATGATTCAGTTACGATTGTTTTGTTTGCGTTCAAAAAAAGGCGCTTCAAGAGAAGAGAATCAGCACTGACGAAGCCCTGGCGATTATTTGGAATGATAGATCATCAGAGATTTGTGTTGAGGACTCGTCATCAGAAGAGTAAAACCTGATTTATACCGGAGGAAGAGAGGTATGTCCCAACTAGCGAGTGCTAATGCTTTTTCTCTGTCAGCCATTTTATATAGATCGTTTTTTTCTAATTGTGTTCTTAGATGTTTGTACATAGACAATTTTTGTAACTATTTTGTTCACATCATTTTGTGCCTGTGTGTGTATCAGAGATGGGGACTCGAGTTTGAGACTCCGACTCGAGTGCGACTTAAGTCGCACACACAGTGACTTCAGACTTGACTTGAGACTCGTCCTCGAAAGACTTCAGACTCGACTCGGACTCGAGCTGCGGGACTCGTGAACAATGTTTATTTTTAGGAAACAACTGATGAGCTCGCTGTTATTCCCCTCCCTCCGTTACCTATAACCTGCACATGTCAGTGTTTCCCACACAGACGAATCTGTGGCATGTGCCAAAGATTAAACTCCGACCGCCACAGATTCAACACAGACCAAAAAAAAATAAAAAAAAATAAATAGTGACATATTGTGTTCCGTTTTTCTTTTTTTACGCTATTTAAAACACGCAGTGTATTCGTTCAGCTGCATTTCTTTTCCGTGCTCTCTCTTCGTCTCTCTGTCACTCACGCGTCTCTCTTGCTCTCTCTCTCACACACACACACACATACACACATACACAGCCCCTCCCCGCTGTGCACAGCACGTCTGTCTGGATCACCTGTGGAAGTGTGGCCTTTTTGGTGCAGAGGAGACGGCTGGCGAAAAGTTGGTATCTCGTGAACACTTTTAACATACAATCACAGATAAAAGAAGTGCTATAAAATATTTTATATTATGAATACAATAGTTTCAGTGTGTTGATGTTACTGTAGGTCCTGACCCTTAGCAAACAAGCGATTGCGTCTTTCTAAAGAAAGTTAACTATAGTCGCAAGTTTGAGGTAAAATATGGGGTGTTAAAATTTATGTAACCAATTCACTTTTTTTTTTACTTTAACCTTTAGGAATTAGGTAATCCCTTTAGGAATCCCCTAAAGGTCTGTACTGTACTGTGTGTTCATGCTACAAGGCAAAATACAGATATTAACTTAAGAATAAAGCATTCTTGGTGTTTTGGTCATGTTGCAAAACTAATTATATATCAGAATCAAAGCTGATACTGTATGCTAGTAGATAAAGGAGTCATAATAACATATTACATGCTTTGAATTCCTTATGTATAGCTATGCAGTGTTGGATGGGACGCTATAGGTGATGATGCAACACTTATAACCAGAGACTTAATATAATAAAGAGACTTGAGACTTGACTTGGACTCAAGCTCAGAGACTTGTGAGCATCTTGGGTGTGTGTGTGTATATATATATATATATAATAATATTAATAAACTGAATTTGGAAATAGTGTTAAGACTTAAAACAATAAAATGAGCTGCAACAACTTACATTTGAAGTTATTGTAGCTCATTAATTTATTCATCTGTTTCGATCATCAGGAGATTTTATGCAGAATGCTTGTGTCACAGGTTTGTACAGATAAACAATTAAATATGATCAGGTTCTGAATAGTATTTCAATTCGGGGGGGGTGAAGAAATGTATGTTCACTACGGGGGGCATGATAGAAAATAATTGAGAACCACTGCTCTAGACCGTGCAACTTTTTAATTTCCTCTATGTAAGTACTACTGTATATGATTCAGCTATTTTTATGGAATAAAGATACCAGTACTGTGATCATCTGAGCAAGTCCATTAAGTAACATTCTTTCTCACCCTTCTCTGTCCTTTCACTTGTGTCCTGTTTTTCAGGGTGCCATCATCGAGCCGATTTTTTTTTTTCCCAGTCCAGCCCTGGCACCACCCAGGCATTTCTTATGCTAAGATTGCATGCTGACCAATCATCAACTTTTCTTGGTTCATTTCACCCACTCATAAACGAAGTTTGTTTTATTTTTTAAATTAATTCAGAAGTTAAAAAAAATCTGCAAGTATATATGACAGATCTTTCTTTTATAAGCCACACAGGAACATCAGGCAGAAGGTTGTCCACACTACACTGCATCGCACACCTGTAGTGGATTCAAGAAACGATCGAAAAGTATGGTAACTTTTAAAACTTCTAACACAAAACACTGAAAATAATAACATAAGCCATTAACTTCTGTTTAATGGCTTATGGCGAGAAACGTTTCCTACTTTTCCTACTTTTTAAAGAAAGTACTAAAAAACAAAAACTATATTCTTTCTATTAATTTTGTCTTAACATAGCAAAAAAAAAAAAAAAAAATTCTGAACTACAAATTTAGTTTGAAAGGTCTTGGATAACCAATTGAAATTTGATATCTTGTATATTTTGCACCAGTTCTCTTCTCTCAACAGTATAAATCAGGCAAAATAATAGAACATGTTCCACAGGTTTTTAGAGATTGTAAAAGACAATTTGTTGATGCTACAGCTTTTTTTGTCTGTGCTACAAAACCAGCAACCTCTGTAGCACCAGTGCTATAAGCTATAAAAGTTATCGTACAGCCCTGATTTGATTTTAAATATCTTAATTTATGTAATTGGAATTTTTGTGTTGCATTGTTTTGAACAAGATTTGTAAAACACCTTAAAATTACTTGAAAGGTTTTGGATTTCTTTGAATACATTTTGCACAATAATTATTTAAATGGCATTTAATTTGTATTTGAAGTCTATAGTTGTATTGTATCTGGTATGTGAAAATGTTCAAATGTCGTCATTTTGACATATATAAATAGAAAAAGATATACTGCAATAAATACTTCACATGCTTCAGATTATATCGCAATATAGATTTTAGGCCACATCGCCCAGGCCTACTTTGTAATAATCATTAATAATGCCATTATAAAAATCTGATATGAAGTGAACATTGTTTTGCGAAGGGAAAGTAACCCTGATGCAGTCGACTTAAAATGGGAATGTCTTATGGCACGCCAGAATGTCACCCCATAGATTCGGGGTGGCGATGCCGAATACATCGTGGAATACATCAGGTTACACATTTCGGCACCGAGGGGACAACTGCAATGACATCACTTGACCACCGGGTGGTGCCCACGCTCCACCGAAAACCGCTGGTTTACATTTTGACATGGTGAAAGCAAAAATTTAGGGTTGTTCTCTTGGCTGCGCCTTAAAACACAGTGGACGCTGTGCATGCATTTTCCTAGCTGCCGAAGAATTCCTGACGTCAAAAAGACTCTTGAACACCTATGACGCTGGGAATACATCTTCCTAGCTGCCGAAGAGCTCCTGATGTCAAACAGACCCTTGAAACACATTGGACGCTGGGAATACATTTTCCTAGCTGCCAAAGAGCTCATTATTATTGTCGTGTCTTGGATTATCCTCGTCTCCATGGTGTGTCGTCCTGCTGTTCCCGTCCTGCCTCCGTTCCTGCCATCATCATTATCCGCACCTTTAATAAACATCCAGCACCTTTCCCTTAGCGTCTGCGTTTGGGTCCTTACTCCACACACATAATGACGTCAAACAGACCCTTGAAACACATTGGACGCTGGGAATAAATTTTCCTAGCTGCCGAAGAACTCCTGACGTCAGAAAGACCCTTGAAACACATTGGACGCTGGGAATACATTTTCCTAGCTGCCAAAGAACTCCTTACGTCAAAATCACCCTTAAATACCATTGAAGCTGGGAAAACCTTTTCCTAGGTGGTAAAGAATTCTTGGTGCCACCCAGCCCACCTGGATTGCATGATTTTGGGTGTGAAATCCCTCCCTGACCCCTGAGTTATGGAGGAGACTGGGGCGTATTTGCCGCGGCAGAGTGTCCTCGGCGCGGCAGAGGTCCGTTCGGCGCGGCCCATACCTTATTTCCTTCGTGGGCCCGGGCCCACCGGGGTGCACAATCTGACGACAGGGTTATGTAGGTTCATTGCTGCCTCTGTTAGCCCACCTACAATGCATGGTTTTGGGTGTAAAATCCCTCCCTGACCGCTGGGTCATGGAGGGTCATCGCTGCCCCTGTTGACCCACCCAGGATGCATGGTTTCGGGTGTGAAAACCCTAACTGACCCCTGGGTAATGAAGGGCATTCACTGCCCCTGTTAATCCACCTGAGAGGCCTGGTTTTGGGTGCGAAATCCCTCCCTGACCCCTGGGGGTCCCGGAGAGCCCTAACCCGTAAAATGGCTTGTGTGCCCGGCGGACGCTGAGGTCCCTAGGGGAGCAAAGGCTAGGGGTGGGTCACATAATATGATAGGACCTGTGAGCTGTCGCAGTTGGTGACCTCTGAGCTACTGTCCTGTGACCTTTACACTCAAAAACTGTGAATTTTATAACTTATCTATGCACATTCTGTCACTTAAAAAAGTGTCGACCCTCTTAGGTGATGGAGGGGTCACATAATTTGATAGGAGCATCTTCTGTCACAGTTGCTGACCTACAATATGGAGGAATTTTCACGCTGCCCTATTCACTCCTCATCATTGTCCTCACCTGTCTCTCCAATCAACCACATCTGATCCTCCTAACCATCTGCCTTTAAAGCCCGTCACTTCTCTCCACTCAGCGCCGGATCATTATTATTGTCGTGTCTTGGATTATCCTCGTCTCCATGGTGTGTCGTCCCGCTGTTCCCGTCCTGCCTCCGTTCCTGCCATCATCATTATCCGCACCTTTAATAAACATCCAGCACCTTTCCCTTAGCGTCTGCGTTTGGGTCCTTACTCCACACACATAATGACAGAATGATCCGGCCGTAAAAATGGACCCAGCACTCGTCAAGGAGATCGCCTCCCTCTGCCAGGACATCTGGGCCAACCTGGTGAAGATCGCGGTCTCTCCTCACCTTCCTGTGCGTGTCTTCGGAGCTGAAGAAATTCTTGGGGCGCTCCCTGACTTCAAAAGTGTCTTCTCTGCTCGGGATCTCGCCGCGCTGTGGAGCGAGATGGAGAGGGTTTGCCGGGAGGCGTTGGATCAGATCATCGGTCCACCCTCTCCGTCTCCACCATCTGGCCGCAGCCAAGTGTCCCGCCACGCCGCCGGAGGTCCCGCGGCTGCTGCTACCTCGTCAGATCCTCCGCCGACCGAACTAGCCTCCAGGGCGGAGGATGACTCAGAGCAGCGGTCCGCTTTCCTCGGCATAAGGCTGGTGTTCTGTTCCCCAGGGCCGCTTCCGGTGAGGAAGTCCGAGCTGTTTGCTCGCCTCCCGTCCTCCCTGCAGCGATCTGTGCATCGGCTCCACTCACTCCCTCAGCTTCTCCAGTCAGCCCGTTGAAACCAGCTTCCCCCTGTCTCACCTCCAGCTCTGACCTGCCCCGAAGTCAGCCTCAGTCTAAGAGCCAGTCAGCCCCTGCCTGTGAGCCCGTTCCAGTTCCAGTCTCTGAGCCCATTCCAGTTTCAGTCTCTGAGCCCGTTCCAGTTTCAGTCTCTGAACCCATTCCAGTTTCAATCTCTGAGCCCGTTCCTGTTCCAGTCTCTGAGCCTGTTCCAGTTCCAGTCTCTGAGCCCGTTCCAGTGTCAGCTCCCGTTCCTGTCCCAGTTCCAGTCTCTGAGCCAGTCCCAATTCCGGTCCCAGAACCTGCTGTTATCATGGCTGCTGTGTTCCTAGCAGTCACAGCAGCAGCTTGAGGGACCCATGAGGGAATGTTTGTCGCTGGAGTCCCCGGGGTGGGTCAGGGAGGACCCGTCGCCAGAGCTCCCAGGGAGGGTCAGGGAGGACCCGTCGCCAGAGCTCCCAGGGAGGGTCAGGGAGGACCCTTCCCCGTCGCCAGAGCTCCAAGGGAGGGTCAGGGAGGATCCGTCCCCATCGCCAGAACTCTCAGGGAGGGTCAGGGAGGACCCGTCGCCTCTTTGCTGCTGACCATTGTCGGTCGAGCCGCCAGACTCTTCTCGGCTGGTGTCCGCGCTGCCAGACACTCCGCCGACCTCCACCGACCAGGCCTCTTCGTCTCCGCCGACCTCTACCGGCCAGGCATCTTTGTCGCCGCCGACCAGCCTAGGTCCTCAGCTGCTGCCTGACCCTTTAGAAGAGGACCACTGGGCCGGTCGCCATAACTCAGCCCTCCAACGGGACGCCCATCCGGCTGTCCACCGGATCTCCAGGTCCTCAAGGGAGGATCACCAGGCCGTCCTCCGGTCCTCCATCCAGCCAGGGGACGCCACCTGGGCCGTCCTCAGGACCTCCGTCCAGCCATGGGACGCCATTCGGGCCGTCCGCCTGATCTCCAGGTCCTCAAGGAAGGACCACCGGGCCATCCACCCGACCGCCGTCCTATCAAGGGATGCCATCTGGGCTGTCCACCTGATCTCCAGGTCCTCAAGGGAGGACCACTGGGCCGTCCGCCCGACCGCCGTCCTGTCAAGGGATGCCACCGGGGCTGTCCGCCAGACCTCCAGATCCTGAGGGGCCGCCCACCTGGCCGTCCACCAGACTTCCAGGGGGTGTATCCAAAAGGACTCAGGGTTTCATAGTACTTGTGGTTCCAACCACAATCCTATAAAGGCCTTTAGTTTTGCCAAACTTAAATGACGTGCCAGGGCCTCCTCCCCTGGTGGATCGTGTTGAACGGGGGTGCCTATCGGAGTCAGTGGGGGAGCTGGCTCCCAGGGAAGGCATTTTGTCCCCCAGTCATTTCCTCCCCATCCCCGGACGCCTCTGTCCGCCTGCTCCATCATTGTACCACTCATGTAGGGTCTTGGGGCGTGGGCACGTCAGTTCCCATCTTCGCTGGCTGCCTGGGTCCCAGTTTTACTGTACAACTTAGACGCTTTCACTTATAAAATTTTCATGAGACACACACATGTGGGCACACTTTCCAGCTCCAGAGGAGGAGCCCTTCAATGAGCCTCACCTCTGGTGCCGGTGCCCACTTCTTAACTGCCTTTAGACACTGAGGGCTCGGGGTAGGGGATGGGAGGGTCTGACAGCGTTCCCATGTCCCACCCCTCTGTTTTAAGTGCACATTATAACAAGACGCATCAACACCACATTCGAGCAGGAGGAGAGAGGCTAGGGGTCTTTCCATGCCCCTGTTCGCTACCGACCATCAGGGGTTGGGGGTCCGGGAGGTGGTCAAGGCTGTCTGGTCAGGTTGCTGCAGCGTATGTCGCCCATCGGCCGGCTGCGGCCTTGTGGCGGCAGCGGGGCACCCCTGTCGGCCGGTCCCTGGTCGGGGCCCTGCTGGACCGGGCCCACCCTGGCGTAGCGGGTCAATTGCGGAGCTCATGGGCTCGTCCCTGCGGCCTCCCGGGCCCCTGCATTGTAGTTGCTGGATGTTCCCCTGGGGCTTCCCTTTGTTCCTCTTTTGGTGGGTGCGGTCGGCCCTGCGCTGTTCCGCCTGGCGCTTCTAGGCTCTGGGGCCTTCTGGATGTCCCCTATCTCCTTCATGTCTGCGTCGATTCCTGTAGGGCGGATTGATGGCTCCTCACACCAGCTATCAAACACTCATATGGGGAAGCCTTATATGCACCAGCATGCTCACACACACACATAGGTCAGGGGACATCAGTTTCTACAGATATATTCTTGGGCTGAGGTTATCATCAATAGATCTTGAATAATTGGTGTCAAGACCTTTTCAGGGGCATTGTTGTTGTATTTATATACCCATTTTTCTGTGTTGTGGATGTGTAGTTCTTAATTCATATTATTTGGTTTGTTTTGTCAATGTTGCTCTTTTTTTGTTCTTTTTTTCCCACCTTTCTGCCATCTTGTGGATGTGGAGGACTGGGTTGTTTTTCTTGTGTTCTTTTTGTTCCCCTTCCTCTCTTGTATCGTCAACTCACACTCCTACCTCTCCTGCCTCTCTTCTTCATCTTCTTTCTTCTCTCTTGTTTTTTTCGTTTCCATGTCCATAACTATAGGTAATTAAGCCCACAGCAATTTCTAATAAAGATTTTTCACACATATATATCAAGTGGAGTACTATAGCAAAAGCTGTAATGCTCTGCTTGAGAAAATACATCTGTTGGGCTTGTACTTGGTACTCAGACACCGATTCTGAGTGCCACATGCCAGACAGGACACGTAAAAACTAATTTGAAATTTTTATTTCATTTGAGAGGATAAACCCTTGAGATGAAACATCTCATTTTCAAGAGGGTCCTCAAAATCTCAAGAAAGGAAAGCACAAAACAGATACAGCAGTACAGGCATAGAAAAAAAACAACAAAGACAAAACAAACAAATAAATCCTTAATATACATCTTCTAACGCATACACCCACACACCCCTAACACACTACAGCACACACCTCCAATCAAACCACCACACACACATACACAGAGCTCTCAACTTTGAACAATCAATTACAATTTTAAAAGCAATTACAAGTGGTTTGTAAATATTGCAGGACATTTTTATACGTTTGATAGTAGGTTATAGAGCGGATAGAGACAGCTTTATTATTCCAATCAAAAGGTGCTTTTTAATTAAATGAAAATGTACCTATTTCTTTATGAATTTGAGGTACGACAAAAGATTTGATTTGCATGTCTTAAATTATCAGAAGAGCTAAATGGTGTTAGATACTGTCTCAAATAATCAGGATAGCTAAGATTAATACATTTTAATATAAATAATAACCAATGAAATTGGCGTCTGGAGGTTGGAGTAAGCTAAGAGAGTTCAATTCAATTCAATTCAGTTTATTTATATAGCGCCAATTCACAACAGATGTCATCTCAAGGCACTTAACAAGAAGTCATTTCAATACAATTATACAAACATTCCAATCAGTTAAAAAGTTTCCTATTTAAGGAATCCCAGCAGTTTGCGTCAGTCATTGGCGTGAGGTTGGGCAGATTCCCAACCACAGCAATCCTTCAGCAATCCCTCATACTGAGCAAGCATGTAGCGACAGTGGAGAGGAAAAACTCCCCTTTAACAGGAAGAAACCTCCAACAGAACCAGGCTCAGTAGGAGCGGCCATCTGCCACGACCGTCTGGGGGTTTGAGAAGACAGAGCAGAACACAGAAGGAACAGAAGATCCGATATAAGAGAACTTTCTATGTTACAGACAGTAAAAAGTTGATAACAGGACACAGTGGATGTTCAGTTACTGAGAGGATCATCCCAGTCGATGCCCCCCGTCCAACAGGGCATTGCAGCCAAGCAGGATACCAGACCAGGTATATCTTCGATGGGGAGAAAAACACTGAGAGACAACAAAGTTAACAGTCGAAATAACAGAATGTACTGTAATACAACTGGAGAGTCGTAGGAGAAAAGGAAGTAGCAGAGTGAAGAAAATTGGTAAGTCTGTCCTCCAGCAGTCTAAGCCTATAGCAGCATAACTACAGAGATAGCTCAGGATGACCTAAGCCACTCTAACTATAAGCTTTATCAAAAAGGAAAGTTTTAAGCCTGGCCTTAAAAGTAAACAGAGTGTCTGCCTCACGGACTAAAGCTGGGAGCTGGTTCCACAGGAGAGGAGCCTGATAACTAAAAGATCTGCCTCCCATTCTACTTTTAGAGATCCTAGGAACTACAAGTAAACCTGCAGTCTGAGAGCGAAGTGCTCTTTTAGGAACATATGGAACAATTAGATCTCTGATGTATGATGGAGCTTGATTATTAAGGGCTTTGTATGTAAGAAGAAGGATCTTAAATTCTATTCTGGATTTAACAGGGAGCCAATGAAGGGAAGCTAAAACAGGAGAAATGTGATCTCTCTTTTTAATATTCATCAGAACTCTTGCTGCCGCATTTTGGATCAACTGAAGGCTTTTAATGGCATTTTGTGGACTTCCTAATAGTAAAGAATTACAGTAGTCCAGCCTTGAGGTAACAAATGCATGGACTAGTTTCTCAGCATCACTCCTGGACAGGATGTTTCTAATTTTAGCAATATTCCGGAGGTGAAAGAAAGAAATCCTAGAAACCTGTTTAATATGGGATTTAAATGTCAAGTCTTGGTCAAAAATAACGCCGAGGTTCTTTACGTTATTACTGGGGGCCAATTTAATGCCATCCAGATGAAGTGATTGACTAATCAGTTTCTGTTTAAGAACTTCTGGTCCAAAGACAGCAACTTCTGTCTTGTCAGAATTTAAAAGCAAAAAGTTTAGGGTCATCCATGCTTTTATGTCTTCCAGACATGCCTGTAATCTACCTAACTGACTGGGTTCATCAGGATTTATGGATAAATATAGTTGTCTATCATCGGCATAGCTGTGGAAATTTATCCCATGCTGTCTAATGATTCTACCAATTGGAAGCATATATATGGTGAAAAGAATTGGTCCAAGGACAGAACCCTGTGGAACTCCACAAGTAACCCTTGAGAGTGAAGATGATTTATCATTTAGATGAACAAACTGGAATCTATCAGACAAATATGATTTAAACCAGCCTAGTGCTGTTCCTTTGATCCCTGCAACATGTTCAAGCCTTTCTAAGAGAATATTATGATCGACTGTGTCAAAAGCAGCACTGAGATCTAACAAAACCAGAACAGACACCAGTCCATTATCTGAGGCCATGAGAATATCATTAGTAACCTTCACCAGTGCTGTTTCAGTGCTATGATGAGCTCTAAAACCTGACTGAAACTCTTCAAACAGCTCGTTACTGTTTAGATGTTCACAGACTTGATTAGCAACTATTTTCTCAAGGACTTTGGATAAGAAAGGAAGGTTAGATATAGGTCTGTAATTCACTAAGTCATCTTGATCAAGGGAAGGTTTCTTGAGTAAAGGTTTAATTACAGCTATTTTAAATTCCTGTGGTACGTATCCGTTTACTAAGGATAGATTCATCATATCCAAAATGGGGCCAGGAACCAAATGGAACACTTCTTTAAATAATTTGGTTGAGATTGGGTCCAAAATGCAAGTTGAAGGTTTAGATGAGGCTAATATTTTTGATAATTCTGAAAGCTCGACTGAATCAAAACAGCCTAAGCAATACTGAGGTTCTACAGTTCTTTCCGATACTGACTCATTTACTGAGGAAGAAGTAATCATGTTTGGGAGGGTGCCAATGATTTTATTTTTAATAAAATTTATTTTATTTATGAAGAATCTCATAAAATCATCACTGCTAAGAGCTGGGGGAATAGTTTGCTCAACAGAGCTATGACTCTGTGTAAGTTTGGCAACTGTACTAAAAAGAAACCTAGGATTGTTTTTATTCGCCTCTATTAATGATGAAAAATATGCTGTTCTAGCTTGTCGAAGGGTCTTTTTATACAGCAGTAGACTGTTATTCCAGGTTAAATAGGAATCCTCTAGATGTGTAGAGCGCCATTTTCTCTCCAACTTCCTAGTATTCTGCTTTAAAGTACGCAACTCTGCGTTAAACCAAGGAGTCAGCCTCCTATGGCTAGCCACTTTCTTTTTTAATGGGGCTACACTATCTAATGCCAAACGCAATGAGGACGTTGCTGATACAACAGACAATGGTGAGTTCTGAAGGGTCGACGGAGAATAAACCTACACAGACTATTATAGCTAACATTAAGTGGCTGAAGATTAGTGCCAGTGGTATTTTGATAGACTGCATCACAGTAATCAAAAATAGGAAGTAACAATTGAGTGACAATCATCTTTCTCACTGAGAAACTAAAGCAATTAATTGATTGGTAAAGTAATTTTAAACGATATGCAGTTTTATTGGCAACAGGATCTTTGTGAAAGTTAAAAGAAAGGTTAGAGTCGAGCCATTAACCCATATATTTATATGTCTCAACTGGTGCAATTAGCGCTGCATCAAGAAATACAATTTCAAGTGCACCAGCCGGTATAATTCTGTTTTTATCCTGGAATACCATCTAGTGTGATTTGGTTTTATTAAGAAGTATCTAATTAGCTCGAAGCCAAAGTTGTACTGTATCAAAGTCGTATTGAAGAGAGTTCTGAATATCAATAATATTGGGTTTGGAACAGTAGATAATAGTATCATCTGCGTAAAGTTGAATATTGCAGTCTGAGCAGGTGAGGGGAAGATCATTGATAAAAATTGAGAATAAAAGAGGACCAAGTGAGGAACCCTGAAGTACACCTCGATCTATAATTTGAAACTCTAAATAGTTGCCTTTAAAAGAAACACATTGTTGGTGAGAATGGAGATACGAGTTGAACCAAAGAAGACAGGACCTGTCAAGACCAATGGAATGTAGTTTATCTAATAGAAGATAGTGATCGACCATACCAAAGGCCTTGGAGAGGTCGATATATAATGCACCAGTGAGGATATTGTTGTCGAAACCAGTGAAAATATCACTTGTGAACTTAAGTAGAGCATAGGTTGTTGAAAAAAATGGTCTGAATCCAGATTGAAAACGAGATAGAATATTGTTGTCAGACATATAATCAGATAGTTGATTAAAAATTAATTTCTCAAAGACTTTGACAATGCAATTAATAATGGATATATTTCTATAGTTGTTCATATTACAGGGGTCACCCCCTTTGTGAAGGGGAATAACTTGCACATTCCCAATCAGAAGGCACTTCACAGGTAGAAAAAGATCAATTGAAAAGATATGCTAATAAATTTGGCTTCAATACCATCTGGACCGGCACTTGAATTAGAAGAGAGCCCATTAATAGCCCGCTGAACATCCGCAGGACTTACTTGTCTGAAGGAAAATGAACTCCCACAGGGCCGGGAGTCAGAAGACAGGGCAGGTTGAGAAGGAGGCTGGATCTGAGGCAAGCTGGAAAAGTGCTGACTGAAAGCATTGGCAATTATTGCTGGATCAGTTTTGTTTTGATTATTAATAATCATATTTACAGAGGTACAATCAGATTTACCAAGTACAGTGTTAAGTTTTTAAAGGTTATCAGATAAACAATTTTTATAATAGTTAGATTTGGCACTTCGGGTTTGTGTTGTACATAAGTTTCTAAGCTGCTTATAAGCTTTCCAGTCATCAGAATCGTGTGTGAGGCGATACTTTTTCCAGGCCTTATCTCTTTGTTTAAAAAGATGCAGCAGTTCACCGCTCACCCATGGAATGTGATACCCTTTGACTTTGATCATTTTAAGAGGAGCAGGAGTGTTAATAAAATTTTGAGTTTCATCATAGAAAAATTTCCAGGCCTCATTAATAAAAGGAATTAATTCCAATCTATGCCAACTGATATCAAGCAAATCATCTATAAAGCGTTCGCAATTGAATGATTTAGTTTGACAAACTGTAATAAATTTAGGAGGCAGTTGAGGAATTTAAATTTTCGAGCAACAGAAAATGATCCAGTGGTAACTAAAACAATCAGATAGGACACCAGATTCCAAAAATCTATTTGGGTGAGTTACTAAGATCCAATCAATAAGATAATTAGTCTGAAGATTGTTTCTAGTCGGTTTCTTGATAAGTTGAGTAAAATTTACACTATTAAAGATATTATGCTCACTAGCTGAGGACGGAGCAAGCCAGTTAATATTGAAGTCACCCAAAAGGATAACCTCGCCAGTTTGGCCTAACAGAATCAGAATCGGACTTTGGGGGATCTATAAATATTTCCAATTAATAAATGTTTATTTTCGTGTAAAATTACTTTGACAGACATTCAAAATCAACTGGTTTTACTCATTTGGAGAGACAGCTTGTGAATGTAGGTTTGAAGATACATAAGTGGCCACTCCACCCCCCCCAGAACTTCTATCCGCTCTGTACAGAGTATAATTATCCAAACCAATATCATTGTCGCTGATGCACGTAGAGAGCCATGTTTCAGAAATGGTAATAATACTAGGTTTATTGTAGACAAGCCAGGCCCTAAGCTGATCAATTTTAGGCAACAGACTCCTAATGTTCACATGAATATTGAAAAGACCATCAACCATAGTATAAAAGTAGAAGGTAAAATATAAGTGTAATACAATATACAAAGAAAGCTAAGAGAGAGCACACAAGCACACATACCAAAACTCACACACAACCACTCACACATACCAGCACAAACAAACAGCATACAAAACACAAACGTTTTACAACGAGAAACAAAAAATGAAAATATCAAAACAAAACTCAGTCTTTAGGAATAGCAAAAAGGAAAACCGTTAGTGACAGATTTTCCCTGGAACTGTACAATAGTCAGTAGTTATATATATTTATAGAAGGAAAACAAGACACAAGACATGTCGAAAGAAAAAAAAAAAGGATAAATAAATACCAGTAAATAAATATAAATATATCTGTTACTTTGTATACACCGAAGCTCAACAAGCCTGTTGGCTGCTGTAAATAAGTGCGCGCAACCAAAACTACGAGACTGCATCATAACGTCATGCAGGTTTACGTTCAATAAGTCAGCCATGGTAATAACGAGTAAATACAGACACAATCAAGAAGACTTCATGGCGACTTTATTGATAAACACCTCAGCAGAGGAGGAGACAGACATTTTATACACCAGGGGCTTAGCCCTAAAGGGTTGTTATGCATGTGTGTGTGTGTGTGTGGGGGGGGGGTTAAGTTGAGCTCGACAAGCATAACTTTATATAAGAAAACAAATTATATCGCATACATGTGACACATTGACACATTAACATTAGATTATTAATTAAGCAACAAGGCAGAACAGAACCAGGGCTGTATCTAGACACCAGGACTAAACCCAAAACTGATCTGGGATTAAAACAGGACTATAACAGTTCTAAGTCAGGACTCAACCAAGACAGAACCAGAATCAAAACTAAATGATAGTAGCACTGACAATCAAAACCTCTTTATTGTGGCAGCATGAGACTGTATCTTCGAGGCTTGAGTTTTGCGAACCTATCAATGACATTTTCAGGGTCAATATTATTCAGGTATTCTTTTTCAGGTGTGTTTTGGTGTTCTCTGTCTTTCCTGATTTCCCCTGACCTATCTGAATGATCAGATAGAGAGTCATTACTATTTAATGATACCTCTATATTTGTCTTTCTGAGTTACTAGTTTGTACCATATTATTTTGTTAATTCAGCCAAAGAACTACAGAATTTTATAAGTATTTAGCCTAGCTGTGCACAAAAAGCCTGCATGACTTATTAAATATAGAATTAGAAAAATTAAAAACCTAATAAGATACACTTGTGAACATGTTCTAGTGAGTTTTGGCAAACAACTGTCTGTGACTAACATGTCGTTCTCACCTGGATCTTGTTCCATCTCTGTTCTGTCCTCATTCTCCTCTCCCTCTCTGTTCCTCTCTCTCCCTCTTTGTGCTAGCAAAGCCAAACATCAAATATATAGTTGAAACCAGATATTTACATACACTTCTGATAAAAACACTTTTTTACTGTCAAACATCTTAAATTTAAGTATAAAGAGAGTATTTTTATGTATTTTTTAATTGCAAATTGCACCCAAATTGTATTCAAAATTGAGCCACACTTGTGTAGGTCCACAATGCTTTTCCTGGTTGATTACTCTTGATTTTCCCATGTCAAAGAAAGAGGCTTTGTTTTTTGGGGGTGCCTTAATATGCATCCATAGGTGTGCCACCAATTAACTCAAATGGATTCTATTAACCTATAAGAAGCTTCTTAAGCTCAGAATGGAATCATCTGGAGTTTTCTTTTTGATTAAAGATGCAATAAACTTAGCATATATATACTCCTGATTTTGATTAAAGTGCTAAAAAATAAATACATAACTCTCTCTGTCTTTATTCTGACATTTAACTAATTCAAAAAATATGTCATTTATTTAGCTAAAACAAAAAAGGTTAAACGTTCCGAGGGCCCGTGGGCGGGCCCAGCCCATTTCCTAGTTTAAATCCTCTGATTTTCTGACTTCTAACTTTTATGAACCTATACATGTTTTATATCATTGGAAAGCTAAGAGTCTTGTGATTCTAATTATGTCTGGCGTTTAAGGATACAATCATGATTGAAGACACAGTGAGCGCTTTTCCAACACAAACGTTCTCCTGATGGAGGTATAAAAATATGGAACTCACCAATTTGTAGTCCAATAAACGTGACAAGACCGATCCATTTCGAACAAAAATTGTCTTTTTACATCAATAAGGGTCCGATTAAAGTCCTCAGATAAAGTTATTAGTCCAGGACAACAATTCAATTCAGTTTATTTATATAGCGCCAATTCACAACAGATGTCATCTCAAGGCACTTAACAACAAGTCATTTCAATACATTTATACAAACATTCCAATCAGTTAAAAAGTTTCCTATTTAAGGAATCCCAGCAGATTGCGTCAGTCATTGGCGTGAGGTTGGGCCCCGTTGATGCAGACTTTCCAACCACAGCAATCCTTCAGCAATCCCTCATACTGAGCAAGCATCTAACGACGGTGGAGAGGAAAAACTCCCCTTTAACAGGAAGAAACCTCCAACAGAACCAGGCTCAGTAGGAGCGGCCATCTGCCACGACCGTCTGGGGGTTTGAGAAGACAGAGCAGAAACACAGAAAGAACAGAAGATCTGATATAAGAGAACTTTCTATGTTACAGACAGTAAAAAGTTGATAACAGGACACAGTGGATGTTCAGTTACTGGGAGGATCATCCCAGTCGATGCCCCCCGTCCAACAGGGCATTGCAGCCAAGCAGGATACCAGACCAGGTATATCTTCTATGGAGAGAAAAACACAGAGAAAACAAAGTTAACAGTCGAAATAACAGAATGTACTGTAATACAACTGGAGAGTCGTAGGAGAAAAGGAAGTAACAGAGTGAAGAAAATTGGTAAGTCTGTCCTCCAGCAGTCTAAGCCTAAAAGTAAACAGAGTGTCTGCCTCACGGACTAAAGCTGGGAGCTGGTTCCACAGGAGAGGAGCCTGATAACTAAAAGATCTGCCTCCCATTCTACTTTTAGAAATCCTAGGAACTACAAGTAAACCTGCAGTCTGAGAGCGAAGGGCTCTGTTAGGAACATAAGGAACAATTAGATCTCTGATGTATGATGGAGCTTGATTATTAAGGGCTTTGTATGTAAGAAGAAGGATCTTAAATTCAATTCTGGATTTAACAGGGAGCCAATGAATGGAAGCTAAAACAGGAAAAATGTGATCTCTCTTTTGAATATTCATCAGAACTCTTGCTGCCGCATTTTGGATCAACTGAAGGCTTTTAATGGAATTTTGTTGACTTCCTGATGGTAAAGAATTACAGTAGTCCAGCCTTGAGGTAACAAATGCATGGACTAGTTTCTCAGCATCACTCCTGGACTGGATGTTTCTAATTTTAGCAATATTCCGGAGGTGGAGGAAAGAAATCCTGGAAACCTGTTTAATATGGGATTTAAATGTTAAGTCTCGGTCAAAAATAACGCAGAGGTTCTTTACGTTATTACTGGGGGCCAATTTAATGCCATCCAGATGAAGTGATTGACTAATCAGTTTCTGTTTAAGAACTTCTGGTCCAAAGACAGCAACTTCTATTTTGTCAGAATTTAAAAGCAAAAAGTTTAGGGTCATCCATGTTTTTATGTATTCGAGACATGCCTGTAATCTACCTAACTGACTTCATCAGGATTTATGGATAAATATAGTTGTGTATCATCTGCATAGCTGTGGAAATGTATCCCATGCTGTCTAATGATTCTACCAATTGGGAGCATATATATGGTGAACAGAATTGGTCCAAGCACAGAACCCTGTGGAACTCCACAAGTAACCCTTGAGAGTGAAGAAGATTTATCATTTAGATGAACAAACTGGAATCTATCAGACAAATATGATTTAAACCAGCCTAGTGCTGTTCCTTTGATCCCTGCAACATGTTCAAGCCTTTCTAGAAAAATATTATGATCGACTGTGTCAAAAGCAGCACTGAGATCTAACAAAACCAGAATAGACACAAGTCCATTATCTGAGGCCATGAGAATATCATTAGTAACCTTCAGCAGTGCTGTTTCAGTGCTATGATGAGCTCTAAAACCTGAGTGAAACTCTTTAAACAGCTCGTTACTGTTTAGATACTCACAGACTTGATTAGCAACTATTTTCTCAAGGATTTTGGATAAGAAAGGAAGGTTAGATATAGGTCTTTAATTCACTAAGTCATCTTGATCAAGGGAAGGTTTCTTGAGTAAAGGTTTAATTACAGCTATTTTAAATTCCTGTGGTACGTATCCGTTTACTAAGGATAGATTCATCATATCCAAAATGGGGCCAGGAACCAAATGGAACACTCCTTTAATAATTTGGTTGGAATTGGGTCCAACATACAAGTTGAAGGTTTAGATGAGGCTAATATTTTTGATAATTCCGAAAGCTCGACTGAATCAAAACCGCCTAAGCACAACTGAGGTTCTAGAGTTCTTTCTGATACTGCCTCATTTACTGAGGAAGAAGTAATCATGTTTGGGAGGATGCTAATGATTTTATTTTTAATAGAATGATTTTATTTATGAAGAATCCCATTAAATCAAAAACAGCAAAACCAATACAAAATGTAAAACAAACAGTGAAAGTGCACTCCCGAAATGTCTATGGCCATTTTTGTAGTCTTTACGGCTTTGTTTCCGATTCATTCGTTTCCACTTCCGCCTACAAAGGTCACTGAGCATGCCCAGAAGGAAAAAAAATAAAATAAAAATTCATCCGGTGTTTTCCTCACGTAGGGTACATCTCCAACCAATGGCACATGGATGGAAAGTCACGTTATGGTAAGTAACTCGAACCAATTGCGGTCCAGAACTCTGATGATTGACGCATCGAATAGCCAATGTAATGCTGTAAACGCAGATATATAACATGGCGGACTTGTTTGCAGCCATTGTATTTGACGTGCGTAAAATGTCTTATTCATGAAGAGATTACGCACAGTGTGTACCAGTAACATATTGTTTCAGCACGGTGTCCAAACACCCTTTATGATCAAAATACAACAATGAAGGAAGCCATGGAGCTTTATATGGTAAGATGAAGTTATGATTCTGATGATATTTTTAATTCAGTGAGGACTACGGCATTTACCCAGGAGATGGCGCATATGGCACACTTTTGACCACCTTTGACCTGTAGTTATAAAAATGTGTGCAGAATATTCATTTTTTGGTTTATTGCTGTCAAATTTGGTGTGGATGAAGGTAATACTTCAGACTTTAGACCCACAGTGTGTTTTAGGTCACCACCTCTTTTTAAAGCCATTTTTACGGCATGTATTTATATAAAATAAATATTCGGACATAAATAAAAGAATTATTTGGGGTATCAAAATTAATATTGCTTGGTAACAATAGCACTCAGAGATATTAACACAGTTCTGGGATAAATTTTAGAGTGTTTGCTTTCCAAAGAGACCTCAGCCATGTCTCTACTCAAAATGGTTCAAGAACAGCTTTAAGTTAGTTTTGGGTATACGTTTTAAAAAAAATGTAGGGTGGAAATTGCAGGAATTTTAAGGGGTTAATTAATTAATAGTAAAGAAATAATTTTTTTTTTCCTTTTCTGAAGTATATGTAAGTATCTGGTTTCAAATGTGAACATACTGCTGTATTGAAATTCCTCTTGTTTTGCATAGAAATATAATGAACGGCATATAAAGCATGATATAATAAAATTCACCTGAGATTTTTCTTTGAAAGAAGCCCTTTACTGTATGTCCATTGTTTTGTACATCAGTAGGCTACATAACTGAAACCAATTCAGAGAGTGCTTTATTTAGCAATGGGGGATAGCAACTTAAAATATGAAATAAACACACATGTAAGCTAAAAAAAAAACAATAAGCCACCCCCCCGCTCCCCGGATGCAGCTCAGCTTCCTCTGGGGACCGAAACAGGAGTGTGATATCATCATCAGCTTGGACTCGTAGGTTGGCAGGATAAAGCAAAGCATACTTTATGTCAAAGTCACGAAGCCGCTTTTTAATAGGGTTGAACAGCCGACGCTTCTCCATCACACCCGCGCTGAAGTCAGGGTAGATGTGTACTCGAGTTCCCTTAAATAGAAGCTCCTTCTTTTTGCAGGCGAGGCGGAGGATCTTTAGCTTTTCCTGGAAGTGTAAAAACTTCACCAAGATTGGCTTAGGTCCCAATCTGGAGTCGCCGCATTTGGAAACCACCGGAGTGCGATGCGCCCTTTCGATCCCAGGCGGCATAGGAAAAAGTTCTTGGCCGAAGAGCTGGACGAGAAGCTGACCGATAAAGCCGATCATATCATGACCCTCGGATTTAATTAGGAGTTAATTCATCCTGATTGGTGCCAACTCTGGTATCTAACTCACTAACTTTATCACCAAGCAAATTGAATAAGTTGGCCAAAGGATTGACACTGCTTTGAATATTGTCAAGTTTGGAATCACAATGAGACAGCATATCGGTCTTCAGCTGCTTTAAGGCCTCCAGCAGAGAGTTCTTAGTGATCGTTTGATCCATGGCAGGGGCGTAAGCACGCGGTTTCCAAATAAATGAAGACGAAACAAAATGATCCAAATACTTGGTTGATTGTAGGAGGACGCAGATCAGAGAAGTTGAGCTAAATAATACATTACAGACTGAGATTCAAAGGAGCTCACACCAGCCCTACTGCTCTGTCAGCCATCTTGTGCTACAAATCCCATTAGATGATCTCTATTTTAGTTTTACCAAACTTAATTGAATACTTTTATAAATACTATTGCAATTTCTGTGTCTATCTTTCACAGACAACTTTGCAGATATATTTTTGAAATACCATTACAAATACCTGACCAATCCATGTGTGACCATGTTGACATTCTTGGTTGTACAGTCAAGGGATCCGGGTCACAACACCAAATTCTTGTGGACAAAATAATTGTCAAGCACTGTGAAAATCACTCAGTCAGGTTTATTAATATTCCTCAGAGAATATGAGAGCATATCAACAGAGGAGGGTAGTGACTCAGTTACATTTACTTGAGTAACTTTTTGGAAAAAAATTACTTTTATAAGTAGTTTTACAACACCCTACTTTTACTTGATTAATATTATTAATTATTACTACTCTTACTTGAGTAAAATTTCTGGATACTCTACCAAACACGAGTAACTTTAGTGAATGAAAAAAACATTTTAACCTAAAATGCATGAGACACAGACATACACTTACCTCCAATTTACACCGGGCGCGTCAATCCCCATCAGGAGCGTTTCAGGCGCGAATCTATGGCAGGCCTTTTTTTAACATTTAATCAATGACCCTATCTATAATTCCTATTTTAGATAGCAATAATATAATTTATCCTAGTCAAAATTTAAATTAAAGATATCAACAACTGTATTTTTACTAGGAGAAATTATATTTTAGGATATTCATAATTACAATTGTACTAGTAAAAATAAAGTTTGATATCTCTAAATTCTTAAATAGTTAAGGTAGCCGTTTTAACATTTAATAGGTAAACTGGATATGTATTCCAGATGTATTTGAATCAATTCTTCCTAGTAAGAATTAACTTTCCAGATAGCCATAATTGAATTTGTCCTAGTACAAATGAACATTTCGCCTATCCAAAATGTAATTCTTCCTAGGACAAATGACGTCACTTTTCCCATTCATGTGTATGAGGTTTAGAGCTGCTCCTAGCCACAAATACATTCTTCCTATCTAGAATTAACATTGTGGATAGGAGTAATTGAATTCTTACTAGGAGAAATTCGAATTTCAGATAGCAAGAATTCAATTGTTACTAGTACAAACTCTTATTTTAGATAGGCAGAATAGTTTTTTAAGTTTTCCTATCTATAATTTAATTTCGGATATCCAAAAATACATTTTAACTAGTAAGAATGTTATTTTAGATAGGAAGAACTGCAATCTTCCTAGGAACAATTAAGCTGTTGCCATCTGTATCTTAATTGTTGATGTCAATAATTCTTTCTTTGTTTTTTTTTTTTTTACTGCTGACTTATGTAAATGACGTTACCTAAACGTCAACAGGTAGCTATGTTTAGGTAGCTGCTACACTAGTTGTGATGAAACAGTTGAAGTTTAAATAGCAGTTTCTGGTACAACTGCCGAACACTGCTGTGTGCCACAGAGCCAGGCATCTTAAAAGTACATTAGTGTACTTTTTTTTTTTTTTACTTTTCCTAGTGGATTGTCACTGTAACGCCTCATACCCGGGTGTAGTCGGCTCTGATATCCGTGAACCATCATCAGAAACAGATCGACAGCTGTTAAAAGGGAGCTGCTCCTGTTTTTATCTTAACAAGGTAGATCTAGACACCTATGTTAACGTGTGCACAGGCGTGTGAGAGAGAGAGTATTCTATTAAAATAACTATTGGGGTGTAATAGTAGCAAGTATGGAAGCAAATACTGCATGTAACACATAATGCTATTTGAATGGTACACATGTGCGTTACATAAGCAACTTTGTCCTCTTTTTTTAGCACCAAAACTCCTTAATGTTTTATTTATTGCACATACATTTATTTGAAGTTGTGTGTATTGTGTTGTCTAGTTAATTATGAACAATTATTAGTGTTATTAAATCTATTTTCCATTTGTTAGGTTTCCATCAAATGACCTACTGATGTGTTTTTGGGGCTTGCTTCAGGACTCTTTACCATTCATGGTCAGTGTTCAACAAGCAGAAAGAGGAGCTCTCATGGAATCACACTGCAACCCTTTGACAAGTTTTTCCTGTTTAAATGACTGCGCATTGGTCCATTAGAGTTTTTATATATATTTTTTTTAAATGTCTTTGCTCACTTACCTCGTTTAAATACTTCTGTGGTCAGTAAAAGTTGTAATCTGCTTTTGTTTGGTCCCTCATTTTAAGTCATGTCTTATGTCTTTTAAAATTTAGCTTTTAAAACACCAAAAAGCTTTAATCCAAGTCATTTATTACTCATTTAACAAACATTACATCACAAACAACAGGATAATACAGCAACATTTCACTAACAACTTTTAAATTTGATTTCCTACACAGTAGCTTAAATTATGTTTACTGTAGTCAAGTCATTAATTCGCCAAGAAGGCATTGAAGAAGAAGCAAAAAAACAAATAGTTACTTTTTTTAATAGTTTGCATGACTTCCATATCACAGGGAATTATCTGAATGGATGTCGATCAGGGCATCTGTGTGTGGATGGGTTCTGGGGACCATCGATAGTGGTAGGACAGCACACTTCCCTCCTCCACCGGACTGAACATGGAATCAACCAGAGGTAAATCCCCGGAGACGGCCATTGTTGCGATCATGGGAGCTTCGTACACAACAACATACCTGATTCCTTCTGTCAATCTCCTCTCCCTGGGTCTGGCTGATATGATGACCATATCATTAACCGGACCCGGTTTAATAACCTGTATCCAAATAAAAACATGTTTAAGAATCATTCAAGAAATAAACATACATAAAATGAAAGGGTAATAAAAGGCTTGCTACCATGGTCCTTGGTTTATGGGACTTTTGTTCAGTTTCTTTGCAGCTGATCACTGGGGGAAGTGATGTCCTGTCTGGTAGAGTAGAACTGCCACATGACAGCACAAGGCTGTACCTTCCACACGGGCATCATAGTAGCACTACCAGCTTTGAATCCCTCAGCACAATCTGTTACAACACCATATATTTATTAGATTACAACAGCAGTTTAAGAGAGACAACCTTTAACACACTAAAGTTGGGAACGGAAGTTACACTGTAACTATGGTTCTGTGAGTTCCCGGATGACTGCCAGTGGCAGGAAACAGAGTGGATGACTTATGCCAGCAGTTTCACGAGGAACGGAATACTCACCCACCGCTCAGGGGGTAGCCGCCAGAGTCAGTACCGCCGAAGCGAGTGTGGACCCATGCCCAACATTGAGGCGGTAGAAGCGTGCAAACGTGGACGGAGTGGCCCAGGACGCCAGTGGCCCTGTCCGCCAGTGGGACGCCCCTCATTGCCGCCCAGGATGTCGTCACACTCCTGGTAGAATGGTACACAACCCCAGGAGGAGCCACTGCACCCACCGATGCATGTGACATCGCAATGGCCTCAATGACCCAATGCGACAGTCTCTGCTTTGAAAGGGCTCGACCTCTGTTCACTCCACCATGACAGACAAACAGCTGGTCCGAACGCCGAACCGTGTTTGTAGCCACAATGTAAAGCTGCAGTGCCCGAACCGGGCACAGCAAATTGGCCTGCCTCTGTTCCTCAGACTGGAACGGGGGAGGACAATACGCCCCCAGCTCGATTGCCGCATTCAACTAGCCTGGGGGCAAAACCTTGGGGAGAAAGGCAATGTTGGGCCACAGCGTCACCCCAGAACCATCTGCCTTCCACCGCAGGCAGGCCGGACTGATGGCCAGTGCGTGAAGCTCACTGACGCACTTAGCCGGTGTCACCGCCAACAGAAAAGCCGTCTTTATAGACACAACCTTCAGTGGTGCTTCCGCCATCGGCTTGAAGGGTGGCCCGCCCAGGGCCTGCACGATCAGGGGAAGGGCCCATGCTGGCGCCGGCCTGCGCAAGGGTGGACGCAGTCTCCTGACACCGCGTAGACACTGCGTTACCCAGTAGTGTGCCCCGACTCGCCTGCCATCAATGGGAAGATGATTGGCCGATATAGCCGCGAGGTGCACTTCAAGGGTCGAAGCGGCTCAGCCGGTGTCAAACAGACACCGGAGGTACCTTAGAATCTCATGCAGGGAACAAGAACTAGGGTCTATGTCCCTGCCAGCGCACCACGCTGAGAATCGCCGCCAACAACGAGCATAGGTGTACCTCGTCGACGGAGCCCTGGCGCTCTCTAGCAGTTGCCGAATGGAGGACTCTAAGCCGATAGGGGGCCGCCCGCCCCCTTCAACGGCCACACGGTGAGCAGAAGATGGCCCGGAGAAGGATGCCAAATCTCCCCCCCCATCTGAGAGAGCAGATCCTGCCTAACCGGAAGCCGCCACGGCCCGTTCAAGAGACGGATGAGCAGGGGAAACCAGACCCTCATGGGCCATTCCGGAGCCACCAGAAGGACCCTGTGTGTCGAGTCCCTCATCTGATGGAGGGTCGGCAGAATGAGTGGAAAAGGTGGGAAAGCGTACAGCAGAGCGGCCGGCCAGGCACCAGCGAGGGTATCCATCCCCAACGGAGCGTCGGCCTCTGCCAGGGAGAACCACAATGGGCAATGCGTATTGCTCCTTAAGGCAAAAAGATCCACCTGGGCCTTGCCGAACCGATTCCAAACCCTCTGAACAACCTGAGGGTGCAGCCTCCATTCCCCCGGGGGAAGTTTCCGGCGGGACAGACAGTCCGCCACCGAGTTCCTCCACCCCGGCAAGTGCATCGCCCTGATGGAGGCCAAACGAGGGTAAGCCCAGGTCAACAACCTCCGAGCTTCTTTCAGAGACTGCAATGATTTGGTTCCCCCCTGGTGGTTGATGTGGAAGACAGCCGAGGTGCTGTCCGACCGGACAAGCACGTGCTTGCCCTCTAGAGAGGGCAAGAAGTGCCTCAGCGCCAAGTAAACGTCTGTGGGGGACCACGCCGAGAGGGACACCGAGCCGCAGGTAAGTGCCGTCTCTCCAATGACGTAGGAGGGCCATGCACCTGGGCGTGACCTCCACGCTGACACGCCTGTGTCGGTGGGGGTCCAGGCGGAAACCATTGAACCACCTCTGCAGGGGCCGTAGGTGGAGCAATCCAAGAGGCACCAATGCTGAAGCCGACACCAGCATTCCCAACAGTCTCAGCCACACCTGGACTGGGGGCGCTGCCCCTAGATGGAAGGCCTGGAGCAGGGACTAAATCCTGTCCACCCTCTCCGCGGTCAGCTGAGCCCGCATGGTTACGGAGTACAGGGCTATGCCAATAAAATCTGCCTGCTGAGCCGTAACCAGAGAACTCTTCAGGACGTTCACTGTCATGCCTAGTGCCTCGACATGGGCAAAGACTCTGGCTGTTGACAGACCTACTTCCCAACACGAGGGTGCTGCGATGAGCCAGTTGTCGAGATATGGTAGGACCTTCAACCCCGACCGGCACAGGGGGCTTAAGGCCGCCTTCACGCACCTCGTGAACATCCGAGGGGCGAGGGACTGGTAAGCCTTGCCTCGAAAGGAAAACCTCAGGTACTTTCTGTGCCCCAGATGAATCGGGACATGGAAGTACGCATCTTTCAAATCTATGGATGTGAACCATTCTCCTGGACAAACTACCTGAAGGACATCGTGAGTCCGAAGCATGCGGAACGGCAGAACCTTCAGGAATCGATTCAGATCCCGGAGGTCCAACACCGGCCGCAGGGACCCATCCTTCTTTGGAATCAGGAAATGATTCGAATAAAAGCCTTCGGCCTGAAAATGCGGCGGCACGGCCGCTATGGCTTTTTTGTCCAGGAGAGTCTCTATTTCCTGCATCAAGGCGGTGGCCCGTGCAGGATCGGTGACTGAAGTCACCTTGACCCCCGATGGGGGTGGGGGCCGACGGCGGAACTGCAACCTCTAACCCTGGGACATGGTTCGTACAACCCATGCGTCTCCGCATTGGGCCTCCTGTCAGGCCAGGTGCCGAGGTGAAAACCTTCCCGCCGTCAGCCCACAGCCCTCAGGCTGTGTCCTTACGCCTGTTTGGGGCTCTGGGGATGCGGTGACCCTGTTCCCGCTCCCCGGGGTGGCGCCTGTCCTGCTCCAGGCCCTCGCCAAGTCCCCGCCGCGGCCCTGCTCCGGTGGCGAAACTGTGGGGAGGCGGCCGCACGAAACCGACGCCGGGGGTCCCGTGCACCTCGTGGCCTGGGCTGTGGAACAGGGGGTCCCGTAGTCCCACCGCGTTCACCCCATGCCTCTGAGGGGTGCTTAGACTGCGGACGACGCTCCAGCGCCCTTTCAGCCGCCGGCCCGAACAACTGGCCTGGCACCACAGGCAGCCCACGTAGGCCCCGCCGACAGTCGTCCGAGATCGGGGCCTGCGCCAACCAGACCTGACGTCGAGCCCCAACCAGGGTGGCCAACAGACGACCAAGCTCCCTGGACATCAGTCCGAAAGCTTGAAGGGCTGCATCATTGGTATCCCCCAGTACTGCCCCTGCCGCGCCCGACTGCAGCATCTGGGATTGGGCCAGCAACAGCACAGACAGAGAATTACCCATGCGTGCCATCCGTGCCGCAATATCATAGGCCCGGCACAGGAAGCTGTCGGTCACCCGGCACTGCGCGCTTGGACAGTGGACCCTGTCCCTCAGCGCCTCATCAGGGGAGAGCACCAGATGGGATTCTCCGCAGGAAGGGGCGCCGGCACATCATCTAGCCCAATTCTGGCCAGTGCCGCTCGGATAACCGCCCGTAACTGGCAAGGATCCTCCCCAGGGTCCGAGTTCGCAGAACTGCGGAAGGATGTTCCAGAACCATCAATACACTCCAGAGTTGGGGGCTCCACCTCCCATCCTCCATGAAGATCCGGAGGAGGATCCATCTCCCCGAGGGATTGAAACTCCAAATCAGAGGCCATAACGGAGATCATGTCATCCAAATCCTCCTCCTCTGGGGCTCTCCTCATCAAAGCTTTAAGCTGCTCCACCTCTGCCCGTAAGGAGTCCATCTCCCGGCGAAAGGGGCGCTGCAGTCTTGGCTTCTTTCGTTTCGGGCTGCCATGTTCACCGGCTGGCCTATCCCCCCACCTTCCGGGTCCCGGATAAGGCATACCAGAGGATGGCAGGTCAGTCTCAAACAGGAGGCCCTCCACCTGACGCAGCCTGCCCTCTCTCACAGACAGTGGCAAAATGCTGCAATTCATACAGGGGTCGGTTAGAGCCTCCCTGAGGTGGCCGAGGCCCAGGCACTTGGGACACAAGTCATGGCCGTCCTCCACCTGGAGAGATGCCCCACATGATGTGCACGCCAACATCCCAGCTCCACAGGTGTGGGAAATGAGGGCAGACTACACACAAGGAAATCTGAGTGAGAACTTCAATGGAAGCTGAAGAACGCGAATCAGAGTCCTATATATCTATATATAGACATATATATAGATATATATATATATATCTATATATATATCCATATATAGATATCTATATATATAGATATCTATATATATATATATATATATATATATATATATATATATATCCATACAGGCACACAATGTGTGCCTCGGCTAGGTAATCTGAG
This sequence comes from Valencia hispanica, assembly GCA_963556495.2. Lineage (NCBI taxonomy): Eukaryota > Metazoa > Chordata > Actinopteri > Cyprinodontiformes > Valenciidae > Valencia > Valencia hispanica. The sequence goes on along the minus strand of OY747701.1, from coordinate 5,297,012 downwards.
CAAGAAACTGAACTCCACAGCACGCGGTCAGAACTTCCAGCCTCCTTCTTACCTGTAAGGCACTCACCAGCTGCTCCCTCCCCTTTTACAGGGGGAAAACAGCGACAGGCAGCAAGCCCCGTCAGCCGGCAGCGTCCTGCAACAAAAAGAAACAATCCACAGCCCAATCTAGAATGTCCATTCTAGATAGGATGAAAGTATTTGTGGATAGGAGCAGCTGCAAACCCTATACACATGAATGGGACACGTGACATAATTTGTCCTAGGAAGAATTACATTTAAGATAGGCGAAATATTCATTTGTACTAGGATAAATTGATTTATGGATATCTTGAATGTTAATTTTTACTAGGAAGAATTGATTTGTAGATATCTTGAATGCATATTCAGTCTACCTATTAAATGTTAAAACGTGTTGCCATACTAGTCAGCAGCGGCGCGGTCCACTGAGTTCACTCACGAGATCACAAAAATCACACAAGAATTAAGATCACGTGTGACAACAACAATGGACGCCGGCATGGAAGACAGAGGTATGTGTTTTTTTCTGCTTAGTTTTCTGTTCAGAGTCGGATTTGTGAGTTTTCACAGCTAAAATAAATGCTTCGTCATCCATGCTGGAAAAAACAACTACAATTTCAGATGCAGGTAGCAAACGAGATCCTTGCGTCGTATGTAATGACGTGATGCTTAGATAGTTAAGCTGGTGTAAATTGGGTGTGACAGTTTAGATTAAAGTGAGTCCTCATGTCTGTACACAAGCTTTGTTGTTCTAACTTTATTTTCTATCTGCTGAGCCTGTTGTGCCATTTGGAAATAGTCAATATACAGTAAACTCCATACATCTTAAATGGAAGTACTTTACCCTGATCTAAGTTTATATACATTACCTACTGAAAGTATTAGTTTAGAAATTAATTTAATTATTTTATTCCTTCCAAGAATTTACAGGTTTTTCTCTTTTACTCAGGTCCATGCTTTTCTCTCATCTTTTGCCGGTGTCACCGGCCAGCCCTGTACCTTTTAAGAGCGCGGCTGGTGCGTGTGTATGACATAGTGATACTGAAAAGTAAACAGAAGAGAAGAACGAAAAAAAGTGTGTGTTACCGAGAGCTAAAAAGAAGAGAGCCTTATGCTGTTAATAGAAAGTGTAGTCTGCAGCAGTGTGCAGAGGTTGAACAGGCCCTGTGTCATGTTCTGCCGGTGACGGAGAAGAATAAATGTGCGGTTTAGCACAAACGGCCACCTTCGTCCTCCTTCTTTCTCGCACTTTGGCACGGGCTCCTAGACGCCGGTTACCAGCAACGAGCCAAACAATATAATCGGCTCCCAACTACGGTTCGGCAAGCAGAGAAGAGAGCCAAAAATACTCCATCTCTCCGTCTCCTGTGTGTGATTCTTTTAGGTAACCTGAATTTACCTAACATCTTGGTGCCGTGACTCGACGTACGGAGCTCAGCGCTGGCGGTCGCCACAGAAGGGCCGCTTCTGGTACCACCCTTACAAGTCCAGGTCCCTGAATTGCCTCACTGGCCGGCTGCGTAGCTTCTCCGGAGACCACCAACGTTTGCTCCCGTGCGATCGATTTGGTTTGAATCACTCGTACAGGGGGGAGATTGTGAGTACGTTTTCCTTTACATTTTACATCAAAAACATATTTGAGTCAATCAATGGAAGTTCTGCTGTTTGGTTCTAAAAGACATCTTAGAACCTCTGATGAAATCAGGTGTTGATCCTTAAATGGTTAATGCGTTAATTATTTGATGAAAAAAGGTTGTAACGGTTGGAAGGTTTGCGAACCCAACCACCATCCTGGGATATAAAGAATGCCAGAGATTGGGTGTAAAAACACAAACGGCAGAACAAAACAGATGATCGCACCCTAGGTGGATCAAGGAAGCTAGGCACGAACATAATCTTTATGGATGCCAGTCCAACCTGAAACCTGACAGTGTTAACGTACAGTTTGACGGGCAATCCAAGAGACGTTCTGTGCAGATTTATAGGACCTAGGAACATTTCTAGGTTAAAAGTCCTGGCGTGACTCAAAGTACTTACACAAATAGACACAAAACAGAAAATTTTAAAATCTAAATGATCCAATTTTGCACTTTAAAATTGAATAAAATTATCCCAAAACAAGGTATCGATGCCTGAACTCACATAAAGAAATAAAATAGATTTCTTGGTTTGCTAGTTTTCCCTAGGTCTAATAATAGTCACAATCATAATTGTTCTCGAAATTGTTCGCATTTTGCCTCCAGATTTTATTAAACCCGTGAATATTATCAACTAAAATAAAAAACCTTAGTCTTGGTTGCAACCATGGGGAATGATCTGTCCTCAGTCAAACTTGAGGGAGATCTCAAGTACATGTACAATCGAAACCCTGACTTTCTTAAGTTCATGAGGAAATAACACTGTGATAAGATAAATAGATAAGATCAAAGAGAAATAAAAGCTGAATTTACCTCATTAACATGGGAATGATAAATATTTAAAAATGAAGAATAAAAACAGTAAAATGTAACTTATCGAAATATAGGGAAAAATTGCAAAGAAGATTTAAAGGAGATGCAAAATTTATGTAAGAGAAAAGACAATACATTTCTTTAAAAATAAATAAAGATTATGAATTCGAAGGACGATTGACTGAGTAATTTCGCGCACTTCTTGGTAGTGGCGATATAAAATAAAACTAAAAGATCAAAATTGAAGAATAGACATTTGGTGTCTCAAACAAAATAATTCCTCTGGAAGGAGCAAAGAAGAGAAAAAGGAGGGGTTCATGCGTGAAGCTGATGTGTTTTTTAGCACCCGGGAGGATGAAAAATGTTTTAAACTTTGTTTTCTCCTAAAGTTCCGCCGAAATAGCTCTGTATACAAAAGGTTGGGATTTCTTAAGTGCAGCGGTAACTGTTACTCTATTATAATAATAATAAGAAGAAAAAACATAGCTAATATTTTTAATGATATTCATGGGATGTCTGTGAGATCTCTCATATAGTAGAAAAGAAACGGTTTAACAATGACGGATTATGAGCAGAGTGATTTTATTTTGAAATTCAGACGGATGTCTACAGGTCCTGTGGGGAAGCGACAGCTGGGTGGCTACGTGGATTTATTCTTTGTAACAAGCGGCAGCTATAGATGTTTGCTTCTAACATTTTAATGACAGATAAGATACCTGTTGAAAGGAAACAATCTTGTAATGCGCTGGTTTAGAGACTGCAAAAAAGAGAAGAAATGTTCGTTACGGGATTGCCGTAGTAAAGAATGTAGTAACGCACTCCAAAATTCAACTTTAGTTACCGTACCACACCGAGTATAAGCGCACTTCAATATTTAAACTCAATGGAGTTGTTGCTAATGGGACAAAATTAAGGGTCTGATTAAGCAGGAAAGATGTCTGGACCTACACCTGAGATTAGGAGAGGTGGCCGGCCCTCGCCCCAATCTGAGTTGAGAATTGGTTTTGGACATCAAACAACAGATTCTTCCACATATGATTATAATAATAAGCTAATTTGTAGAATCTTTATGAAAGAGCAGATAAGCAGAGAGCAAGAAATAGAGATGTGATGTTTTATTATGGAAATATCAGTTGCTGATTATCTCAAAATGGTAGGCAGTTAGTGAAGCCAGATGGAGAGAAAAAAATTAGGTTAGATTTTGCTACAGGAAAAATCTGTTGTGTTAATCATATTATCTCGAGATTCTTTTCTAATTTGTTAGGAAGAGATTTCCTATTTCACTTGAAGTTGGGCATGTTCTCTGTAGGGGATAAATTAATAATCCAAATTGTAGATTTTCACAAAATTCTTGAAACGGGACAGCTACCAAAGAATTGTTTTACTTGGAGGGAGAAAAATTAAAGTTTTAACTTTAGTTTGTAATCAGATGAAGATAAAATAATCATATTATTGCTAACAGAAGATCCAAATTGAACTTTACATGTTTTCTTGGCATTTGGCCAACAATGGGGGAACAAGGGTATGGTGATCTTTAGTGACGAACTACTTAAAGCATTAGAGCATTTCTTATGAATAATTAAATTATCAAACTGATTACTAAATGGACAAGAAATGTGTCACACAGGGGAAAAAGAAAAGCTTCTTACATGAAATTAAGAAATAACTTTGAAAAAACAAAAGCTGTACTGAAGAAGCTCAATTTGAACTGAAACATTTAGATATACTATGTTGCATAATTATTGTTTAGAGAAATGCTGCCTAGCACATGCATCACACACACACTCTGTTTCCTGTGGAAACAAACTTGCTGATGAAATTGTAAAGTCTGTTGCACAAGGCAGTTTGGTTCCTCTGATCTTTATCTACAACACACTGAAGAACAGGAACTCATTGATCACACTGTGTTACAAGACATGCAGATCCAAGCACCTGCCGCTGAGAAACAGCTGCAATTCTGAGCCATGGGCCATGCCATGTCTCCACAGGGGGGATGGTATCAGTAATACAGCAACATTTTACAACATACAATCTAGAAACCTATTTAAACATTTTTTGTAAATCCTGCATTGTATGTATCAAATACAACCCCCAGGGGAACATGAGACCTAAACGAGGACAGTTTCCACAGCCAGCTTACCCCTTCCAAACAATCCATATGGATTTCATTGAACTAACACAAAGTGGCCCTTACAAGTACTGCCTGGTTATAATAGATGCTTTTTCAAAATGGGTAGAAATTATACCTATAGCAAAAAATGATGCACTCACAATAGCGAAAGCTCTCTGTAAAAACATAATACCAAACCACGGAGTTCCTCAGACAATCTTTTTCAGATAATGGCCCACATTTTGTCAATGAAGTAATACAATACCTGACTGAACATCTAGGTATTACTCTAAAAAACCACTGTGCCTACCATCCACAGAGTGCTGGTTTAGTGGAAAGAAACAATGGCACAATAAAAGGTAGGCTCAGGAAATGCATGGACAAAACAAAGAGACCTTGGCCTGAGTGCCTGGATTTGGTAAAACTATATATGAGAATAACCCCAACAAACAAAGGGTTAACACCGTTTGAAATAATTTATGGTAGACCTTACCGATTCCCTATTTTCCGCACCAGACTTAAACAAAGCAGATGAAGAACTCACATTAGCTGACTACATGAAAAGGATCATACAGTCTAAAGAAATACAATGTGCACACGACCTGCCCGCTTTTCCTTCTGTCTTACAGGAAAACCAGCAACTCATCAGACCTGGTGACTGGGTTTTTATCAAAGTGATCAAAAGAAAGAGCTGGACCAGTCCACGGTGGGAAGGCCCTTATCAAGATCTACTGACCACTCCCACCGCTATAAAAATTGCTGGGCGACCATCTTGAATCCATCTGTCTCACTGCAAACTACAGAGAATATTGGGAGACTAGACACTAGGCAGTGGGGAAGTCTGGGCTTCAAAGGACGAGGAAACCCATAGGGCCCTCAGTCTCAAACCAAGCAGCAAAAATATCCCTGCCTCCTAGCGGTAACCCACCAGTTTGGGGCTAGTCTCCTAATAACCTGTAAACCTGCCAGAAATGGCATCCCTACACCCAATATGGATCCTCAGCCCCACCTGGTGTCTACTGATAATCTTCACAGTCTTTCACGTAACACCAAACCTTACCAAGGTGTCCAGAAGAGCTATGGTTGACCCCCATTCACCACTGGAAAACAAATGGTATTGCATGGCCAACCTCACTGCAATGATGCTAGGTTTCAACACAAGTTGTTACGTCTGCTCCTTTGTCCCTCATCATTCTGGAAAAAAACCCATGATGACTGCAACTCCCATAGACATGAATAACACCATTTGTTTGTTACATGCCCTAACTCTGCAAAGTGGGAAAAAATGCACACTCACTCATTGCTCCGACCCCCAGCATCAGAACAGGACTTGGTCTCAGCCCATGAAGTATTCCAAGATGACCAATCAAACTGTCGCTCAGGGCGTGCATCTGCTGCGACTAACTGGACAAGACCCTTTCTGTTTATCCATGCCATGTGGGGTTGGAAATACCCCTTTGGGAAACTCTCCCTGCGAGGAGGTAATGCCTCTTTCCAATTGGAACATCATGAATGCAGACACTTCACAAACTCGCCATTGGCTCCTGACTGGCAACATCCTGCCTGGACTTGTGACCCTGAACCTCACTACCTTGTCCCACAGGATTGGAGGACTCACAACCACCTTCACCACACATCTCTTGGAAGTGCCCCAACAATGGGGCATGGGCACCCCTGAAGGTTACATATGGAAGTGTGGAATGACCTTCTACCTATACCTGCCAAAGGGTTGGTGTGGAACCTGCAGCCTGGCTCGACTGCCTGTACAAAGTTTCAACCCCTTCACAGATAACGGTGGAAGGACCCCTCTCTTCGGGGACGTGAAAGGCATTTTCAGCACCATCTTTCCGATGGTTGGAGTAGCAGACCTCATGCAAAGGATGAATGAAGTTTGGTGGACCCTGGAGAATATAACTGATATACTGAATTACGTAACTTCCCTCCTCGCCAACGACCCTGAGAAAAAAGCCATGCGTTCCATGCTGATGCAACATCAACTCTCCTTGGACACCCTGTTTGCAGCAGAAGGAGGTCTCTGTGCCATGGTTGGCCCAGACCACTCCTGCACATTCATTCCTGACATTTCAGGTAATTGGACTGAAATCCATGGACGAGTTGCGGACATATCTTCATTCCTGAAATCAAAAGAAAGTGGTCAACCTTGGGACTTTATGTCATGGCTCACCTCTGGCCCCTGGTGGCACCTTCTGATGAAGATCCTGACTCCGCTTCTTGTTATTTTGTTCCTTTTCTGTATTTTTACTAGCTGTATTATCCCCTGTTTGAAGAACATGATGACTAAGATATTTGTAAATACCATGGTCCAATATACACTTTTAATGCAAAAGGGTGATCGTGATAATTACGAAGAAGACACTGCTTAACTATGACTATTTTGGACCTGATCTCAAATTGACCATTTAAGATGAAAATGTTGTTTAACATCTTTGGGCTACTACTTACTTTTGTAACCTTTTGTTGTATGTCCCCTGACCAGCTCTGACGTAAAAGCTCAGAAGCTGTTTATCCGTTTACTTTACTTTATTGCTTTTCATACTCATTTAAAAAACCCCATTTCAGGGGGGAAATGTTGGAGTTTTCCATTTATATTAATGTGCTTTTTAAATGTTTTTTATCCAACCAGTTCAACGTAGCAAGACATGAAGTTGTTTTAAGCGTTGGGTGTGTTTTATGGTCAAACAGTTTAAGGAAAAGTGATAAGAAAGTAGCAACTCATTTTACTTAGTCTGCCTCGTTCCTGATTGGTTGAACTCATGTATCTTGATCTCCTTCTCATGAAGCCGTTGTAATAAAATGAACTGCAAGGAGCTGGTTCTTCAGAACTTGGAACGATACACGGTCAGTTTGTTCTGTTTTCTGATTAACCCAGTTCTCCTCTGCAGAGCCAAAAATACGCCATCTCTCCGTCTCCTATGTGTGATTCTTTTAGGTAACCTGAATTTACCTAACACACCCCCTCCCACCCGACTCACAGTTGCTGAAACTCAGCCTATTACCGTGGAAGATTCGCTCCTTCACCTGAGCTGAAAGTCTGATAGTCTGACTGACACCATGTAACATTCAGTCTACAGTTTGTTTGTTTTGCAAAGATAATAAGCAGACTAAAGGAAAAAATATATGAACTCAGTTCCACCACTATAAAAATTTTTTGTGTCCGACTCGCATTCTGCTGCTGTAATAATGTAAGTAAAATAATCAGAAATTCGTTATTTATATATATATTTTATATGTTTGATTGAAAATGTTCATTTTTTGCACTCTCCAAACCATGTAATGCCTTAAAGGACAACATCAAGATTTTAAACTGGATCCTACATATAATAGGAAGCCAGTGAAGAGCTGCCAGTACAGGTGAGATATGATCATGACATCCCCTACCTGATAACAAGCGGGCAGCTGCGTTTTGTGCAATCTGTAAGAGATGAATGGATGACTGATCAAGACCTTAATAGAGTGAATTACAGTAGTCTAATCTTGACATGATGAGCAAGTGTATAACTTTTTCAAAGTCTTTTCTGGGTATGGTTTAACCCTTCTAAGCTGCTTCAAATGAAAAAAACACATTTTGTGCGACTGTACTGATCTGTTTTTCAAATTTAAAACACCCGTCAAAGATCACCACCAGATGGTGGTGATCACTTGATGATGAACAAGTGTATAACAAAGTCTTTTCTGGGTATGGTTGAGCCAAATACACTGCTCAATCCATTTGAGAAGGGCTTCAAAAGACAAAAGGTTAGACTGCAGCCAGACTTTAACGTCACTGAGACAAGTGTAATAGTTTATTAGATGGACCTTGGGAGCTCACAGGGACATAAATCTGCACATCATCTGCAAAGAAATGGTAAGAAAGAGAGTGCTTTTGAAAAACTGAGCAAAGAGGCATCATATACAGTTGTGGCCAAAAGTTTTGAGAATGACACAAATAGTTTTCACAAAGTTTGCTGCAAAACTACTTTTAGATCTTTGTTTCAGTTGTTTCTGTGATGTACTGAAATATAATTACAAGCACTTTATACGTTTCAAAGGCTTTTATTGACAATTACATGATATTTATGCAAAGAGTCAGTATTTGCAGTGTTGGCCCTTCTTTTTCAGGAACTCTGCAATTCAACTGGGCATGCTCTCAACTTCTGGGCAAAATCCTAACTGATAGCAACCCATTCTTTCATAATCACTTCTTGGAGTTTGTCAGAATTAGTGGGTTTTTGTTTGTCCACCCGCCTCTTGAGGACCGACCACAAGTTCCCAATGGGATTTAGATCTGGGGAGTTTCAAGGCCATGGACCCAAAATGTCAACGTTTTGGTCCCCGAGCCACTTAGCTATCACTTTTGCCTTATGGCACGGTGCTCCATCGTGCTGGAAAATGCATTGTTCTTCACCAAACTGTTGTTGGATTGTTGGAAGAAGTTGCTGTTGGAGGGTGTTTTGGTACCATTCTTTATTCATGGCTGTGTTTTTGTGCAAAATTGTAAGTGACTCCCTTGGATGAGAAGCAACCCCACACATGAATGGTCTCAGGATGCTTTACTGTTGGCATGACACAGGACTGATGGTACCGCTCACCTTTTCTTCTCCGGACAAGCCTTTTTCCAGATGCCCCAAACAATCGGAAAGAGGCTTCATCGGAGAATATGACTTTGCTCCAGTCCTTAGCAGTCCATTCACCATACTTTCTGCAGAAGATCAATCTGTCCCTGATGTTTTCTTTCTCAAAGTGGTTTCTTTGCTGCCCTTCTTGACACCAGGCCATCTTCCAAAAGTCTTTGCCTCACTGTGCATGCAGATGCGCTCACACCTGCCTGCTGCCATTCCTGAGCAAGCTCTGCACTGGTGGCACTCCCATCCTGCAGCTGAATCCTCTTTAGGAGACGATCCTGGCGGTTGCTGGACTTTCTTGGACGCCCTGAAGCCTTCTTAACAAGAATTGAACGTCTTTCCTTAAAGTTCTTGATAATCGTATAAATTTCTGATTTAGGTGCAATTTTAGTAGCCCTTAGTATCTTTGCCTGTGAAGCCCTTTTTATGCAACGCAATGATGGCTGCACGCATTTCTTTGCAGGTCACCATGGTTAACAATGGAAGAGCAATGATTTCAAGCATCACCCTCCTTTTAACATGTCAAGTCTGCCATTCTAACCCAATCAGCCTGACATAATCATCTCCAGCCTTGTGCTCGTCAACATTCTTACCTGAGTTAAGACAATTACTGAAATGATTTCAGCAGGTCCTTTAATGACAGCAATGAAATACAGTGGAATTTTCATGGCAAAGAAGGACTATGCAATTCATCTGATCACTGTTCATAACATTCTGGAGTATATGCAAATTGCTATAATAAAAACTTAAGCAGCAACTTTTCCAATTTCCAATATTTATGTAATTCTCAAAACTTTTGGCCACAACTGTACAATGAAAATAAAAGGGGGCCCAAAATAGAACTCTGCGGGACACCACATCGAAGGAGAGCTGTAGAAGAAAAACACTGGCCCATATTAAAGCTGCAGTCCGGAGAATATATTTATGTATCAAAGTTTTCTAAATCTTTAAAATTATAGTGGGGTTCAATACTATGATAAAAGGCTAGTGCTCCACAACAGTTGTTATTTTTCTTTATCCCACCTTCGTCCCATAGACCCCTATGGATGTCACACTGAGCGCCGAATTTTATTAGCCAATAGAATTCGAGTTTCCGCATTGTCGGCTGTCAATCAACTTGCATGTGGATCGCGCAAACGTGAACATGGGGCCGTGCACACAGACTGCTCCGTGTCTTCCCGTTTACAGTCACCATATTATGAGAGAACATCAATCACACAGAAGTTGCTCAACTCCGAAATGTCCATCGCAAAAATACAATCAGGTGTTGGTGAATAGCGCTTGCTACTTACTTCTTTGACTCGCTGTGTCGCCACAGGTGATGTGCGCAGTAGTCGAGTTGTAAAAAAATGTCAGGGGGGATTGTCATTTTTTTGTCTTAAATAAACCTGTCTTTTAATAAAAAAAAGGTGGTATTTATAGAGTATTTTGTTTCACCGAATTGGCCAGAATGTTAGGGGACTACAACTGCATAGCCTGCATTAGAATTAAACAAAATTGGGTGAAATGGAGGCTTTATATATCTGTGAAGCAAAGCCGATACCAGCACCTTGCAAAGAAGCTTTAGCAAATAATTGCAGTGCAGAAGAAGAAGAAGTTTTTTCGTGAAAACTAGGCCTATACAAAACAAAGTATTGGATTAATTTAACATGAAAGACCAAACAAAATTAGTCATTTCTATTTTATTCATCCTAAAACGCTTGTGTTACCTGCATGGGCCCTATTGGTGAGGAAATGATCCTTGTGAAAAATATTTCATAGGCCGTTGTGAAAAAAATTAAGATAAATGAGGCCTAATCTGTTCCACGTTTACCACGGTCATGATCATAAAAGAAGGGGGGAAGGCAGTCACATTCGTCCTGATTATGGCTAAATGTTACCACTGTCAGATGAACTCTGACAAGGTGCACCACCGTAAATCAATGGGCTGTGTGAAGCAGATTGCGCTAATCTAAATGAGCTAATAAAGAAGCGGTCAAAAACCTGATTATTTTTCCTAGGCCCATTATGGCTGGATGTTTAAAAAGAGTCGACATCTAGTGCAGATTCAGCAAGCTGCATGCATGTCTTGACTGAATGACAAGTGAAGAGATATAAATTCTGTAAATGTTGTATGAGGGTTTAATTCTGTTGTTCATGTGGAAACACTTAGAAACAGTGAACAATCAAGAAGAATGTAGTGCATCATTCGTTCCATTATGTGAAGAAGCTGTGACCATTATTCTGTGAACGAAGATCTATGTGGGAGGGATTTCCTGCAACTGTTTCAATAAAAAGTCTATGCTGACGTAGATCTGGACTCAGTTAATAGAACTGAGTCCAGCAAACGACGTCTCGCTGTTAAAATATATAATTGTTGTTTGTTGTTCTTATTGCTCCTTTTTACAGAAATGTGCAAGCACGCTGGAAGGTGAAAGAAGAGCCCAGAGAGCCCAGGGGTCATAAATTAAATGGGTGTCTGTTCCTTTAAGAGAGGCTTTAGATTAGAGTGAAAACACCTTTCCAACAAAATGGTGACCCCGACGTGATTTCTGGAGGAGCACAGGAAAACATGAGTTTGGAATAATAGGATTTTGTTGAAATTGTTGTGATCGACAGATACCGGAGATCGGAGGACGGAAGTGACCCGGGTTTGAATTTATTTGGTAAGCACTGCCACACCAGGTGCAAAATTGACTAATCTAAAATTATGTTCTGTCTGTAGTTCTCCAGTAAATGTTGATTTCTGTTTCTGCTGAGGTAAATAGACGCCGACCGGGTCGGTTAACTCAGGGTGTGGCCTGCCCTAAGGTAAGCTAGGACGCTTCTTACTGAAAGCCTGCGTGTTCGGAACAACTAGGAAGGCTGAGTGGGATAAGTTCGTGGGTGAGATCCACAAAATATCTGAAAAGAAAACCCAGAGATCAGAGACCGATTTTAACCCTGGCATTTCTTGTTCCTTTGAGCAGGATCCCAAATCTGACTGGATCTCCGGGAGGAACCGCAGGCTGCTGAGAGCCTGTGCACGGCCTGGTCTAGGACCAGCTGGATCCTGGAGCCCTCCAGCTCAACGTGGATCCGCGGAGTTCCTCCCGGAGCAACAGTTTGATGACAGTCTTCCTTCACAGGGACAACAGCCAGTGAGTACAAAATTTGATGCGTGAAAGAATAAAACATAAGAGAGAAGAAATAATTAGGTCCGGGACCTCTTTAATGCAAGTTTGTGTTTTTGTAAATAAAGATAAAAGATCGGGGATCTTTGCGTGATGATCCGGGATCTCACAATGAAAATCCATGGTAAAATAAAATATGACTGGGGTTGGACTCTGAAGTGCGCAGAGGTCTGGGATCTCAATTAGAAATAGGCCTAATAATAAATAATATATAAATAATAATACTAGTAATGAAAAAAACATAATAAAAAACATAATGATATTGATGTGTGATAAACCGGTTGTGTGACTCTGTGTGTGTGTGAATGGAGATTTCTTCCTTTTGAAGCAGCTGAAGTAGACCGAGAGGAGTCTCATGGTTAGAAAATTGAGTAAAAAACACTGCAATAAGATAAATAGATCAGATAAAAGGGAAATAAAAGCTCAATTTACTTCATTAACATGGGAATGATAAATATTTAAAAATGAAAAATAAAACAGCAAAATGTAACTTATCGAAATATGGGGAAAAAATAGCAAAGAAGATTTAAAGGAGATGCAAAAGTTATGTAAAATAAAAGAAAATACATTTCTTTAGAAATAAATAAAAGATTATGAATTTGAAGGACGATTCACTGAGGAATTTCGCGCACTTCTTGGTAGCTGCAATCTAAAAATAAAACTAAAAAGATCAAATATTGAAGAACAGGCATTTGGTGTCTCAAACACAGCAATTCCGCTTAAAGGAGCAAAGCAAGAAGAAAAGGGGGTTGTTGGGTCGTGATGGGCGACTAAAAAAAAGCAGATGTGTTTTTAGTACCCGGGAGGATGAAAAATGTTTTAAACTTTCTGTTTTCTCCTAAAGTTCCCCCGAAAGAAAGTAAAAGGGAAAACTCTCACTTCCATATTTAAAAAAAATCCTATGAAGAGCAGGGTAAACCGCTCTACCGTGATCTAAATTAATTATCTCAAACAAGCAACCCCCTTCCCCGCCTCCCCTCAAGGAAGGGCCGTTCTGATAATAAACAAGACCCCCTCCCTCTATCCCTCAACAAAGAGTCGTTAGTTGTTCTCTCAATAAACAAACCAACTGTGATGGGGCGCTTCAGCACCGGTAAATGCGCTTCCTGAGAGAAAAGACTTGTTTAAAACTAGATTCATCATGCGTTTCAAAATTGTTAAAGGTTATCCAACTTGCCAGTAAACGGCAGGAAGGCAGAAGGGAAGGAACACACCTCCCCCAGCTAGCTGATAATGAGGGGGATGTTTTATGAGCTGCGTGCAGCTCTGCATACGAAAGGTTGCAATTTTTTAAGTGCAGCGGCAATTGTTACTCTATAATATTAATAAAAAAAAGAACTTAGCTAATATTTTTAATGATATTCATGGGATGTCTGGGAGATCTCTCATATAGTAGAAAAGAAATGGTTTAACAATGACGGATTATGAGCAGAGAAACATCTGAAATTCAGGCGGATGTCTACAGGTCCTGTTGGGTAGCAGCTGGGTGGCTACGTGGATTTACTCTTTGTAACAAGCGGCAGCTTCAGATGCATACTTCTAACATTTTAATGACAGAAAAGATACCTGTTGAAAGGAAACAATCTTGCAATGCGCTGGGTTAGAGACTGCAAAAAAAGAGAGGAATTTTTCGTTACGAGATTACCATAGTACAGAATGTAGTAACGCACTCCAAAATTCAACTTTAGTTACTGTAGCACACTGAATATAAGCACACTTCAATATTTACACTCAATGGAGTTGCTGCTAATTGGTAAAAAAATTAAGGGTCTGATTAAGAAGGAAAGATGTCTGGACCTACACCTGAGATTGGGAGAGGATGCCGGCCCTCGCCCAATCTCAGTTGAAACGGGAACCACGTTTTGGACATCTAGCAACAGACGCTTTCCACATATAAATATAATAATAAGCTAATTTGTAGAATCTTTATGAAAGAGCAGATAAGCAGAGAGCAAGGAATAGAGATGTGATGTTTTATTATGGAAATATCAGTTGCTGATTATCTCATTGACACAATTGGAGGAAGTTATTGAAGTCAGATGGGAAGAAATTATGAATTTAAAGGAATTTTGTTTTCCACAAAAAAATGAGATTGGGTTGTTAGGAAAATGAAATAAAAATAATACATTTAGCTACAGGAAGAATCTGTAGTGGTAATTATATTATCTCCAGATTGTTTTTTTAATATGTTAGGAAGAGATTTCCTATTCCACTTGAAGTTGGGCATGTTCTCTGTAGGGGATAAATTAATAATCCAAATTGTAGATTTTCATAAAATTCTTGACACGGGACAGCTACCAAAAAATTGTTTTACGTGGAAAAAAAATTAAAGTTTTAACTGAAGTTTGTAATCAGATGAAGATAAAAAATTAATCATATTATTGCTAACAGAAGATCCAAATTGAACCTTGCATGTTTTTGGCATTTGGCCAACTATGGGGAACAGGGGTATGGTGACTTCTAGTGGCGAACTAATTAGAGCATTTATTACAGACAATTCAATTCTCAAACTGATTAGTATGTGGACAAGAAGTGTGTCAGACATGAAAACAAAACAAAAAAGCTTCTCATATAAAATTAAGAAACAGCTTTGAGCAAACAAAAGCTGTACTGAAGAAGCTCTGTTTAGTAAGAAAATATAATTTCTGCAAACCGATTGAAAGGTTACCTGTGAAACATTTAGATACACTAAATGTTGCAGAAATGTTGTTTAGAGAAATAATGCCTAGATTTGAGATCCACAAATGATCTATAGTGGTAATGAAACACATTTTGTGAATGAAATAATTGATAAAATAAAACATAGATTATTTTTAAGAGACAATAGGATTCTAAAAGCAGACTAATTGGAGATACTGTTTGGTTATGATAAAGCTATATATTAAAATATAACACCAAGAAATGGAACAGATTTGACAAGACCTTATACCCTCCTACAATTTGGTATATTAAAATAAGAGGAACAATTCCAAACTGATTTATGATTTTATGATAAAGATGTTCCAAATTGAAAAAAAAGCAATGGAAGAAACAGGACAAAATTGGATATTGTCTTGATTTGGTAAACTATACATGCATATAATACCAAATTTGAATATTGGCCTTATTATATTTGAAATATCTATGGGCATAGATATAGAATTCCTTAGTTTGATATACTCTCTTCTGAAGAACAATGTGATTAAGATCTGGTGGGTTTTCATGATCAAAATACTGAAAAGTAAATAAGTTATAAATGCAAACTAATCATATGCCAGATGATCCTATATTCCTACAGGAAGAAGTGAGCTGAAAGTAGGTGACTGGGTCCTGATTAAAGCTGTAAAAAGAAAATTGGTCAACACCCAGGTGGAAGGGGCCATTCCAGGTATTTTTGACCACACCAACGGCTGTAGAGACTGAGTTGGATACACTTAACCCATTGTAGAAAGCAGAGACCATCACTAGATATAGGGAAAGCAGTCTAAGAAAAGTGGTGTTTAAGACAAGATTACAAAGGGAGGTGAATACAATAGGGTTCACTTGTCTCAACTTCAGTGAAGAGAACCAGGAGAACCCCTTTTCTTTAGAGACTGCTTGAAGGGAGACAGAGTAACTATGAATGTTTTTCTGCTATCTAGTACTTTTATTTTTACAGCTTTTTGGTGGTGTTATTCCTTAGGACTCACAGAAGAATGACATATAGCACATGAGAATACTGATTTATTGTCTTGGTTCACTCAGAGAAGGACATATAGAAACCCATTTGAAACTAGCGCATGGTGACACTATGCAAGATATCTAGCAAATAAATGAAGCATTATTAACTGTTTTGTTTGTTCTCAAATGCCATATTCTGTAGGACATTTGTCCATACAGTGGCTTGCAAAAGTATTCGGCCCCCTTGAACTTTTCCACATTTTGTCACATTACAGCCACAAACATGAATCAATTTTATTGGAATTCCACGTGAAAGACCAATACAAAGTGGTGTACACGTGAGAAGTGGAATGAAAATCATACATGTTTCCAAACATTTTTTACAAATAATTAACTGAAAAGTGGGGTGTGCGTAAAAAGTCTATGCTGACGTAGATCTGGACTCAGTTAATAGAACTGAGTCCAGCGAACGACGTCTCGCTGTTAAAATATATATTTGTTGTTGGTTATATTATTGCTCCTTTTTACAGAAATGTACGAGCACGCTGGAAGGTGAAATTAGAGCCCAGAGAGCCCAGGGGTCATAAATTAAATAGGTGTCTGTTCCTTTAAGAGAGGCTTTAGATTAGAGTGAAAACACCTTTCCAACACAAGTCGTGTATTTTAGCAAGCTAATTAACAAGAGAGATGTGGGGGGTGGCCCGTTCATCTTAGCTAGTTTGGAAGGTAGCATCCTGGGATCTGCGCGTACACCTCTGGCGAGTCGGGTGGTCCTTAGATAACAAAAAGCAGACTAGGTTAATTATTGAGATTAATAGCTCACCTGCAATTTTTTTCTTTAAAAAAAATCCCGGACATCCCGCTGACCAGCCACTCATTTGGGCATTGAAGTGAGCATTGCCTTAGCTCACTTAAAAGGGGGAACAGAGTAGTACAAAAAAAAGACTTTGACAAGTACACTCTGACAAAAATAAAATCAACCAGAAAGAGCCTCTGCAGCATGCTACAAGCCAGTGGATGACATCCAACAGAGGTTGAAGAAAGAAGATTGAAGAAAAAAAAACAGTTCAAGTTTAAGTCAGAACTGATGCTTATTTTTAATTCTTAATACATACTCATTTTAAGTTTTAAATATTTGCTTAATTTTGAAAATTCATTTTAAGGTTCTAACAATTTGCTTAAGAGTATAACTGTTTCCGTAATTTTAATTCTAACTATTTTTTGTTCTAATAAATGTATGTTTTTCAAGGTGATATGGAAACTGCAAAGATAAGCAAACTGAGATAAGGTCAAAGGGATCCTGGGGGCGTGGTACAACCCCTAGTACAGGTTTTGCTAAGAATAAGGACCATAACATTTTACATTTATATTTTTTCTATATTTTTATATTTTAAGATTGTAGCTACTTAAAGAGTCTCATTTTGTTGACAGTTTTTTCCACTCATCAAAAGAGGTGGCTAGCCTTTTATTAAAACATTTTTTTGACATTTAAATAAGGTTTAATAGTGCAGAAAAATGTTTGCTTACAGAAGAATGGGATGGACCTCCCAAAAGGGGTCTCTATGGGGAGACTGGAAGGTATTGTGCTTTGTAACATTTCTTTTTTCATAAATCTTTAATCTGATCCTCTTCCTGATCTGTGACTGGCCCTATAACCAAGCAAGTTTTTGCAAAATAGATCACGATCCCACGCGTTCTAATGTCTCAATCAACGCGAACAACCATTCTGCTATAACTTTTATACAGCGTGTAAAACGATGGGTGTCTGGGTGTCAAAGAAGAAGACCCTCTACACGGGTACCATCTTAATCAGTGGTATAACTATGCAGAAGTTTTGGTTAAACATCAAAATCTCTCTAAATGTTACGTGTGCTCGGTGATGCCTAAAACCGCTTCACAACCCACCCTGACCCCAGTCTCTCTCTCACTGAATGAATCTTTGTGTGCAGCAAAATTTACGACCCGAGGAGACGGAACATACGGTAGCGATCATTGGGATTACGCCACCTTCAATTTCGGAAAAAATCCCTGTTATTATCAACCACGTGTGTTTAAACAGATGAGCAAAACCCAGCCATACTTAGGTGTAGTACATTTGGGGGCAAAAGTACAGTTTCCGGTGTGTGTCCACAATAATGGCTCCAGGTGGCTTGGACGGCTGAGTGATGTTAGATGTCAAGAACTATATGATCTGGTAGAATGTAGTAGTGGCTCGTATATACAGAACATCCCTGGGTGCAACATCACCTCGATTGTTCCCAGACCATCAGGAAATTACACCATGCATCCATATGATGAGGCCCTGCCTGGGGAAAGAGACACAGATGCAGCGGAGGACCTATATTGGCTGTGTGGCCACAAAGTATACATTTACCTCACTATTGTGATTAACTGATCACACGTTTATTATTATTACCCAGTCACATAACGACACATAAGACAAAAGCGATCCTTAGACCACCAACAGGTTGATGAACATGACAGGGTGTGGGGCAGTGATGTCCCAGATGATAAAAAATTATGGTCTACCGCACCAAAAATAATTTACTCAGCCATTCCCTCCATAGGAGTAGGAAAAGTTATTTTACGAGTTGAAACTCAAGCCTACAGATAATCCCTGTTAATGAATGCATCCATTGACGCATGGCAATCTAACAACAAAGAGCTTAAAGCGATAAGAACTATGGTGCTCCAGAATAGGATGATTCTGGATTTCTGGACTGCAGCCCAAGGGGGGTTTTGCGTTGTTCTAAATGAGATATGTTGAACATACGTTCCTGATAAATCAGGCACAGCAAGTGAAATTGAAGAAGCCTTACAGCGTATGCGCGCCATAGCCAAAGCCCAAAATTCTGACTTTGTGTCTGCCAACACGTCAGGTTGGATGACTTGGTTTTTCTCAGGAGGGTGGTACTCCCTTCTTTGGAAAATTGTTGGTTTTCTAGTTATTCCAATTATCATATTTTTCCTTTTAAGCTGTTGCTTAAGTCCGTGTCTTAAGATCTTCGTGAGACACCTAATTTCTCAAACCCCTGTGCTTGGAGGTCAATATCTGTTAGTACCAATAATAGAAACGGACGAACAGGCTGAGATCCAGGAGGAGGACACAGAAATATTCAATTCAATTCAGTTTATTTATATAGCGCCAATTCACAACAGATGTCATCTCAAGGCACTTAACAAGAAGTCATTTCAATACATTTATACAAACATTCCAATCAGTTAAAACGTTTCCTATTTAAGGAATCCCAGCAGATTGCGTCAGTCATTGGCGTGAGGTTGGGCAGACTTTCCAACCACAGCAATCCTTCAGCAATCCCTCATACTGAGCAAGCATGTAGCGACGGTGGAGAGGAAAAACTCCCCTTTAACAGGAAGAAATCTCAAACAGAACCTGGCTCAGTAGGAGCGGCCATCTGCCACGACCGTCTGGGGGTTTGAGAAGACAGAGCAGAAACACAGAAGGAACAGAAGATCTGATGTAAGAGTACTTTCTATGTTACAGAAAGTAAAAAGTTGATAACAGGACACAGTGGTTGTTCAGCCACTGGGAGCACCATCCCAGTCGATGCCCCCTGTCCAACAGGGCATTGCAGCCAAGCAGGATACCAGACCAGGTATATCTTCTATGGAGAGAAAAACACTGAGCGAACACAAAGTTAACAGTCGAAATAGCAGAATGTACTGTAATACAACTGGAGAGTAGTAGTAGAAAAGGAAATAGCAGAGTGAAGAAAATTGGTAAGTCTGTCCTCCAGCAGTCTAAGCCTATAGCAGCATAACTACAGAGATAGCTCAGGATGACATAAGCCACTCTAACTATAAGCTTTATCAAAAAGGAAAGTTTTAAGCCTGGCCTTAAAAGTAAACAGAGTGTCTGCCTCACGGACTAAAACTGGGAGCTGGTTCTACAGGAGAGGAGCCTGATAATTAAAAGATCTGCCTCCCATTCTACTTTTAGAAATCCTAGGAACCACAAGTAAACCTGCAGTCTGAGAGCGAAGTGCTCTGTTGGGAACATATGAAGCAATTAGATCTCTGATGTATGATGGAGCTTGATTATTAAGGGCTTTGTATGTAAGAAGAAGGATCTTAAATTCTATTCTGGATTGAACAGGGAGCCAATGAAGGGAAGCTAAAACAGGAGAAATGTGATCTCTCTTTTTAATAATCATCAGAACTCTTGCTGCCGCATTTTGGATCAACTGAAGGCTTTTAATGGCATTTTGTGGACTACCTGAAAATAAAGAATTACAGTTGTCCAGCCTTGAGGTAACAAATGCATGGACTAGTCTCTCAGCATCACTCCTGGACAGGTTGTTTCTAATTTTTGCAATAGTCCGGAGGTGAAAGAAGGAAATCCTAGACACCTGTTTAATACGGGATTTAAATGTCAAGTCTTGGTCAAAAATATCGCCGAGGTTCTTTACGTTATTACTGGGGGCCAATTTAATGCCATCCAGATGAAGTGATTGACTAATCAGTTTCTGTCTAAGAACTTCTGGTCCAAAGACAGCAACTTCTGTCTTGTCAGAATTTAAAAGCAAAAAGTTTAGATTCATCCATGTTTTTATGTCTTCCAGACATGCCTGTAATATACCTAACTGACTGGGTTCATCAGGATTTATGGATAAATATAGTTGTGTATGGCATAGCTGTGGAAATTTGTCCCATGCTGTCAATGATTCTACCAATTGGAAACATATATATGGTGAAAAGAATTGGTCCAAGCACAAAACCTTGTGGAACTTCACAAGTAACCTTTGAGAGTGAAGAAGATTGATCATTTAGATGAACAAACTGGAATCTGTCAGACAAATATGATTTAAACCAGCCTAGTGCTGTTCTTTTGATCCCTGCAACATGTTCAAGCCTTTCTAAGGGGATATTATGATCGACTGTGTCAAAAGCAGCACTGAGATCTAACAAAACCAGAACAGACACAAGTCCATTATCTGAGGCCATGAGAATATCATTAGTAACCTTCACCAGTGCTGTTTCAGTGCTATGATGAGCACTCAAACCTGACTGAAACTCTTTAAACAGCTCGTTACTGTTTAGATGCCACAGACTTGATTAGCAACAATTTTCTCAAGGATTTTGGATAAGAAAGGAAGGTTAGCTATAGGTCTGTAATTCACTAAGTCATCTTGATCAAGGGAAGGTTTCTTGAGTAAAGGTTTAATTACAGCTATTTTAAATTCTTGTGGTATGTATCCGTTTACTAAGGATAGATTAATCATATCCAAAATGGGGCCAGGAACCAAATGGAACACTTCTTTAAATAATTTGGTTGGGATTGGGTCCAACAAACAAGTTGAAGGTTTAGATGAGGCTAATATTTTTGATAATTCCGAAAGCTCGACTGAATCAAAACAGCCTTAGCACAAATGAGGTTCTACAGTTCTTTCCGATGCTGCCTCATTTACTGAGGAAAAAGTAATCATGTTGGGGAGGATGCCAATGATTTTATTTTTAATAGAATTAATTTTATTTATGAAGAATCCCATAAAATCATCACTGCTAAGAGCTGGGGGAATAGTTGGCTCAACAGAGCTATGACTCTGTGTAAGTTTGGCAACTGTACTAAAAAGAAACCTAGGATTGTTTTTATTCGCCTCGATTAATGATGAAAAATATGCTGTTCTAGCTTGTCGAAGGGTCTTTTTATACAGCAGTAGACTGTTATTCCAGGTTAAATAGGAATCCTCTAGATGTGTAGAGTGCCATTTTCTCTCCAACTTCCTAATATTCTGCTTTAAAGTATGCAACTCTGCGATAAACCAAGGAGTCAGCCTCTTATGGTTAGGCACTTTCTTTTTTAAGGGGGCTACACTATCTAATGCCAAACGCAATGAGGACGTAACGCTGTGAACCAGACCATCAATTTCTGAAGGGTTAGAGATAGAATTGCTGCCATCCACTGTGTTACTCTGAGACACTGAGGAAAGTAAGAATGGAACAGATTCTTTAAAAATTGTTACAGCATTGTCTGATAAAGCTCTACTATAATGAAATTTTCTTTCAGATTTAAGATGGTCAGTTAAAGTAAATTCAAAAGTTATTAAGAAGTGGTCAGACAGGACCGGGTTATGTGGGTGGACTGTTATTTCCTCACACTCAATACCGCATATCAGTACAAGGTCCAAAGTGTGTTAACCCGAGTGGGTCAATCCCTTTACTTTTTGAGTAAAGCCAATTGAGTCTAAAATAGAATTAAAGGCTGCATTTAGGCTATCACTTTCAGTATCCACATGAATATTGAAGTCCCCCACTATAATGACCCTATCAGTATTTAATACTAAATCAGATAAAAAATGTGAGATCTGATCCAAGAATTGAGAGTAAGGGCCTGGTGAACGATACAAAACCACAAGCAAAAATGGTCTTAATGTTTTGCATCTTGGATGAGGAAAATTAAGGGTTAGATGTTCAAAAGAACTGTAGCTATCAATTGGTCTGGGACTAATTAGTAAATCAGAACGAAAAATGGTTGCAACTCCTCCTCCTCGCCCAGTATTTCTAGGAATGTGAAAATTTAAATGAATGGAAGGAGTTGACTCATTTATACTGACATAATCCTCCTGCTGCAACCATGTTTCTGTGAGACAAAGCAAATCAATGTGATTATCACCAATCACGTCATTTACTAACAAAATCTTTGAGGAGAGAGATCTTATGTTTAATAAACCACATTTAATAGATTTAGTTTTCTGTTCAGTCAAAATCGTATTTATGCTTTTGTTGGCTTAACTTTTAATCCATTTAATTTTGGCCGTGGGCAAGACACTGTTTCTATAGGGTAATGGGTGGGTAACAGTACAGAAGCAGCAGAGAGGTGGGTTAAAATACAACTCTGCTTCCTGGTCTGGACTCTGGGTTGTCAGTGTTTTGGAGGACTAATAAATCCGGCCTTATTCCTAGAAAGAAGAGCTGCTCCATCCAAAGTGGGATGGATGCCGTCTCTCCGGATCAGACCAGGTTTTCCCCAAAAAGTTTGCCAGTTATCAATGTAGTCCACATCGTTTGCAGGACACCACCTAGACAACCATTGATGGAATGACAGCATGCAGCTAAACATGTCGTCACTGGTCCGATCAGGCAGGGGACCAGAAAAGATTACAGAGTCTGACATTGTTTTAGCAAACTTACACACCGAAGCAACACTAATTTTAGTGACCTCTGATTGGCGTAACCGGGTGTCATTACCGCCAGCGTGAATAACAGTCTTACTGTATTTACGCTTATCTTTAGCCAGCAGTTTCAGGTAGGATTCGATGTCGCCCGTTCTGGCCCCTGGCAAGCATTTGACTATGGTCAATTGTCTCTCTAATGCCACATTTCTGACTATGGAGCTGCCAATTACCAGGGTCGGCTTCTCAGCGGGTGTGTCGTTTAGCGGGGAAAATCTGTTAGAAACGTGAACGGGTTGGTGGTGGCCCGTGGGCTGGGTCCTAGAACTATACTTCCTACGTACCGTCACCCAGCCGGCTTGGGATCCCGGCTGCGCGGGCTCTACCGGAGGACAGCTAGGGGGTTCTACCCTTGTTGGCTCCGCGCTGGCTAATGGGCTTCGGCTATCTGCTGGTCTTTCAATAGCGCGGAGCCGTGCTTCTAATTCTTATACCCTCGCCTCCAAAGCTAAAAAAATATTACATTTATTACAGTTACCATTATCACTGAAGGAGGCAGGGAAGTAACTAAACATCTGACAGAGAGAGCAAGAGAGAAGAGAAGAGTTAGAGACAGGAGAGAGAAGAGTAGCCATAGCCGCAATGAAGCTAAGCTAACTGAGCTAGCTAGACCTTACCACCCCAAGAAAAGCTGTGTGAAACACAAGGAGTTCCCAAAACGTAAAGTACACCACCACAAAACGTGTGTTTTAATGTGCTTGTGTTAAAATAACTTAGAGAGGCCTCAGCACAGAGAAAACAAGATCAATTCAAGAGAGTCTGAACAACAGTTCCACGGAGCACAACAGTGACAACAGGAAATGACGCAATACGGCTTACCCCGTCACATAGTACCAAACAACAAATGTCGCCTCTATGAATAAGAGGCAAAAGGGGGAAATGATGAAATAATATTTCTGTTTATTATCTTTAACGAGGCTTATGATTAAAGTTTTATAATGTTTTATTTACTGCAGTGTATAATGGTAAATATGGGAAGTTATAAAGTATTGTGATGTTGCCCCACTGTGACTGATGGTTCAAGAGAAGCTGCAGAACATGGGACAGGGCCTGACCACCGAGACAAAATGTCTCAGCACAAAGGCACAGTGAAACTGTCACAAGGCAAACAGCAGCTGATCACGAGGCAGCCCCATGAGCAGAGGAACAACAGAATAGTCACAGAGGGTAAATTCATGAGGTGTTGTAATTAATCTATCATAAATGTATAAGTCTTCTCTAAAAGTAGTCTTGTGAGCAAACGGGATGGACCGCCCCTCCTTCTGCAGGATGTATAACGCTGTGCTGCTTGAATAAAAAAGGGCAGAGAGCAAAAGAATCTTCGGTGATTGTTCTGGTTATAACCACACATCTTCCCCGGCCTGTCAAACTTAACTTCTGAGTGACTGTGTGTGTTCTTTCTTTCAGATTGACAAATAATAAAAGGACCGGGGAGGAGGAGAAATAGAATAGCTAAGTGATGGTATAGAAATTAAGCTCCTCGCAACAGCATGTTTGCACTTCTGTAATGCAGCTTTTGTGGCTCTCTAGGCTATAAGGTGAACCCCGAAAATGTCTTTAGAAATGAATCTAATTTCGACCTCTGGCAAACTCTACAAACTGTTTACTTCATAAAATAAATATGTTCGCACTAAGTTCAAAACTAAAAGTTCTCCTTCTGTAATGCCGCAGTTTTTTTATGATCGATGTTTTACCTCAGGACAGTTTGTTTTCCCCGTAGTGAGAAAGAAGTGATACGGCTGCTATGTACCCGTTTTGGACCAATGTGGTGGCAGAGTTTAACCGACGTGATGATGTATGCGGATATGGAGACAGCTAAGGTCATGATAAAAACTTCTTTAAAACTTTTACAAAACCGAGTAAAAACATGTATGTAAAATGTGTTACATGCTATCTATTTATGATTTATATTTCCATACAATATTTACTGTTAAATGGAAGGGATGGAGATCGAGGATGGGACTTTAACTGGTGGGACGTTATATGTCGGATTTCTTTCTAAGGGGAGAAAGCCCCCCGCTCCCCCTCAACTCGACTACTGGATGCGCGTGCACAACTGCTGTGGTAGGGCTGGAGGGAGGGAAGGGGAGGGGAGGGAGGAGTGTTTTGGGAGGGGCCTTGGTACGTCAGATTTAAAAAATCTCTCTCCCTCAAATACTCCGAGCTGCAGCTTTAACAGAAACAGTCCTATTTGATAAAAAAAGACTTAAACCAACTCAACACCACACCCCTAATGCCTACACTGTGCTCTAAGCGAGTGTCGTAAGTTGAGAAACTCACCCAAATGCAGTACGGCGTTTAGAGCAAGGCATGCTCGTATTTATTAGTTAATCCATATATAGGGCAGAAGGAGAACACGACGGACTGTGACTATGTCTGACAACGAACATCTGACGACGAACCACTAAAGACATGAGGACAAGGAGAAACAAATATACTGGGAGGAGTGATTGGTAGAGGGTGGATAGCTGGGGACAGGAAATGACCAAGACAAGGAACTGCTGACGATAATTAGACGAACACGAGAAGACAAGAAGTAATGCAAACAAGGAATTTAATTCAGGACTAGACAGAGATGAATACTGAAGACGAATAAGGACTATGAACCCAATTAAATAAAAGACAAGAACCCTAACCTAAGAGCACCAAAGGGTAAAACAGGGTGAGAAAACATGGTGGAAGGAAAAACAAAAACACAACAAAACACCAAGAAATAAACTAAAATGTTAATGTAAGCTGAATAAGAAAATGAAATAACTAAAACACAAAAACCTAAACACCTAAGAAACCTAACAGCGAGACTGTCATGGTTCCTGGGTGTTTGTGTTTTGTTAATTTTCCTTATTTAGTTCTATTATGTTTTAGTTATTCTTTGTCTCCCTCTGGTGGTCTTGTGTTTGGTTGCCCTTGTTTGTGTTAATCTCTATTTTCCCCAAGTTCATATTAATACTTATCCTTCATTAGTCCCAGTTGTTATACTTAATTCCTCCTTCTGTTTTCCAGTCTTTCATTAGATTCCCTTCCAGACTTATTATCTTTAGTTTCTTAAGAGTCTTCTGTCTCCCAGCCTTTTTACCTCCTATCCCAGTTGATTACTTCCACCTGCTCTCTCCCTCCCACCTGCATCTGCTCCCACTAATTGATCATTGGTCTTCTCAGTCACTTCCTCATTTCCTCCTCAGTATAAATTCGGTCCTCTCTCAGTCACTACTCGCTAGTCCGTCGTCTCTCTTCCCCTGCCGTTACCTCTCCTCATTGTTGTCTGTTTGGGTTCCTGCTTTTCCCTGTTGCTGCTTGTACCCTCCTGAGTTCTGTAAGTTCCCGTTCCTTGTATTATTTTATTCTATTAAATCATTTTTGTGCTTTACTCTGCTGCATTTGGGTCCTCCATGAAAACCTGTTTTAAAACATGACAGAGACAAAAGGATCTGATGATCAACCGAATCAAAAGCCAGGGTCCAGAAGGACCAATACAGCTGACTGGCCGGAATCAAGTTAAGAAAACATCATTAAAAACTCTCAAAAGTGCCATCTAAGTACTGTGGCATGATATAATTATTTATTCTTTTTTAACTATCCACTGTGCTGCTGCAACACTGAGAATTTCCCCATTGTGGGACAATAAAGGTCTATCTTATCTTATCTTATAACTTAAAACCCGACTTAAACTTTTCCATAATCCCATAATGGTCCAGGTGTTCCCATAGCTGCACAAACACTATTTTCTCTAAAACTTTGGAGAGAAAAGGATGCTTAGAAATGGGCCTATAATTAGAAAGCACCTTCTTTAAAAAACGGCTCAACGACAACACCTTTGAAGGTAGCAGGAATACAACCAGCAGATAAACAAATATTTATGAAAGCTACAATCACAGGCCCGATAGTGCCAAAAACACTTTTTAACAGTGACGGGTGAATACTGTCCAGGGGACTACATGAGAGCTTTAACTGATGAACCACCTTAAAAAGATCAGAAAGAGACAACTGAAACTGATCAAAAAAAGCTGAACACATTGGTAAACAAGATGGATCCAACACAGGTGGTGGAGGTGAAAATCTGATAGCTGCAATCCTATCCATGAAAAAACTCCTAACTTTTTCACAAAGCAAGACAGAGGGAAAGATGCATGAGGACACACAAGGACACACAAAAACTGAGGCCTCACAGCCCCAGGATCTTGTGCCCCTTTCGCTTTATTAGGGTTAGTCTATTGTTTTGTTTCACATGCGTGCTCGCCACAGCGGGAAAGGACCGACCACCTCCTGTGTTCCATACACCGCAAAACCCCGGGAGTGTGTATCCACTTCGGAATTTCGATTGCGAGCAACCAATCCCCGTTGCAGAGTTGCCACGCAGAAAATAGCCTGCCCTCCCTCGTGTTCTATACAACGCACAATCCCAGGGAGTTTCGACCCGAGTCCCGCCTGTGTTCCATTCACCGCAGGACCTTGCACCCCTTCCGCTTGATTAAGGATTTGTCGATTGTAGAGCTGTAATTGGGCCTTAAAAGTTGGGCCCTGCCCGAGCCTGAGAGAATTCAGCCCGAGCCCGAAGAGTATATTTTGATTGACAGCCTGAACCCGATTACAGCCTGACATTATTCAAAAATCACACATCAGGGTTTCCGCTAGAAAGAAATGGCACCGGACAACGTGACCGGCAGGTTTTATATTTACTGGACATTTTACTTTTTATAGGGTGACCATGGTCTGAAAACCCCAAAAGAGGACCTTGGCAGTGGCTGAGAGAATAGTAAGATCCTCAGCTTTAACCGCTTCTGTTGCGTAAAAGTCTGTCTCGCCTGCGTGCATTTCTGTGTGCGCTCTTGGCCTCTTGCTCTAGATTTCAGGAGATTTTATCTGACTTGTGGGCATCAGGGAGCTGCAATATAAATGCAGGAGACTTCAGCAACTTGAGACTTGGGATGTCTGGTAATAGAGCATTTACACTTCAGCATTTTCTGTCTGAGAGCGCAGTGCAGCAGTCAGAGCATGTTTTCTGTTTGGATCTGAGAGAAGGAGTGGCCTGAAGCCTCGGTCTTTCACATCCTGACGCATGCGGTGTGCATGCAACATCTTGACAGGTAAATCGGAATTATATTAGCGGTCCAGTGCAGCACTTTATTATAAATATTCTTGGTCTGCAAAACTGAGCAAAACCTGGACATTTTCGGGAATTTTATTAACACCATTAGTTCGCGCTAATGAGATGATCAGCTGACCGCTAAAACCCGAGCACGGCCCAAGCCCGTGAACAATGATAGAAATTAAGCCCGAACCGGTCAGGTCCCGTCGGGTTCTGGCAAAGATCTTCAGCTCTAGTCGATTGTTTACTTTCACGTCCATGCTCGCCACAGCGGGAAAGGACCGACCACCCCCTGTGTTCTATACACTGCACAACCCCAGGAGTGCCCTGCCGAAGCACTCACAGTGGGAAAAGACCAAGCGCCTCCTGTGTTCCATACACTGCAGAACCACAGGAGTGCGCCCGGTCCATGTCTGCATGTCAATCGTGAGCAGAGTCGCCACGTGGACAAGAGCCTGACCTTTCCTCTGTTCCATCCACTGCAAAACCCGGGGAGTTTGAGCTCGAATCCGCTTTTGTGGTACCCTTAACTCAATCTACGAGAAAATCCAAAGTCCTAATTTGAAGAAAAAACACTGCCTCCTCATTGTCATTTAAGAAATATTTTTTTTAAATTGCCAGGTTGGCTCTCTCTGTAAGAAACAAGCAATCGAACCTTAGGTTAGTCGAAACGTCCAACAGGCAAATTAAATTGTTCCAAAATTCCGAAATAATATTAAAATAATTCAAATAACACTTAGAAATGTCTTTTTTTCCAAAACGTTTGTTTTTCAAACTCGATGTAAATGGGTTGGATTCTTACTGTCTTTTTAATGAAAAAGAGTGCAGGGGCATCCAATGACATCCAGTCACAGGCTGAACTCTACCTTGAGTTAACACAAGGACGACCATGACAGCTGCATGGGGTGCGGGCTAGCAGTGGTTGCAGCTAGCAACTAGGCCTCCTGGGTTAGTGGCAAGTGACGGTTGCGTTAGTAGTAATAGTAGTGGAGAGAAGTTGTCTCTGTTGTTTGATCTAACTTACTAACTCTGTTTTATTAAGTGTCTTATACACTTAATAGTCTTTAACAGATTAACCTATTGTTGCATAACACTAATCTACCCACCTCAAGTTATTTACAGTTGTAGTAACAGTTACAGTACACTGAATGAAAAACAAGCAGGTTTCAACCAAAAATGGATCAAACATATACACATGTGTAATGAACAAAAGTTAAAGACAAAACGGACAATTACATATAACTGTGGACTTTAAACATATAATTTAGCAAAATAGCAATGCATGATGAGAGACAATGATGCACACACAGTGTTCCACTGGCCAGAGCATGCTTATTCCAGGGATTAGGTTCTGACTAGAGTGCAACATTGCTTCCCTTTTCATTCCATTTGCCCAGCCAGCCTTATCACCATCAATCTGACACTCTGTTTGTCTGATACTGCAGCCAGATCTGCTGACTTCAGAGAAATGTACTCAAAGAATATGGATCATCAGCACTTTAATTGTGATGGCCCCAGGGGCCATTACTCTGACTTGCACCAGCTAACCCAGTGTCCCTCAGCTTTCATTTCGTGTTTTTCTCAACATCCATACAACCGTCATTTTCAGCATTTTAAACATCTGATGCATCCAATTGATGGATTTTGAAAGTGGATCTTTTTGAGATAAACAATTTATTTATTTGTTTACCAACATCACTTTAACACCATCAAACTCCCAGGCGCGGAACTAAAGTCTTGTCACCTTATTCCTCTTATTCTGTGAAGAAGGGATAAATCCACTAAATCATAACTGAGACAGTGCAGCTCCTTTGTGTTGTAAAGGAAGACAAAGACAGAAAGGATTTTGTAGTGATGACTTCTTTTAAATTGGATTTTCTCCCAGAGATGTTGGTGGATCATCACTCTTTGGAGTCTAGTTCTGTGTAAGTACCCTAAGTATGTCTTAAAAAATTAGGGTGAAGTGATGATTTGTGTTTTTTTATCATTGCATTGTCATTTTTTTAAACGAATTGTTGAAGAAATGCCTTCATGTAGCTTCAGTTTTGTCTTTGAGGCATCTCTTGTTTTAAAAAGCAACATATGCACTGTGTGCACGTTTCTACTTTGCTTCTGAATGTCATAACACCGCTTGGTTGGCTCTGTTCTAGCTCATTTTCCAGGGAGTAGAATCCTACTAACATTTTGCCATTTCAGACTGCGGCAGGTGTATGTAGCTGTCGTGAGTGGCTGGTAACTACAGAAAAAACTGTACAAATTAATACATGTATACATATATATATTATATATATGTATACATATATATATATATAAGACCAACATCAGGAAGGGAAGAAAAAAATTACACACTCTTTTGAACCAGGGCCATTTCTGTTAATAAACGTTGCAAAAACTATATATAGATATATCTTCGGCCAGTTTGTTCTAAGGGTGCAACATCTATCAGCTTAATTTATTAAATATTCATATAATGCAATTGAACATGCAACTGAAGTGTAATTTGCAGCAGCAGTTGTAAATACTGATGTTGCTCTCAATTGAACATTTATCGCTAAAAAATAGAGTTGCAGGCTAACTCTATGTTAACAAAAAACAATTTCATTTGATCATTCTATAAATTGGGTACAGTAGCAGACAAAACTCGGCACAATGGCACAGATTTATGTGACAGTAAATTAGATAATAAATACCAATTTCAAACTTTCTCTCCATTGTATTGTATTTGCCATTTATCCTGTACAATTCAGTTGAAAACAAATATTTAAAATTTGAATAACCTGGTTGCATAAATGTTCACATGTGCACACCACTATGCTTCTTCTGGTTCTATTTCAGCATTCGGCTTGTTTGAGTTCACACTTGCCATCTATGATAGTTACTCTAAGGAACCTGACATAAAGTCCAGTTTTGTCTTAGTTGGATTTTCATTACCTTTTTGTGTCCTTTGGGTAAGGTCAGTTTGCAGACAGATTAAAAATGTTCAGAAACATTATATATTATCTTATTGTAAAAAGGTATAGGTCCGAAGTAGGGGACAACCCATCTATAGCTATATCTATTATTTTATACCGAAAACCTAGTCTGTAATATTTGGAGACCATATGGGAAAACAGTGTTAAAAAGTGGATTTTATTTTTTTATTCTAAAGTAGATGAGACATGACTGGTTGTGTTCAGCATATGAGAAAAATTCCCTGTATTTCCCATATGTCTAGGGTAAGACTATTTTCTGATTTCAATATTAAGCTGTACTGAGATTTCATTCAGAACTTGAGTCAATTATATGTCTATTCTTACGCGTGTATGTTATGACAGAGCTCGATTGAGTACTGTGTACATACGTACAACCTCTTGTGGAGTTGAGGAGTATCTGTGAGTGAGTTAAATAAATTGAGATTCATGTAGCCATGGCTGTCTGAATATACTTTGGGTGAGTGCTACTTATAGGGAAAATCCTTAATAAAAAGTTTGGATCTATAGCAGGTAAAATAAGTGTTAAACATGTCTATGCTTTTCTCTACATATATCTTTAATATTTCCATTGAGATTAAATTCACAGGAGATGTTAACAGCAACTCAAGTAATCAACACATACAAAGAAATAAAAGGAAATTAGTCCACTAATGAAGTTATAGGTAATAAATTGGAATGACACAGGTAAGAAGTTTTGAACAAACTTACAGAAATGTATTCAATATTAGCTGAAATCCAAGATGGCAGTAGTCTGTTCAATGTTTGTCTGTGTTTTGCTGTCTTGAAAGCTTTTATAGTATTTGTTTTATTCTTTTAATATGGAAGTCAGTATTTTATGTATTAGTTGACAAACCGTGTTGATTGTGGAAATTTTAGGAGTTTGAGGACTGCATATTCTTTGAGAAAATTGGCCAGAGCCTGTGCTTGAAACATCACCCTGGAACTAACTGGCCTGAGCCTGCTGTGTCCTTCTGGAACTAACTGGTCTGAGCCTGCTGTGTCCTCCTGGGGCTAACAGGCCTGAGCCTACTGTGTCCTCCTGGAGCTAACAGGCCTGAGCCTGCTGTGTCCTCCTGGGGCTAAAAGGCCTGAGCCTGCTTTATCCTCCTGGAGCTAATGGGCCTGAGCCTGCTGTGTCCTTCTGGAACTTACTGGTCTGAGCCTGCTGTGTCCTTCTGGAACTTACTGGTCTGAGCCTGCTGTGTCCTCCTGGAGCTAACAGGCCTGAGCCTGCTGTGTCCTCCTGGGGCTAACGGGCCTGAGTCTGCTTTATCCTCCTGGAGCTAACGGGCCTGACCCTGCTGTGTCCTTCTGGAGCTAACAGGCCTAAACCTGCTACATCCTCCTGGACCAAACCAGTCTGAGCCTGCCTTTTGCTAGGCATGGTCCTTCCGGACGTCTGTATTATTTATTTTAATTAAATGTAAAACAGTTGTGGATGATGGCATTATTCACTACTCTTATAAACTCAGCAAAAAAAGAAACGTCCCTTTTCAGGACTGTGTATTTCAACAATAATTTTGTAAAAATCCAAATAACTTTACAGATCTTCATTGTAAAGGGTTTAAACAATGTTTTCCATGCATGTTCAATTAACCATAATCAATTAATTAACCTGCACCTGTGGAATGGTCGTTCAGACCTTAACAACTTACAGAAAGTAGGCATTTAAGGTCACAGTTCTAAAAACGCAGTACACTAAAGAGACTTGTCTACCGACTGTGAAAAACACCCAAAGAAAGATGCCCAGGGTCCCTGCTCATCTGCGTGAACGTGCATTAGGCATGTTGCAGGGAGGCATGAGGACTGCTTATGTGGCTAGGACAATAAATTGCCATGTCCGCACTGTGAGACGCTTAATACAGCGCTACAGGGAGACAGGAAGGACAGCTGATCATCTTCGCAGTGGAAGACCACGTGTAACAACACCTGCACAGGATCAGTACATCCGAATATCACACCTGCGTGACAGGTACAGGATGGCCACAACAACTGCCCGAGTCACACCAGGAACACATAATCCCTCCATCAATGCTCAGACTGTCCACAATAGGCTGAGCGAGGCTGGACTGAGGGCTTGTAGGCCTGTTGTAAGGCAGGTCCTTACCAGACATCACCAGCAACAACGCCGCCTATGGGCACAAACCCACCTTCGCTGGACCAGACAGGAGTGGCAAAAAGTGCTCTTCACTGATGAGTCACGGTTTTGTCTCACATGGGGTGATGGACGGATTCGTGTTTATCGTCGAAGGAATGAGCGTTACACCGAGGCCTGTACCCTGGAGCGGGATCGATTTGGAGGTGGGGGGTCCGTCATGGTCTGGGGCGGTATATCACATCACCATCGGACTGAGCTTGTTGTCATTGCAGGCAATCTCAATGCCTTGCGGTACAGGGAAGACATCCTCCTCCCTATTGTGGTACCCTTCATGCATGCTCATCCGGACATGATCCTCCAGCAGGACAATGCCACCAGCCATAATGCTCGTCCTGTGCCTGAGTTTCTGCATGACACCAATGTCAGTGTTCTGCCATGGCCAGCGAAGACCCCCAGATCTCAGTCCCATTGAGCATGTCTGGAACCTGTTGGATCGCAGGGTGAGGGCTAGGAACATTCCCCCCAGAAATGTGCAGGAACTTGCAAGTGCCTTGGTGGAAGAGAGGGGTAACATCTCACAGCAAGAACTGACAAATCTGGTCCAGTCCATGAGGAGGAGATGCACTGCAGTACTTCAAGCAGCTGGTGGCCACACCAGATATGACTGGTACTTTTGATTTTAAGCCTCCCTTCATTCAAGGACACATTATTCTATTTCCGTTAGTCACATGTCTGTGAAACATTTTTAGTTTATGTCTTATGGTGTTGACTCTTTTAGTGTTCATACAAATATTTACACACATTAGGTTTACTGAAAGTAAAAACAGTTGAAAGTCAGAGGACGTTTCTTTTTTTGCTGAGTTTATTTAAGTTAATAAACTTAAATGAAGTCAGGCATATCATGGTGTGGGCTGTCATACACCTAACGTTCTGGCCGACTTCATATAACTGAGTGATGAATAGAAAAATGAACCAGGATATCCTTAACAGGGATCTAAAGATGAAACAACTATTACCAATATAGTGGTTTCAGAGAAAGAAAATAAAACTACTATAATGTTCCAGTCAATCATCTGACATGTAACCAACTAAAGGTCTATGGAAACAACTGAAAATCAGAGCACATAGAGAAGACCCCAAGAACTTACAAGAATTGAAGACAGCTAGGATAGGGCAAAATCTCACCTCTACTTTCTCCATACAGAAGACATAATGATGGTATTATTGTTACAAAATGTATTTTTTATTTTTCCTAAAGCATTGTTTAACCAGGGAAATCTTATTGAGATTAAAAACCTCTTTTCCAAAGTCCTGGCCAAAAGGCAGCAAAATTCAACAGTTACAACATAAAAACAACATTAAAATACATTCTTTTTTTTTTGCGTATCCTGTCTGGCAGTGTGCCACTCAGAATTGGTGTCTGAGTACCAAGTAGAAGCCCAACAGATTTACTTTCACAATTGGAGCATTACGGCTTTTGCTATAGTACTCCACTTGATATATATGTGTGAGAAATCTTTATTATGAATTGCTGTGGGATTTATTTTCTGATATTATGGACACGGAGATGGAAAATAAAGGGGAAGAAAGAAAGAAGATGACGAAGAGAGGTAGTAGACAAAAAGTCAAGAGAGAGGGTGAGTTAAAAATACAAGAGAGGAAGGGGAACAAAGAAAACACAAGAAAACATCGAAGTCTACCTCCACACCCAGGGGACGGCAGAGAGAGGGGGAAAAACAAAAAACAACAAAAAGGAACATCGACAAACCAAACCATACAATGTGAACTAAGAACTACATAACCACATTGTACAAAAATGAATATAAAAATACATGAACAACGTCACTGAAAAGCCCATGGTACCGAGCTCTAGTAATGATAACCTCAGCTCAAGAATGTATCTGTAAAAACCGGAGTCCTTACACCTACGTGTGTGTGTGCATGCTGGTGCATATAAGGTTTCTCCATATGAGTGCTCGATAGCTGGTGTGAGGAGCCATCAGTCTGTCTCACAGGAATTGACGCAGACATGAAGGAGATAGGAGCCACAGACGTCCAAAGGACCCCGAGACCCCAGGCAGACTGGCGCAGGGCTGACCGCATCCCTCAAGAGAGGAGCAGAGGAGAATCCCAGGGGAACATCCAGCAATTACAATCCAGGGGCCAAGGGGGCCGCAGTGTCGAGCCCACAGGCTCCGCGGGGGCAACGGGCAGCCGACATGCGCCGCCGACATGCGCCACCACATGCGCCACAGCAGACAGATGACATCCCCAGGTCAAGCCCAGCCAGCAACTGGATACCAAGTTTTACCAGCTCCTGAATCCTGATCTCACGCAACGACAGAGCGCCAAGACCAGGCAACCAAGGCCAGTCAAACCCACCAATGAACCGACCACGCAAGAAACATACAGAACAGGAAATTGAACAAGCAGAGACACCGTATCCGTATCCCGCCGAGCCACTGAACAGGCACCACCCAACAATCCAAAAACTGGCCCTCCCAAAAGAGGTGCCCGAACCAACAAAAGGAAGACATCAGCCCAGCACATCGGCCGACCATCGGTCCACCCAGGCCCGGCCAGGCAAGCACCAGGTCTGAACCGGATTGCCTTCCCGAGCACCAGACCACCAATCGAGAGCCACCAATGCACCAGCGGGCAGGGGTATCAGTCACCGGCAGGGAGGGGAAATTGGCCCCCCATTACATGTAAGGTCTAAGATGCGCCAGGCGAGGGGGCAGCCCAAGACCCAACCTGACAGGTAGACAGAGACATGCAGACACAGTCATACGTTCCCTCCCTCTTACGGACATACACTCTCACTGACACACCAAGACACCCAAAAAAAGGACGCTGTACCCTCACTCATACACCCCATACACACTCTATACTCCCAGGTCCAGATGCCCCAGTAGAACAACCAGCCCCCGGACCCGGGAGGTGGACCCCCTACATTCTAGGATGGAGACAAGCAGACCGCCAAAGCCCCCACAGTGGCTAAACAGCCCACCAGCCCAGGTCCCCGACCAGACCACTTGTTCCTCCTCCGGACCTCAGCCCCTGATGGCCAATAGTGAACAAGAGTGAGAAAAGACCCCTAGCCTCCATCCTCCTGCTCGAGTATGGTGTTGTTGCGTGTTGTTATAATGTGCATTTAAAACAGAGGGGTGGGATGTCAGGAAGGCACCCACACATCCCCCAACCCTCAGTGGCTATGTGTGGTTTAACATATAGACAAATCTGAGTGTGTGTCTCTACCAGATGAAATGCTGGACAGTTTTGTCCTGGTAGAAGCTGGGACTCTTGATAAAGTTTTCTCCTCAGTGAGGCCCACCACGTGTTTTGGACCCGATTCCCACTTCCTTTTTTGAGTAATTTTATGAATCTTTTATGGATGAGATTTTAACCATGATGAATTGCTCTCTTCAGACGGGGGTCTTTCCTGCCAGCTTTAAACAGCCGGTAGTGAGGCCCCTGTTGAAGAAGACCAATTTAGATTTCAATGAGTTTAACAATTTTAGGCCGGTATCTAACTTACCGTTTTTAAGCAAAATTTTAGAAAAGATTGTTTTAGTTCAACTTAATAATTTTATTAATGAACACAATGTCCTGGAGAAATTTCAGTCTGGTTTTAGGGTTAACCACGGCACAAAGACGGCCCTCATGAAGATTTTAAATGATTTTAGATTAAACTATGATGCACAGAAGGTGACAGTGTTGGTTCTACTGGATCGAAGCGCTGCCTTTGATACAGTAGACCACACTATTCTTTTAACCCATTTAAAACAGATTGGCCTCTATGGTGTTGTTCACAAATGGTTTACATCCTATCTTACAGACAGGACTTTCATGGTAAGCTTATATACCTGTTCCTCTAAGGTCCACAAGATTACATGTGGTGTGCCCCAGGGTTCGAGTCACAAATTTTTTTTTAAATTCATCACAAGTTGCTTTTAGCCAGTCCCAATTCAGGTTTCCAGCCATGAGTAGTTCAGTGTAATTTAATTTAGACAATGTGTCTTTTGAAGCAGATGGAGATCTGTAACACCCAACAACAGTAATAGGAAAGGACTTTGTTAGTTTTACATTCAAGGCCAAAAATTCCATTTGTTTGCAAATTGACTGGGACAAAACAACAGAAGCATTAAGTCTTGATTTAAAATAAATAGCTACACCGCCTCTTTTTTTTTGGCCTGTCATTACGGTATACATTGTATCCATATATGCAGAAACTCAGGCACAGAACGAGCAGTATGGGTGGTGGCATTGTCCTGCTGGAGGATCATGTCCGGATGAGCATGCATACAACTACTACAAAATTCAGCAGCACGTGTCATGACGAAGACCAGGAGGCGGGAGCACATTACACCGGTCTTAAAATCATTGCATTGGCTCCCCGTACATTTCAGGATCGACTTTAAGGTTCTTTTAATGGTTTTTAAGTGTCTTAATGCTCTTGGGCCTTCTTATCTCTCTGAACTGCTTTTACCATATAAACCTTCGCGGTCTCTGCGCTCCTCTGGGAGCCGTCTCCTTGTCACCCCAAAAGTCAGGACACACACGCATGGCGAGGCGTCTTTCCGGTTTTATGGCCCTCACCTCTGGAACAGGCTGCCAGAGGACCTCAGGGCTGCAGAGAACGTTCATGTTTTTAAGAGCAGGCTCAAGACTCACCTTTTTAGCTTAGCTTTTAACTGATTATTATTTATCACTGTTTGTTTAATTGCTCTGGATGTTTTATATGATTATATTTTTATCAGTTTTACTATTTAATCTTAGCACATTAATTTACTGTTTCTTTTTATACTTTAATTTATCTTAATCCCCGTTCCAGTGTTTCCTCTGTGGGAGCCCTCTGCCCCGGGAGCGGTGGTTGGCTGTAGCTGCCTGGGTGCTCTCCAGGTGGAGCTTGGGTGGAGGTGGGGGTCTTGGCCTTGCCTCCACTGGGTGCCCTTTGTCGGTGCCTCGGCTGCTGCTGTTAATCTACCGGTGCCGGGGCAGATGGCTCCTCTGATGGCGTTTCCTTGCATGGTTCATCTACACTCGGCCCAATGCCCTTTTAACTTTTTCTTTTAACTGTGTGTGTGCATGGGAGATGGGTTTGGGGGAGGGGGGTATAACTGTGACCATGCTTTTAAATCTGTGGGGGAGGGAAGGGAAGGTGGTTTTATATGGGGTCATTTTAATCTGTAAAGCACTTTGTGATGCAACTTCTTGTATAAAAAGCGCTTTATAAATAAAGTTTGATTTGATTTGATGCATGAAGGGTACCACAATAGGGAGGAGGATGTCTTCCCTGTACCGCAAGGCATTGAGATTGCCTGCAATGACAACAAGCTTAGTCCGATGGTGATGTGATATACCACCCCAGACCATGACGGACCCCCCACCTCCAAATCGATCCCGCTCCAGGGTACAGGCCTCGGTGTAACGCTCATTCCTTCGACGATAAACATGAATCCGTCCATCACCCCTGGTGAGACAAAACCGTGACTCATCAGTGAAGAGCACTTTTTGCCACTCCTGTCTGGTCCAGCAAAGGTGGGTTTGTGCCCATAGGCGGCGTTGTTGCTGGTGATGTCTGGTAAGGACCTGCCTTACAACAGGCCTACAAGCCCTCAGTCCAGCCTCGCTCAGCCTATTGCGGACAGTCTGAGCATTGATGGAGGGATTGTGTGTTCCTGGTGTGACTCGGGCAGTTGTTGTGGCCATCCTGTACCTGTCACGCAGGTGTGATATTCGGATGTACCGATCCTGTGCAGGTGTTGTTACACGTGGTCTTCCACTGCAAGGATGATCAGCTGTCCTTCCTGTCTCCCTGTAGCGCTGTATTAAGCGTCTCACAGTGCGGACATGGCAATCTATTGCCCTAGCCACATCAGCAGTCCTCATGCCTCCCTGCAGCATGCCTAATGCACGTTAACGCAGATGAGCAGGGACCCTGGGCATCTTTGTTTGGGTGTTTTTCACAGTCGGTAGACAAGTCTCTTTAGTGTCCTGCGTTTTTAGAACTGTGACCTTAAATGCCTACTTTCTGTAAGCTGTTAAGGTCTGAACGACCATTCCACAGGTGCATGTTAATTAATTGATTATGGTTAATTGAACATGCATGGAAAACATTGTTTAAACCCTTTACAATGAAGATCTGTAAAGTTATTTGGATTTTTACAACATTATTGTTGAAATACACAGTCCTGAAAAAAAGACGTTTCTTTTTTTGCTGAGTTTGGTTTAGAAACCTAATTCTTTTCGAGTTAACTGTAATTAGATATATAGAGTTAGGATGACGTGTAAATTAATTTTATGGATTAGTTCAGCTATGTTTACATAACTTAAACCATTTCTCCCGCTCATCTGAAGTGTTTGTAAGAACTTATTTAAAATATTTAAGTGTAACAATGTTTAAGGAAGTTATTTTATCTTGGGTGTATCTCTTCTGTACAATTTATACCAACTTAACTCAAATTAGGAAACTTTAAATCACAAGTTTAAACTTAAAACCATATAAGTTGTGAGAACTCCAAACAAGACAAAAATCATGAACAATGTAATTTTTTACAGTCACTCAACGAAAACAAGTCCAAATAAATAGACAATTAAAGCATGGTTACTCAAACTCATTATTTACATATAGAAAAAAGAATTAAATATATTGTGTATGAACAAACAATATCAAAGTCACAGTCACATCAGATAAGGAGTAAAGTAAGCTTACAGTTTTGGAATCCCCCACAATAGATTTTTAAACAGCCAACATATAACATATAAAAGCAGAAATGGGTTTTTTTTTCATTGAAAATGCCAATGTTTGTGCATTCAAGCAAAATAACTGAGAGAACTTTAGTGACTTTAGTGACTTTAGTGCTGTCCGACATAACCATGTTATTGCTGACATGTTTTCTGTGTCATTCAGCACAGTTTTGGAGAAGAATGGCAGAAAAAGCCCTGTTTGGCGGTAAGATGCAAACAACCAGTTAAAGGGAGGACTATTTAAACATGGTCTGCGGTATTTATGAAACCTTAACCTCCAACCGGGGCTGTCTCATCACGGGAATAGAACCCCAGACAGCTTTACACCTGGAACAATGATGCAATACCGGCCTGTTGGATTTAGACAATCTAATTTAAGAAGTGGATAAATATTCTGCCAATATTATGGGCATATGAATAAAAAAAGTATAAAACGACTTTAGCCTTCCTTCCCCCATTTGAATTTTGCTGGGTGACATAAAAAACATATCAGCAATAACTCAAATGGTTTATGGAGGACAACACTAAAATCTTGAGTGCTGGGCCTGGGATCCTTTCAAAAATTCCATCCAAACTACTCAAGATGGCCTCCTCTGATAACCCCTGAGGTCACCAAAAGTCTCCCACAAAATATATTAAGTCCCTTGTTGCTGTTTTGATTAACAAGATGTCAAGAAGTGGCTGGAAAAGTTGCTAAGTTTGCCACACTGCAGTCAATGGTTAGACCAGTAGCTACTGGAGAATTTATTCGATAGGACAGGGAGAGTGATTTGGAAAAATCAAACTTGCAATGTTTTGCATTCAAGCGGTGTAATTATTGACATAATTCATACCCAATAGTGGCAATATGGCCATTTAAGAGAGATGTTCCACGGGTGAAACAGCTTAATCAATTGTCGAATTTACATTTTTTCATCGCAAATTCAATTAAAAAATACTTTATTGATCCCGGATGGTTTGAGTGTGCTTCTTGCGTTATTGCTGTTTTTACTTTATATGCTTTGTCTGTGTTTTACTGCTATTTTTATTTTACCCCTTAATCATGAAAAGCACCTTGAATTACCTTGTTGTTGAAAGTGTGCTATACAAATAAAATAGTTATGCCTTTCTTGCCCTGCCTTTATATAAAACTGCATCTCTGTTTGA
Source organism: Valencia hispanica (assembly GCA_963556495.2). NCBI lineage: Eukaryota > Metazoa > Chordata > Actinopteri > Cyprinodontiformes > Valenciidae > Valencia > Valencia hispanica. Next base: position 5,255,773 of record OY747701.1, on the reverse strand, counting down.
CCCCACAGAAATGAGCTCGTTTCTAGATAGCCTAACTTCCCTGTAAAAAACTCATATGTTGCTAAAGAACTTGATTCACCATTAACTGTGAAAGAAATTATTGAGTAATAAATCTCCCCGTCCAGATGCTTTACCTGTTGGATTTCTAAAACAATTTCAGATTAAATTTTAATCATTACTGCATGCAGGACATATAAAGAATTGTTGCAGCATGGCATTCTCCCCCCTACTGTAACGCAAGCTTCAATAAGTGTTCTCTTAAAAAAGATAATGATTCAAGTCTTTGCAGCTCTTACAGACCTATGTTTTTAATAATGGATGCTAAGATCCTTGCTAAAGTTTTGGTGTATCATCTGGAAAATATAATAACTGGATTTGTTAAGGGGAGGCAACTACAGGTGAAACTCAAAAAATTAGGATATCATGCAAAGGTTTGTGTATTTCTGGAATTCAACTTAAAAGGTCAAACTAATATATGATATAGACTCGTTACATCAGTGCTTCTCAAATAGTGGGGCACGCCCCCCTGGGGCGGCCTGGGGGGTGCGAGAGGCAGGAGGACATTTTTATTTATTTATTCAATGATCAAGCCCCCAGTCACTAGGTGGCAGCAGTGCTCAGACTTATGAACAGGCTGCCTGTTCAACTGAACAGAAGAAGCAGTCTCAACAGAAAGAGCTGACAGAGTGGGCTCTATGAAGTCCTTGGTGTGGGATGGAATCACAAAATTTTACAAGCAAAATGGAATACACCTGTAATATTTTGGTGGCTGCAGCTCCTGTACCTGTTGCCTGGTTAGAAGAGGGTTGGGTTGGCCCTCCTCTCCATATAAACAGAATAAACTGGCCAGCCATGGCGAAAAAATTCACTGAAACACAGACGTCCTCCAAATATATATATTTTTTTAAAAACTCAAAGCTTAGCGCAAGGGTCAGGGCTACCGATGTTTATGAATCGGGAGAAGAACCCTATCTGTCTGACGACCACTGATAGTGAGGAGTCACATCAGAAAGGTGCTTAGTACATGGACGTTGTGGTGACGGGGTAAGCCGTATTGCGTCATTTCCTGTTGTCACTGCTGTGCTCCGTGGAGCTGTTTTGGTGTTCAAACGCTCTTGAATTGATCTTATTTTCTCTGTGCTGAGGCTTTTCTAAGTTATTTTAACACACAATCACACTAAAACACACATTTTGTGGTGGTGTACTTTACGTTTTGGGAACTCCTCGTGTTTCACACAGTTTTTCTGTGGGTGGAAGGTCTCGCTAGCTCAGTTAGCTTAGCTTCATTGCGGCTATGGCTACTCTTCTTTCTCCTGTCTCTAACTCTTCTCTTCTCTCTTGCTCTCTCTTTCAGATGTTTAGTTACTTCCCTGCCTCCTTTAGTGATAATGGTAACTGTAATAAATGTAATATTTTTGTAGCTTTGGAGGCGAGGGTATCAGAATTAGAAGCACGGCTCCGCGCTGTTGAAAAACCAGCAGATAGCCGAAGCCCATTAGCCAGCGCGGAGCCAACAAGAATAGAACCCCCTAGCTGTCCTCCGGTAGAGCCCGCGCAGCCGGGACCTCTAGGCGGCTGGGTGACTGTACGTAGGAAGCATAGTTCTAGGACCCAGCCCCCGGGCCACCACCAACCGGTCCGCGTTTCTAACAGATTTTCCCCGCTCAGCGACACACCCGCTGAGAAGCCGGCCCTGGTAATTGGCAGCTCCATAGTCAGAAACGTGGCATTAGAGACACCATTGACCATAGTCAAATGTATGCCAGGGGCCAGAACGGGCGACATCAAATCCAACCTGAAACTGCTGGCTAAAGATAAGCGTAAATACAGTAAGATTGTTATTCACGCTGGCGGTAATGACACCCGGTTACGCCAATCGGAGGTCACTAAAATTAGTGTTGCTTCGGTGTGTAAGTTTGCCAAAACAATGTCAGACTCGGTAATCTTTTCTGGTCCCCTGCCTGATCGGACCAGTGACGACATGTTTAGCCGCATGCTGTCATTCCATCAATGGTTGTCTAGGTGGTGTCCCGCAAACGATGTGGGCTACATTGATAACTGGAGAACTTTTTGGGGAAAACCTGGTCTGATCCGGAGAGACGGCATCCATCCCACTTTGGATGGAGCAGCTCTTCTTTCTAGGAATATGGCCGAATTTATTAGTCCTCCAAAACACTGACAACCCAGGGTCCAGACCAGGAAGCAGAGTCGTAGTTTAACCCACCTCTCTGCTGCTTCTGTACTGTTACCCACCCATTACCCTATAGAAACAGTGTCTTGGCTACGGCCAAAATTAAATGGATTAAAAGTTAAGCCAACAAAAGCAAATTATGGAAATCTCATAAAAATAAATACAACTTTGACTGAAAATAAATCTATTAAATGTGGTTTATTAAACATAAGATCTCTCTCCTCAAAGACTTTGTTAGTAAATGACTTGATTTGTGATAATCACATTGATTTCCTTTGTCTCACAGAAACCTGGTTGCAGCAGGAGGATTATGTCAGTATAAATGAGTCAACTCCTTCCAGTCATTTAAATTTTCACATTCCTAGAAATACTGGGCGAGGAGGAGGAGTTGCAGCCATTTTCCGTTCTGATTTACTAATTAGTCCCAGACCAATTGATAGCTACAGTTCTTTTGAGCATCTAACCCTTAATTTTCCTCATCCAAGTTGCAAAACATTAAGACCATTTTTGTTTGTGGTTTTGTATCGTCCACCAGGCCCTTACTCTCAATTCTTGGATCAGATCTCACATTTTTTATCTGATATAGTATTAAATACTGATAGGGTTATTATAGTGGGGGACTTCAATATTCATGTGGATACTGAAAGTGATAGCCTAAATGCAGCCTTTAATGCTATTTTAGACTCAATTGGCTTTACTCAAAAAGTACAGGGATCGACCCACTCAGGTAAACACACTTTGGACCTTGTACTGACATACGGTATTGAGTGTGAGGAAATAACAGTCCACCCACATAACCCGGTCCTGTCTGACCACTTCTTGATAACTTTTGAATTTACTTTAACTGACCATCTTAAATCTGAAAGAAAATTTCATTATAGTAGAACTTTATCAGACAATGCTGTAACAATTTTTAAAGAATCTGTACCATTCTTACTTTCCTCAGTGTCTCAGAGTAACACAGTGGATGGCAGCCATTCTATCTCTAACCCTTCAGAAATTGATGGTCTGGTTCACAGCGTTACGTCCTCATTGCGTTTGGCATTAGATAGTGTAGCCCCATTAAAAAAGAAAGTGGCTAGCCATAGGAGGCTGACTCCTTGGTTTAACGCAGAGTTGCGTACTTTAAAGCAGAATACTAGGAAGTTGGAGAGAAAATGGCGCTCTACACATCTAGAGGATTCCTATTTAACCTGGAATAACAGTCTACTGCTGTATAAAAAGACCCTTCGACAAGCTAGAACAGCATATTTTTCATCATTAATAGAGGCGAATAAAAACAATCCTAGGTTTCTTTTTAGTACAGTTGCCAAACTTACACAGAGTCATAGCTCTGTTGAGCAAACTATTCCCCCAGCTCTTAGCAGTGATGATTTTATGAGATTCTTCATAAATAAAATAAATTTTATTAAAAATAAAATCATTGGCACCCTCCCAAACATGATTACTTCTTCCTCAGTAAATGAGTCAGTATCGGAAAGAACTGTAGAACCTCAGTATTGCTTAGGCTGTTTTGATTCAGTCGAGCTTTCAGAATTATCAAAAATATTAGCCTCATCTAAACCTTCAACTTGTATTTTGGACCCAATCTCAACCAAATTATTTAAAGAAGTGTTCCATTTGGTTCCTGGCCCCATTTTGGATATGATGAATCTATCCTTAGTAAACGGATACGTACCACAGGAATTTAAAATAGCTGTAATTAAACCTTTACTCAAGAAACCTTCCCTTGATCAAGATGACTTAGTGAATTACAGACCTATATCTAACCTTCCTTTCTTATCCAAAGTCCTTGAGAAAATAGTTGCTAATCAAGTCTGTGAACATCTAAACAGTAACGAGCTGTTTGAAGAGTTTCAGTCAGGTTTTAGAGCTCATCATAGCACTGAAACAGCACTGGTGAAGGTTACTAATGATATTCTCATGGCCTCAGATAATGGACTGGTGTCTGTTCTGGTTTTGTTAGATCTCAGTGCTGCTTTTGACACAGTCGATCATAATATTCTCTTAGAAAGGCTTGAACATGTTGCAGGGATCAAAGGAACAGCACTAGGCTGGTTTAAATCATATTTGTCTGATAGATTCCAGTTTGTTCATCTAAATGATAAATCATCTTCACTCTCAAGGGTTACTTGTGGAGTTCCACAGGGTTCTGTCCTTGGACCAATTCTTTTCACCATATATATGCTTCCAATTGGTAGAATCATTAGACAGCATGGGATAAATTTCCACAGCTATGCCGATGATACACAACTATATTTATCCATAAATCCTGATGAACCCAGTCAGTTAGGTAGATTACAGGCATGTCTGGAAGACATAAAAGCATGGATGACCCTAAACTTTTTGCTTTTAAATTCTGACAAGACAGAAGTTGCTGTCTTTGGACCAGAAGTTCTTAAACAGAAACTGATTAGTCAATCACTTCATCTGGATGGCATTAAATTGGCCCCCAGTAATAACGTAAAGAACCTCGGCGTTATTTTTGACCAAGACTTGACATTTAAATCCCATATTAAACAGGTTTCTAGGATTTCTTTCTTTCACCTCCGGAATATTGCTAAAATTAGAAACATCCTGTCCAGGAGTGATGCTGAGAAACTAGTCCATGCATTTGTTACCTCAAGGCTGGACTACTGTAATTCTTTACTATCAGGAAGTCCACAAAATACCATTAAAAGCCTTCAGTTGATCCAAAATGCGGCAGCAAGAGTTCTGATGAATATTAAAAAGAGAGATCACATTTCTCCTGTTTTAGCTTCCCTTCATTGGCTCCCTGTTAAATCCAGAATAGAATTTAAGATCCTTCTTCTTACATACAAAGCCCTTAATAATCAAGCTCCATCATACATCAGAGATCTAATTGTTCCATATGTTCCTAAAAGAGCACTTCGCTCTCAGACTGCAGGTTTACTTGTAGTTCCTAGGATCTCTAAAAGTAGAATGGGAGGCAGATCTTTTAGTTATCAGGCTCCTCTCCTGTGGAACCAGCTCCCAGCTTTAGTCCGTGAGGCAGACACTCTGTTTACTTTTAAGGCCAGGCTTAAAACTTTCCTTTTTGATAAAGCTTATAGTTAGAGTGGCTTAGGTCATCCTGAGCTATCTCTGTAGTTATGCTGCTATAGGCTTAGACTGCTGGAGGACAGACTTACCAATTTTCTTCACTCTGCTACTTCCTTTTCTCCTACGACTCTCCAGTTGTATTACAGTACATTCTGTTATTTCGACTGTTAACTTTGTTTTCTCTCAGTGTTTTTCTCCCCATCGAAGATATACCTGGTCTGGTATCCTGCTTGGCTGCAATGCCCTGTTGGACGGGGGGCATCGACTGGGATGATCCTCTCAGTAACTGAACATCCACTGTGTCCTGTTATCAACTTTTTACTTTCTGTAACATAGAAAGTTCTCTTATATCGGATCTTCTGTTCCTTCTGTGTTCTGCTCTGTCTTCTCAAACCCCCAGACGGTCGTGGCAGATGGCCGCTCCTACTGAGCCTGGTTCTGTTGGAGGTTTCTTCCTGTTAAAGGGGAGTTTTTCCTCTCCACTGTCGCTACATGCTTGCTCAGTATGAGGGATTGCTGAAGGATTGCTGTGGTTGGAAATCTGCCCAACCTCACGCCAATGACTGACGCAATCTGCTGGGATTCCTTAAATAGGAAACTTTTTAACTGATTGGAATGTTTGTATAATTGTATTGAAATTACTTCTTGTTAAGTGCCTTGAGATGACATCTGTTGTGAATTGGCGCTATATAAATAAACTGAATTGAATTGAAAGAGGGTGAAAAAGAAAGCTCTCTGTCCCTTCAGGGGAAAAATCAAGCAATGCAAGGTCTACAGGAACATGAGCGCTAAACACAAAAACACTGACATGTCATGTCAGAGTCAAGAACAGCACTGTTAGATTTGTGAAAATAGTTGTGAAGAACTGTAAATGTGGATCTCTTTGGTTATTCATTTGTGAAATTGTTTTCATGTACTCTATAATTACACACGTTTTGGGTTAATAAATATGGTCAGAATGAAAAAATTGAATTTTGGAAAAAAATAAAACAGAATTTGTAAAATAATTAAACGGATTTCATAGGGCCTAAGAAAAGTTGGTGACAGAAAAAATTGCCGGAGGTGACAGAGGTAAATAAGTTATGTAGCCTACCTTTTGGAAAAGTAATAAGCTAACCAGTGTTGGAAAATCATTTTCCACAAACTTTTTTGGACTGCATCTCCCAGCATCCCTTGTTCTATTTTAAAGGGAAGCTTCTCTGTTTTATTCAGTGTGTGCCTGCAGTTACTTGTCACAGCGTTTGAGCTCACATCCTTCAGAGGAGACTGAAACTCTGGAAATTCTCAGAATATTATGTTAATATTGGAGTGGTGCCCCAATTAATCAATTAAATCATTGAATCTCATCAATAGTTATATTAATATTAAGTTATTAGTCATAACTAACTCCGTCTACATTTCAACGACTCCAAAACTGAACCCATTCTGTTTAATCTGGCCAGACACTGTTCATCTAAATACCCAGACCTGTAATCTCTTTCTCTGTATCTTAAAACCATTGTGACAGACCTGGGTGTGAAGATAGATTCCTCCTTAAGGATGGACACCCAGGTCAATGCTATTGTGAAATTTTGTTTCTTTCAACTCAGTCGTCTCGCTAAGTTAAGGTCCAACTTATGTAGAAAGCATCTCAAATCTGTTATACATGCCTTTATTACACCCAGGCTAGATTTCTAAAACGTGATCCTGTTGGGTGTCAACAAATCAACCCTTGCCCAACTCCAGCTCGTGCAAAATGCAGCTGCAAGATTTCTGACACGCACTGACAGACTTCAACATATTATACCTGTTCTTAAATCCCTCCACTGGTTACCAATTGCTATTAGGGTGCAATATAAGCTGTTTCTTTTTGTTTTTAAGTCTCTACACGGTCTTGCCCCCTCCTACATATCTAGGTAACCCTTTCTTTTACAGTCCCCTAATTACCATGCAATTACCAAGTAAGTACTAGTAAGTTACAGTGTATTGCTATGTAATTAAACCAGTTTTAGAGGGTAGATTCATTCAAATTAATCTTTAACAGTTCCTAAATTATTCAATATTTACCAATCAATTACATAGTACAATCGCCACATATTACAGTTTACAGTGTATTACTATGTAATTAAAGCCAATTTTAGATGGATATTGCAATCAAATAACTGTTTAACAATGCCTAAATTATCCACTATTTTTTGATGGATTACACTACAGACTGCCATACATTACCAGGTAAGTGCCTGAGTAGACAAGTAGACAAGGAAAAGCTTTGTCTTAGATTTTAGGCAGTTATTAACATGTAACTCATGCAGAGCTGAACAATGTTTTAACCTGTTCATAAACTAACAGCAGTTAAATACTTGGTAATTGCCAAGTAACACACAAAATATTACTAAGTTAGTAAGGTAAAACTGAACTGTGAAAGAAAGCCAGTCTTGTTTTTTGGATTTTAAACATGTATTACTGTGTAACTCTCATTTTACTATTCAATGTTTGTGTTTAACCATTTTATAGACTAGCACAGGTGAATAACGACATTATTGCCAAGTAATATACAATATATTACCAAATAAGTAAAGAGAAAAATGTACTGTAAAAGAAGGTCAGTCTTCTTACTTAGTTTTTAAAGTTATTACCATGTAACTCAGATTGGAATGTAAAGTGTACATTTAACATGTTGATAAACTAACAGCATTTAAGTACTCAATTTTTACCAAGGTAAACTCAACATATTACCAAGTAGGTAAAGGGAAATTACTATAAATGAAGCCATTCTTGTTTGGTGCTTAGGATCAAATCTAAGTACTTTTATTGTCAATCTAACTTTGTAAGCTAACACAAAATATATTTCTACAAACTAAGGCAATGACATCATATATGAAACAAGACCTTTAAGAAAATGTGTATCAATGTTTTTCCTTAGAAATGGCTAGTGCAGTTCTCCATGAAATCTTGAAACATTAGTTCTAATACAAATTTAACAACAGATATACAAAGTTAAATACTTCTAAATATGAAGGCATTAAAAAAAAATCAACATCACACAAAAAAAGTTTCAAGCTACCTTCATTATAATGTCATGTTGCAGTTTAAACAAGAATGTTAACACTACAGGTTGCAAATGCATTACGGTTACTTGTGGAATTTATGCTTAATGGATAGTAGCTCTGAATTTTTTTTCATCCTTTTGGTGTTTCCTGCAAGTGCTCTGTTTTTCTCCAGAAAAGCCTTGCAAGTTTTTTGCAAAACTCCGGATAGTTTTGTCATCAGTGAACATCAAGAGAGGTCCAAAGTTTTTGCCCTCTGCAGCAATTAGGACTTCAGGAATAACAGCAGTCAATGCAATTGTGTTCCGGTCCACATTCATTGTGCTACAGCTGAGACTCATGCTTCTAGTTTGCTTGAACTCTTTTAGAACAGCACGATACCTGTGCACAACATCCTGGGGATTGTGGACTACAGATAAAAGAACAAAAACAGAAAATCATTAGACAATTTTAAAAGCACACTTTCTCTCTGTCTGTCTGTCTGTCTATCACAAACTTCCACAAAATTTTACTCTGAAATACAAAAGTAGTTGGTGAATTCCCTTTTGTGTTTGCTCACTGATCAAGCTTCTGGATTTGATTGCCATGGTAAAATGTTAAAATTCTCCCACTACAAATGTAGCATGGCAAAGAAGCTTAAGTTACTAAAAAACAAGAAAACTAAACAACTTGAAGACAAAAAATGCGCCAAACATAAAGTATTGATACTAGATGTTGTTGAGAAGGTGTTTTCACTCTAATTTAAAGCCTATTTTAAAGGAACAGACACACATTTAATTTATGACCCTGGGCTCTCTGAGCTCTCATTTCACCTTCCCGCGTGCTCGTTCATTTCTGTAAAAAGGAGCAATAAGAACAACAAACAACAATTATATATTTTAATAGTGAGACGTCATTCACTGGACTCAGTTCTAGTAACTGAGCACAGCTTTATCTCAGCATAAGGTTTTTATTTGAATCAAGTTAAAAAGAAACTCCTCCCACATAGGTCTTCCTTCACAGAATGGTCACAGCTTCTTCACAAAAGGCACACAGGATGTGCCACATTCCTCTTGATTATTCACGGTTTCTAAGTGTTTCCACATGCACTACAAAATTAAACCCTCATACAACATTAACATAATTTATATCTCTTCATGTCCTTCTCTTGATCTCTTATTTTTAAGAGGTCACCATGTATAAGGAGAAATGTCAGGCAAAGAATCATATCAATTTTGAGTCCATCTTCTCTGGAACTTTTCGGATCAGTAGTCAAGTCATCTTGTTCTGGCCGGGAATAGTGGTCGTCCGGCTCGCTCTTCTATGACCTAAGGTGAGAGGTTGCCAGCACATCACCTATATGCAGCTAAAATGTATCTTTTCAGTAGCCCTGAGTTTCAAAACTCTAAGGACTGCACGCAGACCAGAGGATTGTTCTGTCCCTTTTGGCAGGGGTCTCAGCTTCTTTTCCTTCAAACCCTGCTGCCCCAGCTGGGCAGCTCTGTGCTCCAAGCCGCCCTGCCACCTGATGGTGCAGGTGTGCTGAAGTTGGAAACCTCTCAGGAGAGGGTTCAAGTAGGTTGTGTGGTCTGCTCATTGCTGTTCTTCTCCCGCTCTGGCTTGCTGCTCCTGCATGTCCTCTCAGGTTCGTCCTGACTCCTCAGTGGGAGTGCATTGGCTCCAGCCTTTTTTTTTTTGTATGATTACCTGAGAGATTGTGGTCTGGTTGGCTGCTGGTCTCTCACCTGGTCAACAAAGCCTAAAAGAAGAGCTTGCAACTAATTTGCTTTTTCCTGTTTGCTTTATCCATAATTGTATCTGTTTTGAGATTCATTTCTTATGGATTTGTCCTCTTTTTCTTTAAAATCTAATCCCTCACTCACCTTATAGTCTTAAGTAGTGCCGCACTGATCGGCCACACTAACACAAAATCAAATTATTATCCAGACTGCTTACAAACTAGGTCTGTCTGTAGAAAAAGCTAATACTTTTGCTGTATGTAAATCACAAAAATCATCATTGACCCAAAGTGCACTCTAAAAATCCTGTATCAAAAGTGAGCAACACTGGAACAACCTAGACCATAAAGAATATTTCTTCAAAATATATAGTAGACATTATAATGTAAATGAAAACTTCCAAACAAAGACTAAATGCATAAACATGCCACAAGGTAAGATGAATGGGTTGTGTGCTAAAACAACCAACCGCACAAAGGTGCCAAAACAGGATGGAAAACAGGAAACATCGGTTCTTTTTGGATTGTGGAAATGGCATCATGAGCATGACAGACTTCTCAAAAGAAAAATGTGCTGCTTTAAAGTTCAACCCGCAGAAAACGATCAGTTTAATTTTATTCATTTACACTGCTAACAGCCTAAGTTCATTAAACCTATAGTCTTATAAGATTTCACCACATCACCGACTATTGTTATTCATTTTCTGAGCTGATGAAGCCCAATACTTATAAAACTATAATTTCAACCTATTTAACCAATAAACTGTTGAACCTTAAACAAATGCCGTTTTTTATTCTGTTTTTTCATTAATCTGAAATCCTTTTAATGAGACCAATTGAAAGGCGTTGTTTTGTAAAAAATAATTGAAATTTAAGTTCCCCTAGTGCCCAAGGATCTCCTCCCTTTTTCTGAAATAGAACTGTTTCAGAAACATCCAATTATTTAAGTCTCCTGTTAATCAGGTGTGACTAGATCTGCAGCTTGTTACGGAAAGATGTTATAGTTCAATAAACACCTCTATTGTAGATCAATCTCCATGTATACAGTATTTAAGCTCAATTCCTAGATCTCAGCTGCTATACCTTTCTGCCAGGGAAGAATTAACAAAACCACTGAATCTATAATTTAATGTGTCCAATCATAACATGACCTTACCCACCCCGGTCCATGGGAAAAAAGATAATAGAACCTTATTTCAATCACTCCATAATTTGTTTTCAGGGGGCATATCGGAGCCCAGACAGGACCATGAGGGGCTGAAATATCACGCCTCCTCCTTCTGCTGTGTCGGATCTCCTCTGCAAATACAAGAAAAGAATGCTCTTTAAGTCTCAACAGAAGCAAATCCACCGTTCTCATTTTGAGGGTAATTGTGTCAGAGCCAAAATCCGCAGAGAATCAGCAGGTCGTCCATAGAAAAGTTCCCAGCACATTCACGATATGGAGCACATACTATATACTTTTTTCCCATGTACCCAGAGTGGTATGAAAGTGTGGTCAGATTTTTATCATTTTCAAAACAAATAAATCTTTGGTCAGGTTTTAAGTGTACTGGTCCAGCTTTAACTATTTAGATTAATCCCATGTCGTCCCAGTCTCCAATTTACCCTTACTTTTGTCATGGAAGTATACACATTTTTACCCATATAACTTCCTGTTCGTTCATTTACTGCACGCTCAGAATTTGTCCAAATCCTGGAGAGAAGTGTAACATCTGGAAACAGATCATTAAGATTAGTGAAAGCTTCTACATATCTGGGTAAATGTCCTACAGAATATGGCATCTGAGAACAAACAAAACAGTTAATGTTTTATTTATTTGCTAGATATCTTGCATATTGTCACCATACACTAGTTTCAAATGGGTTTCTGTGTGTCCTTCTCTGAGTAAACCAAGAAAATAAATCAGCATTCTCATGTGCTATATGTCATTTTTCTGTGAGTCCTAACGTTCTTATTGAAATAACACCACCAAAAAACTGTAAAAATAAAAGTAGTAGATAGCAGAAAAACCAGAAAAACCTTCATCATCACTATCTCTCCCTTCAAACAGTCTCTATAGAAAAGTGGCTCTCCTGGTTGTCTTCACTGAGGTTGAGACAATTGGACCATATTGTATCCACCTCCCTTTGGAATCAGTCTTTAACCCCACTTTTCTTAGACTGCTTTCCCTACATCTAGTAATGGTCACTGCTTTTTATAATGGATTAAGTGTATCCAACTCAGTCTCTACAGCCATTGGTGTGGTCAAAAATACCTGGAATGGCCCCTTCCACCTGGGTGATGACCAATTTTCCGTTTACAGCTTTTAATCAGGATCCAGTCACCTACTTTCAGCTCACTTCTTCCTGTAGGAATATAGGATCATCTGGCATATGATTAGTTTGCATTTATAACTCATGTATTTATCAGTATTTTGATCATGAAAACCCACCAGATCCTAATTAAATTGTTTTTTTTAGAAGAGAGTAAACCAATCTAAGGAATTCTATATCTCACCCATAGATTATTTCAAATAGAGTGAGGCCAATATTCAAATTTGGTATTATATGCATTTATAATTTACCAAATCAAGACTATCCAATTTTGTCCTGTTTCTTCCATCGCTTTTTTTTAATTTGCAACATTTTATCATAAAGTCATAAATCAGTTTGTAATTGTTCCTCTTATTTTAATATACCAAACTGCAGGAAGGTATAAGGTCTCATCAAATCTGTTCAATTACTTGGTGTTATATTCATATATAACTTTGTCATAACCAAACAGTATCTCCAATTCTGTTTAGTCTTATCCATGGCCTTTCTTAATCTGCTTTCAGAATCCAATTGTCTCTTAAAAATGATCTCTAATCTTTGTCCTATTTTATCAATTATTTCATTCACAAAATGTGTTCAGTTACCACTATAGATCATTTGTGGATATCAAATCTAGGCATTATTTCTTTAAACAACATTTCTGCAACAGTTAGTGTATCTAAATGTTTCACCGTTAACATTACAAATCCATTAGGAGAAATTATCTTTTCTTACTAAATAGAGCTTCTTCAATACAGCCTTCGTTTGCTCAAAGCTGTTTCTTAATTTTATATGAGAAGCTTTTCTTTTTTTCCATGTCTGACAAACTTCTTGTCCATGAACTAATCAGTTTGAGAATTGAATTGTCCGTAAGAAATGCTTTTAATTAGTTCGCCACTAGAGGTCGCAATACCCCTGTTCCCCATTGTTGGCCAAATTCCAAAAACATGCAAAGTTCAATTTGAATCTTCTGTTAGCAATAATATGATTATTTTATCTTCATCCGATTACAAACTTCAGTTAAAACTTTAATTTTTCTCTTTCCAAGTAGAACAATTCTTTGGTAGCTTTCCCGTTTCAAGAATTTTATGAAATCTAAAATTTGGATTATTAATTTATCCCCTACAGAGAATATGCCCAACTTCAAGTGAAATAGGAAATCTCTTCCTAACAAATTAGAAAATAATCTCTAGATTTTATGATTATCACAACAGATTTTTCCTGTAGCAAAATCTATTATTTTTATTTCATTTTTCTAACAACTCAATCTCATTTTTAGTGGAAAACAAAATTCCTAATTTTATTTATTTATTTTTTCGCCTGGCTTCACTAACTTCCTACCATTTTGTCAATGAGATAATCAGCAACTGATATTTCTATAACAAAACATCACATCTCTATTCCTTGCTCTCTGCTTATCTGCTCCTTCATAAAGATTTTACAAATTAGCTTATTATTATGATTAAATGTGAAAGAGTCTGTTGCTAGATGCCCAAAAAGATGGTACCATTCTCAACTGATATGGGGGCGAGGGCCGGCATCCTCTCCCAATCTCAGGTGTAGGTCCAGGCATCTTGCCTTCTTAATCAGACCATTAATTTTGTCCCATTAGCAACAACTCCATTGAATGTAAATATTGAAGTGCCCTTATACTCAGTGTGCTACGGTAACAAAAGTTGAATTTTGGAGTGCGTTACTATGTTCCTTTCTACAGTAATCCCGTAATGAACATTTCTTCTCTTTTTTTCAGTCTCTAACCCAGCGCATTACAAGATTATTTCCTTTCAACATGTATCTTATCTGTCATTAAAATGTTAGAAGCAAACATCTGAAGCTGCTGCTTGTTACAAAGAATAAATTCACGTAGCCACCCAGCTGCTACCCCACAGGTCCTGTAGACATCCGCCTGTATTTCAAAATAAAATCACTCTGCTCATAATCCGTCATTTCTAAACCATTTCTTTTCTACTATATGAGAGATCTCACAGACATCCCATGAATATCATTAAAAATATTAGCTAAGTTTTTAAAAAATTATTATTATAGAGTAAAAGTTGCCGTTGCACTCAAGAAATCCCAACCTTTTGTATTGAGCTGCACGCAGCTAAAACATCCCCCTCATTATCAGCTAGCGGGGGGAGGTGTGTGTTCCTTCTCTTCTGCCTTCCGGCAGTTGGATAGCCTTGAACAATTTTGAAACACATGATGAATCTGGTTTCAAACAAGTCTTTCTCAGGAAGTCCATTTTACCGATTTCTGTCACAACCCATCACAGTTGGTTTGTTTATTAAGAGAAAAACTAACGACCCATTGTTGAGGGACAGAGGTGGGGGTCACTTGTTTATGATCAGAACAGCCCTTCCTTGAGGGGAAGGTGGTCGGTTGTTTAAGATAATTCATTTAGATCACAGTAAAGTTGACCTTACTTTTCATAGGATTTTTTAAAATATGGAAGTGAGTTTTCTCTTTTATTTTATTTTTCTTTCGGCGGAACTTTAGGAGAAAACAAAGTTTAAAACGTTTTTTATCCTCCCGGGTGCTAAAAAACACATCTGCTTCACGCATTAACCCCTCCTTTTTCCCTTCTTCCTCCTTCAAGAATTCCTTTGTTTAAAACGCCAAATGTCTAATTCCTCAATTTTGATCTTTTTAGTTTTATTTTATATCGCAAGAAGTGCGCGAAATTACTCAGTCAATCGTCGTTTCAAATTCATAATCTTTATTTATTTTAAAGAAATGTATTGTCTTTTCTCTTACATTAATTTTGCATCTCCTTTAAAATCTTCTTTGCTATTTTTTCCCCATATTTCGATAAGTTACATTGTGCTGTTTTTATTTTTCATTTTTAAATATTCATCATTCTCATATTAATGAAGTAAATTCAGCTTTAATTTCTCTTTTATCTGATCTATTTATCTTATCGCAGTGTTATTTACTCAATCTTCAAACCATGAGACTCCGTTCAGCCTACAGCTGTTTCACCATAGAAATCTCCATTCACACACACACACACACACAGTCACACAACCGGTTTATCACACATTCATATAATTATGTATTTATTATCATGCTTTTTCATTACTAGTATTATTATTTAGATATTATTTATCATTAGGCCTATTTCTAATTGAGATCCCAGACCTCTGCACGCTTTGGAGTCCAACTCCTTTATATTCATTTATATTCACGCAAAGATCCCCGATCTTTATTTGCAAAAACACAAACTCGTATTATAAAGGTCCCGGACCTAGGTATTTTTTCTCTCTTATTTTTTATTATTTCACGCATCAAATTTTTACTCACTGGCTGTTGTCCCTGTGAAGGAAGACCCCATCCAACTGTTGCTCCGGGAAGGAACCCCGGATCTGCCGGCCTCTTTTTTTTCCTTTTACTTAACGGTGGGGCGGAGGACTTTGATACTGGTTCCGAACCAGGTTATGCACGGACTCTCAGCATCCTGCGGTTCCTCCCGGAGATCCAGTCCGATCTGAGATCCTGGTCAAAGGAACAAGAAATGCCAGGGTTAAAATCGCTCTCTGATCTCTGAGTTTTCTTTTTTTTAGACATTCCGTGGTTTCTCAATCCACGAGCCTATCCCACTCATTCTTCTTCGTGTCCAACACGCAGGCTTTCAGTAAAAAGCGTTCTAGCTTACCTTAGGGCCGGCCACACCCTGAGTTTACCGACCCGGTCGGCGTCTATTTAACTCAGCAGAAACAGATATCAACATTTACTGGAGAACAACAGACAGAACACACTTTTAGATTAGTCAATTTTGCGCCTCGTGTGTCAGCGCTTACCAAATAACTTCAGGCCTGGGTCACTTCCGTCCTCCGATCTCCAGTATCTGTTAATCACAACAATTTCCAAACTCACGTTTTCCTTTGCTTCTTCCAGAAATCACGTCAGGGTCACCATATTGTTGAGAATGTGTATTCACTCTAATTTAAAGCCTATTTTAAAGGAACAGACACACATTTAATTTATGACCCTGGGCTCTCTGAGCTCTCATTTCACCTTCCCGCGTGCTCGTTCATTTCTGTAAAAAGGAGCAATAAGAACAACAAACAACAATTATATATTTTAACAGTGAGATGTCGTTCACTGGACCCAGTTCTAGTAACCGAGCACAGCTTTATCTCAGCATAAGGTTTTTATTTGAAACAAGTTAAAAAGGAACTCCTCCCACATAGATCTTCCTTCACAGAATGGTCACAGCTTCTTCACAAAAGGCACACAGGATGTGCCACATTCCTCTTGATTATTCACGGTTTCTAAGTGTTTCCACATGCACTACAAAATTAAACCCTCATACAACATTAACAGAATTTATATCTCTTCAATGTATTGTATCTGAAAGCCTTATCTTTAAGAAACAGTATAAAACTGAGCAAAGACCTGAAACAAAAGCTGAGAGATAGTTAATCTTTTAGCTGCTTATCTACTGTAAAGGCTCATTAATGGTCGGTGCAAATGACCTATTCGGAACTACATGTCTGTTGCTTGTATCTTTTCATGCGTAGTTTTGGTAGGATTTCAGCATGCCTGCGGATGAGAAGATACGTGCAGTACCATGGGGCAGTGTTGCGCCAAGGGGAGAAAAGACGTAGAAGAAGAACAGTTCGAAGGACAGACAACGAGAAGGCGAAGAAGAAAGAGAGGAAGGAAAACAACAGTTCAGGCAAACCAAAGAACGACATCTAGAAGAATGCATAATGGAAGGAGCAAGTTTTAAAGAGAGGATATGTGAATGTATCCGGAATTACCATTACATCTTTGATGTGAGCTCACCGGCGCATAGTGATACGGACAAAGAAACAGCTGGGTTCAAACTTTTTATGGTACATGCATGTCCTGGTTTTTTCCATCCCCAATACACAACTCCTAATAAGATTCAGTGATAATACACATATCACATAAGAAGCAAATTGCTCATCCCTAGAAATAAGTAATTTTCTGCCACAACATACATGGCAAATATCAATTACAGAATGGGAAAATAATGGTTTGCCCTTTCATTCGGAAGTGGTTTTCACCATTTACCAGTATCACTTTATGTTGTAATGAAGATGTAGTTAATGAGGCAAAATTTTCCTCCCTTCTGGAAGGCTGATGAACTCAGCACTGCAGGGTAGTGGACGCATATTCAGCACACAGGAAGTATAAATACGACAAAAACGACAGACTGAGCTAATTACGTCCAAAAGGGGTGCATAAATAAGCCTTTAGACACTTTCAGCTAACAGCTTTTAGGAATCTTTTGGTCGGAAACCACAATTTTGGTCACTACAGGGTGAAATATGAGACCTGGATGAAAAATTAATGAAAAAGCAGTTCAAAGAAAGCTTAGAAAGTAAGTCTACCGATGACAGTCTGAGTGTTGTAAACATCTTTAAATATTGTTACGCAATAAATAGGTTTGATTCTTTATGCGCAGAAATTTAACTTCAAACTGAAATATACAAAGAGTAAAATAAAGTTTTCTGATTCAGAAGGCCTGGCAGAACCATTGATCATGTGCTCTAAGAAACATGTCTGGGTTTCTTTAAAGCAAAATATAAAGAAAATAACTAGTTTCAAAAGTTACTTCCTCCTCCAAATTCAGCAGCTTTGGCCTTTTGCTTTTCTCTTTTTTTCGAGGAATCTGACTTAAAGTCGGACATCGTGTCAGACCTTTTTGAGGAGTCAGATGTACTGGTCAGCTTTGTTTCTTCATCCCTTAAAGACAATGAGAAACTGTTAGCAGTTTTACTCATTCGATTTAGTTTCAAAATTTGTCAGTAGAAATTTTGGCTAAATCTTATAATCGGTAAGTGGTTAAAATATTCCACTAAGAAATACATTCTTGCTAATACCTATTATGTAAACAGTTGTGACTTGATAACCCCATATACATTTAGTAAGCATTTATTACTCCTTCAGCACACATGTTTATGCTTGTTAAAGCCTAGTATGTACATCAGTAAGTTTGGACCCACATGCACACATTGATTGAGACGTTTTCCTTTATACTTCTCTGTTGGTGTGCCAATGTTGCAAAGCAATTCCCCACCAGGACAGCAGGGCGTGTAGACCTTTTCTAGTGGGGCTGCCTACCATTGCAGTGACGTCTCTAGTCAACAATAGTTTATTCAACTTGTAAATGCACATCCACTCAAGGAGCATTGGCTGACAGAGAGCGAGTTTTGATTGAGCTGGAAAGCTTTTTACTACAAGTGCAGCTCATTGAATACATTACATACTGAATTAATGTAAACAAACACAGCGGTCTGTTTTGTTGTTCTCTACACCTCCTGGAGTTTAACATCATCTAAAGACCATATTAGATAACCTGGCCAAAAGCTGCACTGACTACTAATTACATCGACTGTAGAGCTTTGTTCTAGTGAAATGATCTGGGGCTGATGTTGGGCTAACAAATAACAGATGTGCGCTCTCCATTGCGTTCGACACAGACGGAGAAGTATAAACTAGGCTTAAGGGTTAATGAAGAAAAAACATGTGACTTGAACTATATACTATTTAGACATTTTGATGTATTTAAATTTCCAATAATGTATTGTCAATTTACTAACTAACAACTTGTTGGGATATAGGCTGTTTTAAAAAAAATGTAAACTTCAACAACTATACGCTTCACCTTTGCACACAACCATTCACACACTGTTGGCAAGCTACATTGTAGCCAGCGCTGCCCACTGACAGAAGCAAGGCTGCCGAAAACTGGCCCCACCGGGTCCTCTGACCAGTAGGCAAGGCGCGTGAAGTGTCTTGGACACAATGACTGAGATAGAGACATCAAGGGGTTTGAACCAGCAACTCTCTGGTTACAGGACAAACTTCTTACTCCTGAACAAATGTCACCCTGAAAACAAAAATATATTGACACCCCCCACACCCAAAAACAACCGGGTAACCTGGCCCCTTAGAAACGTAGGCCTAAGAATGAAATGTGAAGGATGTTGATGAAATTTGAGTCACTCTTTGTTTTTTAAAACACCTCTTAAGACAACCATCTTGGTCAATGAGATTGTGTGTGTTTCTTCTAATTGTTTTAAAAACATATATCTATTTAAAGAGAATACCTTGTGATGACTTTGAGGGGCCAGCCTTCTGTAGACTGTTAATTTTCTCCCTCAGGAACTCCCACTCCTCCTTAAGAAGATGATTTTCCTCTTTCAGAAGACAATTCTCCTCTTTCAGTGACTTAAAATCTTCTTGAAATATATTCATGGTAGGAGATTTTTGCTGAAGGTCAACAACTACAAAGGAATGAAAATGTTATTTAACGTCTTTCAAATACGATTTTCATTGATCCAACTATACTTTGTACTACCAAGTTATCACAAAACACCAATATAGGAAAGACGATTGTGAATAGAAGAACTGAATGTAATGTCCAGACACACTCAGCAATTTTAGAATGTACCTTCACTTTCACACTGCTCCGGGTTGCCTTCTGGACCTTGGATGCTTAGCCCCCTGTTTGAACCTCTGCCTCTGACCCTCAGTGTAAGTGGCGTCTTTCTGTAACAAAATCATTGTTATAAAATAGTTCAACTTTAATGAGCTTGTCTGTTATCTAAAATATTGTCCATACATTTGTAAACGACTGCACAATCGGAGTGCCAAACTGTCATGCATTGGTTTACAAGAGAGTGATTTGTTGAAGCCCACCAGACAATCTAAACACATAAACTGCTAATAAAAATTGTCCTCAAGTAAAAAACACCAGTTCAGCCCAAACGTATCACAAAATATAACGTAATGGCCAAGTTTAGGCAAAGATGTATTAGCAAATCGAGCTATAGGCAGTATAGCTGTACTGCTAACAATATTTGAGTGAATTATAAGGACAGAGATGGTAACATACACATTTTTGTTACCGACTGTAACATAGTGATAACTGTTGGTAATTGCATGCAACGTAATGAAAATGTGACAATACTGAGTAGTCAACTCATTTTTTCTTATCTGATGAAGTAGTTCTCCTAAACTTACAGAGCTATTTTATTATAGAGTCGCTTGAACTGTGTTAAAAATATTCTATTTTCTCCCTGGAAGTTAGAACCGTTAGCTAAACAAGTTAGTACATCTTTAAAAGTCACCAACGCAAATAACACAGCATATTCCCCAAGTTTCACATACCTTTTTAGTTATATGCCAAATATTACGAGTTGCTCCTCTGGCAAGAAGTTTTTTTTAGAGAAATGTCGTGAAACAATTTTAGCATTAGCTGCAGAGGATCTCAGGCTCAGTTTGCTACCATCGCTTTGCGTATGCAAGATTGTATAATTGTCTCGGGACTTTGCAACGCGCTCTTCCACTCAGCAAAGGCGGTTTTCAGTGAGATGGTTATGGTAAGTGCTTCTCTTTAAAGAGTAGTATCTCTAAGTATCTCTAAGGCCATACACTTAGATCTTGCATCAGTCATACATAAATTAAGAATATTATGTAAGCAAGAAGCACAAGATTATTTTAAATATAAATTACATACAGTTAAGTCATATCCCAACAATGATAATAATTAGTAATAGTAACAATGAATTAATATGTGTCAAATGTTTTATCTCACCCTCTTCTTTATTGGAATGACTTTGACAAGAATTCTTCTTCAGAAGACTGCACAAATGGGGAAACGTTTGGTCAGATGGCTGCAGGAAGAAAAACTGTTGGCCAAGAAAAAAAATATGTCCGGTGTGCAACTCCAGGATGAAATTGAAAAAAAAACACCACAAAGGATGGATGTAGATGGTAAGTGAAAAGCATTATTGTCAATCAGGTTTGCTATAAAAAATGAAATCATTAATTCTGTTATAAGTAGTATAATATAAGATGTTTGACATCTGTAAACTCATTCTGAGCAAATACAGTAAATTATGGAATTATTAGAGAAAGTCCAATACAGTCCACTCAAACTCAAGTCTCAACTCCTGGGACAACGAAGGAGCCTTGTTCAGCCTTCAGGTGAGGGTTCAAATGTTACTTAACAACAGTATGTTGTGTTTCAGGAGCTGCAGAAGGGCAAAACACAGAGGGAGGGCATCACTCGGTCTGTCAGAGAAGGGTCTCAAGATCTCTCATTTCCCCTGCCCTCATGGATGAACATTATGGACAAGTAAAAAACTTTTTGCTTTCTCATACTCTCTTTTTGCACATAGATTTTATAATTTTCTTAAGTAGTGGCTTCAGTCATTTTCATGTCTTGTCTCAGTCTGTCACATGGGCTGAGAACGAGGACAGGTGGACATGCTGGAGGATGGGGTGCAACAAATCAATAACGAGAGTTACGACACTTCTGCGGAAAATCTTTTCTGTGGCAGTAAGGCGACTGGAGAGAGAAAGGAAAATGCAAATTGGAGGAAGAGGTGCATTTGTGGCAATAGATGAAAGCAAATTCAGACGCAAAAGAAAGGTAAAATTTTACTTTTTATGTCTGCATTATTGCATTCTTTAAAGTTATTTATTGTGTTTTGCTCGATTTAGCAGCCCTTTGTCAAAGCACTTTTAACTGCAGCTACACCAGCATCATTTAGAGTCTGGATCTACAAACGTTGCTGTAATTTAGACTGAAGTTTTTGTCAAATTTTCCTTACCAAATGATTGTGTTAGATAAACTGGATGGAAAGTGCCCTATAAACATCTTTTTCTAAGTCTTGACGCAGAGTCCTAACTGGATTTAAGTGCAAAGTCAATTTGATTTGCTTAATCTCATCCTTTTCTTCTGCCAAGCTTGAAACCATTGTTTTAAAGTTTTGTCTGAAGTTATTCCCTTCCTCTTTAAATAACTTTAGGATCTGTAACTCTATTTTTCTTTTTTCAGTTCGCTTTTTGGTTTTTTGATTTGCCTTATAATGAAGAATCCTTTGTTCCATAAGCTCATTTACCAAAAGGTCAAAGGTCCCACTTTGTGGACAAGTATGTCCTAAGTTTTTTGTTCGCTTGTGCCATTTAAGAGAAAGTTTCTCAATTCCTTTTGCCAATTCTGGGTTTTTAATGCTTAAAATTGCTACTGGGGTGGCAGACATTTTAAAGTTTTTAAAATTGTGTTTCAGTCTCAAAATGAATTGAAATTAATTGAAAAAGCCTATTTTATTGGTGTTTAAATTCTCAAACCAGCATTTAAAGGGTTATTGCTCCAAGCTGTTTGGGAGGGGAATGAGCAGTGGGTAGTAACTGGGCAGTGTCTGGGCGGTAACTGGGGAGGAGATTGGGAGGTTTTGTGGGAGGTCACTGAGGAGTGGGTTGTCACTTCTCTCTTCAGTTCACTTCCTGCTCTCTGACAGTGCGTAGCTCTCTTCGGCCAACACCTATTTGTAACACACTCAAAAGAACTCAACGCTCTGAAAATCTTTGAACTGGCAAACCGACAAGACTCAGCAGACACACCCCTTCCTCACAGTTCTCAACTCTCCGGTAAGTTATGAAACAAATTTTAACCAACTTAGTCAGCGTATCACTCTTGCAACTTGCCTTTTTTCTTTTTTTCCTAACAACTTTCTCGTATTATGCACTCAAAAACACCACATAACTCACATAACTATGTGTGAGGGAGAGACTGAAAGAGAGATAACATTGGAATTTCAGCAGAGAAAGAAAAGTTAACATTTATCTCTGCATTCAAAAGAGGATGAGACCATTTCCTCCTGCACAGTGCTGTCTGTCTTTGTCTGTGCGTGTAACTGTTGCGCTCACAGACACATGGCTGTAATCCACTCAAATCTACAGTTTGTTTATCCTAAATTACTCACAACCCCAACTTTTTTAACTTTACCAAAATTTTTTACATGCATCTCACTGCTTTATTCTACTTTTCTACAGAACTCAAGCCGTTTGACCCCACTTTGGCCTCTCAGACAGAGGGAGAGGGAAAAAAGGACACTTTTGGAACACTTCCAATGTGCAGTGAGAAAGAAGAGAGATGAGAAAAGAGTGGAGCAGATCCCCAACACTTCACAATTTTCACAGAAATCAAGCTTTTACAACTTTTTACCAGCACAGTGAAACATTAGAGCACTTTAGAATTGTCACAAAAGCTAAGCTTAACAACACACTCTCATTCTCACAGCTGAGCATACAGTCACACATGTCAAAAGTCCTGTCTTTCAGTCAATTTTTTTTAAAGGAACAGCATTCAACAAGCAGAATCACATGAAAGTATATGCAGCATTATGTTATGTCTTAACAGAGCAAATAATAATCACCACTCATACAGAATTCGTCAGTCTTTTGTGTCGTCTTTTTCTAGATTCACAATAAATCTTTCACTTTAACTCCTTTTTAGTCTCTTTTTCTTTTGTCAATTATCAATTGTTTTCCAGATTATTTAATACACATGTAATTTTAATACTGCAGTTATTTTTCTGTGGCCACTTTTAGATTTTTATAGATTAGTGAGTGCACTCTTCAAGATTCTCAGTGACTTAAAAGTCAGCGCCTCCTCTGGACCATGATTCCAGGTATTCAAATTCCTCTAGCTTTCTCTTTAAAGCCAGGTACAGTCATCTGGCGAGATGCCAGGGAACCAAGCCATTTCTAACCCCAAAGGGCCAGGGGCGTTTTTGACAAAAGTCGGTAACTTTTAGTCCTCCGGTTTTTAAGCCAGGGTCCTTCTTCTGACGACAATATCAGGGAACCAAGATTTTAGCTTCTTCAAGCCAAGGGAGTTTTCAACCGGAATTGAAAAACCTCTGTCCGACAAGCGCCGGGGATCACAATTTTTTGTACTCAAACAAATAGGCTACTGTTCCTTTAATTATCTGTTTTACTCTGTTTTTTCGTTTTTCTTTTTTTTCATCAGTATCAACCTTTTTTAACAGTTGGTTTTTGTCCAATTAGGTCTTGCTTCTGCTCAGGGCTGAACTTAAAATTAATTATTGAATAATTGCCAGCTGCTCTTTGCGTGCACGCAAATTTGGCCTTAAAGCATGTATTCCGGACATGAAGCTGACATGAATAAAAACATAGGAACTTTTTGACATCTCACAGGAAACATCTTCATCACACTCCGACGAGAATATTCAAATTATTTTCTTTACCTTAAACGGTAGATTTGGCCGGCCTTCCCGTCAGAGTGAAAATATCGATGACGTCCCGAGAGACTGGCTTCCTGGCTTGGCTCGCCACAAATGTTGGTTATTTTGAATGTTGGACCAGGTTAACATGGAAAGATATTGATTCCAGTTAAACAAACAAAGATATTGAGTCCAGTTAAACAAACAAACAAAGCCAACACAACTTCAGTTCTGGAAAACAGCCTCTGCCGTTTTGTTAGTTTACATACCTTCTCTGAGCAGGACAAAGCATTGATGACATACAGTTCTGTCGTCTTCAACTACCCCAGTAAGACTCTCTGGCAAGCCCCAGACTAGACTCCCCTTCTATTATTAACACCCAAATTTTATACCTAGTTCGTGCGTCATATTGGCGCCAGTGCTGTCTGTAATCCAGCTGCATCCTTTCGATAACACGCTCTCTGAGAGAACATGTTCTGCTAGCCAAGTTTATAATTTATCGTGTCAGAGCGACCCAAGCCTTCCTTTTCTGAATAAACACACAAATTCCTTCACGTAGCATTTTCGATAAGAACATTTTGGACATTCATCATTCTACCACAACACTTTAACAGATTAATTCTACCAAAAGAGAATGATTTGATCTTAACCCCCTACATTGAAGTTCAGGCTGTTGGTTTAGAGATGTTGCCCTGGTGAATGCCCACCCAACACATTTCTTCTTCAGAGTTTTGGGTATTTGTATTGTAATCTGAAGTTGGTATTTCACATCTTTGTAAAACAGGCTAATCCTATGTGAGTTACATTATAATAACTGTTCAAAATCTAAGAAAAAACACTTTTACAGTACAGTTTCTCTTTACTTACTTGGCAATATTTTGTGTTTTACATGGTAATCATGTATTACTTTACCATGCCATTGTAATGGCAAAAAATACCTCAGGGTTTTTTTCATAATAAAGAAGACTGATTCCCAGAAGGCGTTTAAGTATTTAATACAAACATGCTTCAGCCAAAACATGGAGGGGACAGATTTACTCATGCATCACCCTAACCAACCTTTCTGACTAACCGCTTAAATAGTATTCAGCAATCATGGTTTATCTCTGCAGACGTCTTCTCCAACCTTCACGCCCAGCCTCTGTTGAACTGGTTCATGCGAGTCTGATAGCGACGCATGAAGCAGCACATCCGATGGCCAGACTGTTATCTTGTAGCCCCGGCGTCTGTCTCGCTGGTGACCTGACACATCTTTATCATAAACATTAAGTTGGAACAATAACCTTGTCATCTTACCCTAGATGCATTCACTAAACAGAGAATGCACACTTAATTCGTAATTACATAACAATTTTCCACCACAATTCCCTGCTTTTATTAATTTAACTAATACCATAAATATAAAGGGAAAATTCCAAAGTGCTATCACAACTCTCGCTAAAAGGTTGGGTAGGTTGATAAAAAAAAAAAAAAAAAAAGTTCAAAACACAAATTACAATCAGACATGAGACATGTTTGGCCATGGAATTACCTCACATTGAAAAATATTAGATCATTCCAGATGACTTTGGTGAGACTCCTGTGCATTGAGACCGAAAACCCATCAAGGTCTTTTTACGCCATTTTCTTGTGGGCAAAATGTCATCTCAAAAGCCCCTCGCCCCAGAGGCGGCCATCCACGGGTCTCGTCATCTGCCGGCATGCTCTAAATAAAACACAGAACAAAGGAGAAATTATGTAGCATCTTCTTTATAAACAGGTTAAACAAAAACATTGCACAATCTAATGTGAATTACATGGTAATAAATGTTTAAAATCTAAGAAACAAGACTGGCTTTCTTTTACAGTACAGTTTATATTTACTTACTTTGTAATATGTTGTATTTTACTTGGTAATAATGCAGTATTTCACTTCTCACCTGTGCGTCGGACATAGCAGAATAGATTTCTTGTTTATCAACCTCTCTCTTCTCTCATTTGTCACAAAAGTTGAGTATTTGACTATTGCTGAATCAGATTACACTCCTGTACTATTTGATCTTACATTGCAATCTTAAAAATGTTAATAGTGTTCATAGAAATTAGATAGAATTGATTTTGTCATGATTATTGGTATCTGTCTCACATACACGCAGACAATTCTAAGGAGACAAGATTTAAATTTATCGAACAATAATCTGAAGATGATGGTTATGGATCTCAAGATGCAGAAGATGCTGGGGACGGAGAGCAGAAAAACTGTACTGAAGGGGATGAAGTATGTCAGAAGTGCAATTGCTTACTTGGTAGTTGAAGTAGAAATGCCAGGGAGGATTGAGTGACATCTGAGGCCGGTACAGTGAGGTGATGAACCTGAGGGTGAATGGAGAGCAGTGGAAGAGAGACAAGGAAATCTGGAGGAAACAAGGATGACTGAGGTTGTACCTCATACAATTAATTCTTTAAGGAGTTGTTGAAGATCATGATGGCTGTAGGCAGGAAGGATTCCCTTTAAGCGATCTGTTTTGAAGCGAAACTGAAGAAGCCTCTCACTGAAGACACTCTGTTGTTGTAGGATAGTCTCATAAAGAGAGTGCTCAGGGTTTCTTCTGAAATTTACAATCATGTCCTTTGTTTTGTTCACATTCAAAGATGCGCAGTGTTTCTCAATTCCTGCATCTGTTTCCTGTGTGGCAGCAGCATAAGCCTTAGCAAGACTCAATGAACTTGCATTTTATTATTTTTATGGTTGGACTTCACTTTGGAAAAACCATACCTATATTTTTCCAAACATACTTCAAGATACATTTGGATTGTGGATTGCGAAAGGTGGATGGTTGACAACTAAAGTGATATTTGACAGATTGTAAACAAAAGCCTACTCAAGCTGGTCCAGCCTGGTTTTACAAATCAAGCAAAACATCAAAAATGCCAAAGAAAAGGTGAGGACGACTCTGTGTCATTGCCTATGGTCCAGGAGATGCTTGAAGAACTAAATACTTATTTTAAAGAACTTCTTGATCAACAAGATAAGAATTTTAAATCATGTGTTCAAGTGATCGTGGATTCTATGTGTGTTCACATGGACAACCTTTTCAAAAATGTCCAAAGTGTGACTAAAGACATTCAGGACCTAAAAACAGGCTGAAGTAGATGAGATAAAAGCTAAATCAAGCAAGATGGCAGAAAAACATCAAGCCATTGCAGAAAGCTTTGGTGAATACTAAGCTTCTTTAAACAGCTTAACGGGTAAACTGGATTACATGGATAACATATCAAGAAAAAAGAACATTGTGATTGATGGAGTTCCTGATGTAAAGTCTGAAACATGGATGGAAGCCGAAGCAAAAGTAAAGAAACTTTTCTGAAGCATCTTAAAATAGAACCAAAGCATATTGAATTTGAAAAAGGACATCGAAATGGGAAATATGATTCTACTGGACGACCAAGATCTATTCTGATTGAACAAGAAATACTGAAGATAGCAAAGTCCCTAAAAGGCACAAACATCCATATAAATGAGGACTACTCTGACAAAGCCCGCATGAAGCAAAAGGAACTGCTTCCTAAACTTAGAGAAGAGAGGAAAAAGGGGAACATCATCTTCCTAAACCAACTGATTGTACATCCTCCTCGAGCCAGTTGAAATGCCTTCCATGTAAAGGTATTTCACTGTTGCCTTTTGTTTGGTTTTTAACTCATGTCATTTTCACATAGTTTTTCTGCAGGTAATTTGGTCTTTAATCCATATGATATTGATGAGGATAGATCGTATAAGGACCTGTTTGACCCAGATAAAAATAGTTTAAATTTAATGGCAGGTGATACATGTCATTATTATAATGAAGTTGAATTTAATGCACTGTCCAAAAGTAAATCAAATTATAATCAGGACATGTTTTCCGCTTTTCATTTGAATATCCATAGTCTACTTTAGAATTTTGACTTATTCATGCAGTTTCTATCAACTTTAGAACATCAATTTTCTGTGCTTTCTCTGACTGAAACATAGCTGAATGAGGACATCAGACAATTTTACTCCTTACCCCAATACAACGCAGTAAATTTTTGTAGAACTAATAGAAAAGGTGGTGGAGTTTCTCTTTTTATTCATGACGATTTTGAATTCTGTGAAAGGAAAGATCTGAGTATTCATTTTTCTGAAACTTATGCAGAAGCAGTTTTATAGAAATTCCAAAATGTGGCTGTAATTGTTGGTAATTATTGGTTGCATTTATTGACCACCTGATAATGATATTGACATTTTTAATGAGGTTCTGTCCTCTATGCTGGAGATTATAAGTGTTAAGAATAGGACTTGCATTCTTCTTGGAGATTTCAACATTGATCTTTTGAAACATGAATCTAATTCCTCCATTGAGTTCTTAAATACACTTTATTCTTATTATTTTTATCCACTTATTGATAAACCAACAAGGATAACGTGTTCATCGGCAACCTTAATTGACAATATACTAACTAATCATTTTGTAAATTCAATCACATCATGTGTAATGCTGACTGATATTTCAGATCATCTCCCTGTATTTCTGTTTTTTACAAATCCTCTGCAAAAAAAGCCAACCTATAGTATGAAACATCATAGACTTACTTCTAAATATGTTGAGTCTTTTAGAAGGTCATTGGCTGAGATATCATGGAATCATGTTTTTGGACATCAGGATGCCGAAACAGCTTTGTTTAATAAATGTTTTCCATTGGTACAAAGTAGAGGTAAAAACAGGAATATTTCTAAGCCATGGTTTACACCTGGATTAAGAAAATCTTCCATTACTAAAAATAAGTTGTATAAAAAATCTTTCATCAGCCCCACACCGTTAAATACTGCGTACTATAAAAAATATAAAAACAATTCAGCAAAGTTCTAAAAGATGCCAAGAAAAAATACTTTTCTGAAAAGTTAGGAAATTCATGTGAAAATATAAAAAACACCAGGAATGTTATAAATGAATTATTAAATAAAAAACAAACAACTCGAGGAATTCCATCTCAGTTATCCGATGGTATAAAGAATTATCAAAACCCCATCGATATAGCAAATGGTTTCAATGATTTCTTTGTGAATGTTGATCCTTCACTGGCAAAAAACATTGTAAATACAGGAAAATTTACTTCACAAATTTTTGATCTGCCTCATCCTTGCTTAAATGAATTTGATCCTCCAACTCCAAATGAAGTGCTTGAAATCATATTAAAGATGAAGGAGACAGCTCCGGGACATGATCAAATTAGAGCTAGTCTCATGAAGAAAGTAGCTTCCTCTATTATTGAGCCTGTAACTTATGTTCTCTCTTTGTCACTCAAAACAGGCGTTGTACCAAGAGATCTCAAATTAGCTAAAGTAACTCCCTTGTTTAAAGTGTAACTGAACGCCATGAAAAATCATAACCCCGCCCCCAGATAACATTTGAAAAATTCTCAAAAGTGGGCAGTGCCAGGAGGCACGGAGGGGTATGGCCAAGTGTTGAGGAAAAGCGGAAGGGGGAGCGGAGGGGGGAGCGGAGGGGGGAGCGGAGGGGGGAACGTAGGGGCGTGTTCCGGAGGACAATGACAGCTCGCTTAATGTGACACTGAAACATGGACAGTGACCAAAGCGGCGTTGACAGTTTTGCGACTGATCGATCGATCTGATCAACATTCATCTGTTTTGAACGTTAGCCTATGTTAGCATTACCACTCAAAGACCGGACTCCTCCTGTCTCCCTCTGCCTCAGCAGCACCGAGCTCGGGCGGCGC
Organism: Valencia hispanica; assembly: GCA_963556495.2. Taxonomy (NCBI): domain Eukaryota; kingdom Metazoa; phylum Chordata; class Actinopteri; order Cyprinodontiformes; family Valenciidae; genus Valencia; species Valencia hispanica. The sequence goes on along the minus strand of OY747701.1, from coordinate 5,225,731 downwards.
TGGCTCGGTGTCCTGAACCAGGGGATCTCCTCCGTCGTCACCGGAGATAGAGGAGTAGAGAGAGGCTTTATGGAGCCCAGCGGCCGCGAGCCGTATCAATTAGAGCCGCTGGCTCGGGGCGCTGAGTCAGCGCTGCTGCTGAGGGAGAGAGAGACAGGATGGGTCCGGTCTCTGAATGGTAATGCTAACATAGGCTAACGTTCAAAAAAGTATGTTAGCTATGCTAACAAGTGCTAATGTGATAATAATGGTAACCTGAAAAACGCAATCCAACTCCAAACTCGCCACGGGGCTGGTATGTCTGATAGTTTTATACCCAAACCCACGGGTGTCTGTGAGACCATGACTGCTGTGACACAGTCAATGCCTGTGACGTAGAGATGTACCGCTCTCCACCAATCACAAAATTCAAATGCAGTAGCCACCGTTCAACCCTAAGGGGGCAGAACTAAGACGTTTTTAGAACAAAAAGTGTAGAATTTAACAAGTTTACACCAAAATGTAAAAAAATCCCCAGAAACTGAAAGACTGCATTGGTAAAGACCCATTTATACAGTTTAGAAGCAAAAAAAAGTTGTTTTGGGGTTTAGTTACTCTTTAAGTCTGGGAATTCGAATTTATTTAACAATTATCGACCTATTCTACTTTTGTTTTCTAAAATACTTGAACAATTTGTATATAAAAGGATATTAAAACACTTTACAGAAAATGTTATCTTATATAATCACCAGTATGGCTTCAGAGAGAACATGTCTACAGAAATGGCTCTTTTACAGTTTGCCGATAAAATCACAAAAAATCTGCATGAAAAAAATAACACCATTGGTATATTTTTAAATTTGTCAAAAACATTCAACACAATAAATCATAATATTCTTTTAGCAAAATTACAAAATTATGGCATTAAACATATAGCCTTAAATTGGGTACAAAACTATTTGGATGAGAGAGAGCAATTTGTTTATTTTAACAATCTGAGCTCAAGTAGGGGGAAACTATTATGCTGGGTACCCCATGGGTCCCTTTTGGGACCCCTATTATTTCTAATTTATATCAATGATTTAAGAGTTGTTTGTAAAAATGTTATGCCATTCATGTTTGCAGACGTTACATGTCTTCTATTATCTCATTCTAACATTGACACATTGATAAGAGAAGCAAATGAAGAATTACAAAATATTTCTAAATGGTTTAAAGTAAATCCAGTCTCTCTTAATATATAAAAACTAACTTTATGATTTTTAGCACAAAAAAAGAGATTGTCAGGACATAGAGGTATCAATTGATGGTTTAAAAATGAGCCAAGTGAACCAAATAAAATTTTTAGGTGTCATTGTCTGTTTAAAAAGGGGGACCACAGGGTGTGTTCCAACTACAGGGGGATCACACTTCTGAGCCTCCCTGGTAAGGTCTATTCAGGGGTTCTGGAGAGGAGGGTCAGACGGATAGTCGAACCTCGGATCCAGGAGGAACAATGCGGTTTTCGTCCTGGCCGTGGAACACTGGACCAGCTCTACACCCTCAGCAGGGTCCTGGAGGGTGCGTGGGAGTTCGCCCAACCGGTCTACATGTGTTTTGTGGACTTGGAGAAGGCGTTCGACCGTGTCCCTCGGGTGGCCCTGTGGGGGGTGCTCCGGGAGTATGGGGTACCGGGCCCCTTGATACGGGCCGTTAGGTCCCTTTACGACCGGTGCCAGAGTTTGGTTCGCATTGCCGGCAGTAAGTCGGGCTTGTTTCCGGTGAGAGCTGGACTCCGCCAAGGTTGCCCTTTGTCACCGAGCCTGTTCCTAACTTTTATGGACAGGATCTCTAGGCGCAGCCAAGGCGTTGAGGGGATCCGTTTTGGTGGCCTCAGGATCGGGTCTCTGCTTTTTGCAGATGATGTGGTCCTGTTGGCTTCATTGGAACGTGATCTACAGCTTTCGCTGGAGCGGTTTGCAGCCGAGTGTGAAGCGGTGGGGCTGAGAATCAGCACCTCCAAATCCGAGGCCATGGTCTTGAACCGGAAAAGGGTGGGGTGCCTTCTCTGGGTTGGGGATGAGGTTCTTCCCCAAGTGGAGGAGTTTAAGTATCTGGGGGTCTTGTTCACGAATGAGGGAAAAATGGAGCGGGAGATTGATAGACGGATTGGTAGGGCGTCTGCAGTGATGCGGGCGCTGTACCGGTCTGTCGTGGTGAAGAGAGAGCTGAGCCGAAAGGCGAAGCTCTCGATTTACCGGTCGAGCTACGTTCCTACCCTCATCTATGGTCACGAACTCTGGGTGGTGACCGAAAGAACAAGATCACGGATACAAGCGGCTGAAATGAGTTTCCTCCGCAGAGTGTCTGGGCTCTCCCTTAGAGATAGGGTGAGAGGCTCAGTCATCCGGAGGGGGCTCAGAGTAGAGCCGCTGCTTCTCCACATCGAGAGGACTCACTTGAGGTGGCTCGGGCATCTGGTCAGGATGCCTCCTGGACGCCTCCCTGGTGAGGTGTTTCAGGCACGTCTCACTGGAAGGAGGCCCAGGGGAAGACCCAGGACACGCTGGAGGGACTATGTTTCTCGGCTGGCCTGGGAGCGCCTTGGGGTTCCTCCCGAGGAGCTGGAACAAGTGGCTGGGGAGAGGGAAGTCTGGGTCTCTTTGCTTAGGCTGCTGCCCCCGCGACCCGACTCCGGATAAGCAGAAGAAAATGGATGGATGGATGGATGGATGGGTGTCATTGTCGACCAAAAACTAACCTGGAAATATCACACTCAATATGTTTGTAGAAAAATAATGAAATCTGTTGGTATACTGAGTAAAGTTCGCTCTTTAATTGATATTTCATGTTTGAAAACATTATATTATAGTTTAATCGATCCCCACATTCTGTACTGTAATATTGTTTGGGGTACTACATGCCAAACATATCTAAATAAGATTTTATTAATACAAAAGAAATTCCCTTCCCTCTGGAACCATTTAGACCCTGCTTTAAAGACTAAAACTACTCTAAACTCTTTCAAAAGAGAGCTGAAAATAATGTTAACATGTAAATAAGTTTCTTATTAATTTGTTATATTTAAATGCTTAATGTGTCATTGTATTGATGCTTGATCATGTAATTTTATGTCCATTTAATGGGATTTTGGGGCAGTGGCTTTATAAGACCTCATGGTCTTCTCACTCTCTCCCGCACAGTATTTTCTTTTTTTTTCTTTTATGGATTTGTAAAGTTGACTCAGCTTGTTCTCCATCTCTGATACACCTGACAATTGCAGAGTCATCTGAGTATTTCTGTAGATGACAGGTCTCTGATTTGTACTGGAAGTTTGAGGTGTACAGAGTGAAAAGGAATGGTGAGATTACAGTCTCCTGTGGCGTTTCTGTGCTACTGACAACCTGGTTTGACACACAATGCTTCACTCTCACAAAATCTGGTCTGTTTGTCAGGTAGTCATTGATCCAGGAGATTGTTGCGGATGCTCTGGGTTGCCCATCGTTTTAATGATTTTATGAAGAATCCTTCTTTGCATCATCATCTCCAGATGTTCCACAGTCGTCCCTAGAACAGAACCAGCCTTCTTTATCAGATATTTGAACCTTTTTAAATCCCTGACTCTGATGCCGCTACCCCAACAGATGATTGCTGAAGAGATTACACTCTCCACAACAGATTTGTAGAAGATTTGCAGCATCTCACTGCAAACCTTGAATGACTTAAGCTTCATCAAGAAGTAGATTCTGCTCTGTCTCTTCTTGTAGACGGCTTCACTGTTGCACCTCCAGTCCAGTCTGTTGTCCAGGTGAACTCCAAGGTATTTATACAACTCAACCACCTCCACTTCTTCATCCAAGATCGAAACAGTGTTTGACTTATCCCTGTTTCTACTGAAATCTACAATCATCTCCTTTGTTTTGTTCACATTCAAGCTAAGACGGTTGTTTCCACACCATGTCACAAAGTGGTCCACCAGCTCTCTGTACTCAGCTTGTTCTCCATCTCTGATACACCCGACAATTGCAGAGTCATCTGAGTATTTCTGTAGATGACAGGTCTCTGATTTATCCTGGAAGTTTGAGGTGTGCAGAGTGAAAAGGAATGGTGAGAGTACAAGTCCCTTGTGGTGCTTATGTGCTGCTGACCACCTGGTTTGACACACAATGCTTTAGTCTCACAAAATGTGGTCTGTTTGTAGTCATTGATACAGGCAATTGTTGAGGGCTCCAGCTGTGTCCTCAGGAGTTTCTGACAAAGCAAACCAGGCCGAATTGTGTTAAATGCACTGGAGAGAGGGGGGCGCAGCTTAGCAGTGACATGTGAAGACGTGTTTTTGCGAGCTCTGCTTAGATTGAACATTTATTTAATTTTTCCACTCTCATTTCAAATCAAAGAAAATGATCCTCACAGTGCTGCCTGCTTTGTCCAGATGACAGTGAGTTGGTAAAAGCAGGTGGATGATGGCATCTTCAACTCCAACTCCACGGCGATAACTGCAGTGGGTCCTGATATGTTCATGTTTGCTTACTCAGGGGGACCAACACGAGTCTCTCTTTTGGAAGTCATCCTGTCTTGTCTGGAACAAGACAGGATGACTTCCACAACACTGGAACATTCCAGTGGGTTAGGCAAAGGTTGAAGAGGTGCTGCAGAATCCCACAGAGCTTTTCTCCACAGGCCTTGAAGACTCTGGGGTTGACACCATCTGGACCTGCACCCTTGTTTAAGTTCAGTCTCTCAAGCTGTTTCTTCACCTGACTTTTAGAGACAGACAAGTGGGAGGGGGACGCAAAGGGGGTAGCAACATCTTCTGACTTGGTTGAAGACAAACTTGTGGAATCAGAAGACTCCATGACCAAGGTGAAGGATAAAACATCTGAGGTGTGACAGGAAAGCTGTGGGTCGGAGGAGAGTGGGATGTCTGTTTGGCTGGGGACAGGGGAGGATGATGCTGAGCTTGTTCCTGAACTGAACCTATTGAAAATTATGTTCAGTTCATTGGCTCTATCCAGACTTCCATCTATCCAATCCTTCCTGTTCTTAAAGCCTGTGATCTTTTTCATTCCAGACAAGACATCTCTGATATTGTTCCTCTGTAGTTGGCTCTCCAGTTTCTTCGTGTGTGCCTCCTTGCTGTCTCAAATCTTGACCTTAAGTTGCTTCTGTATACTCCTGTATCCTTCATCCTTCCTATATGAGTTCATATGTTTCCCCCAGTAAAGGATTAAATGTCTCCCTCCCTGAAGGTCTCTGTTTTTCTTGTTTTTAACAGTTCCTTCAGATTACTGGTGATCCAGGGTTTGTTATTAGGGAAGCATTTCACTGTTCTGGTGGGGATGATTTTGTCCACTGTTGGGATTCATTTTATACAAACTGAATGGACTCCATCTCCCAGCATCCCTTGTGCCACCCTCAAAGCATTCTCATTGATCTGTGACCAATGATGACATCACAGAGTTGATAAAGGGGCGCGGAACATGAAATCATCGTCTTTCCCCTGCTCATCGCTGAGCTGAATAGAAACGCTCAATTGAATTGCTAGCAAGTCTCCCTCTTTTGTTTCCGACTGCTGGACCAGGAAATAACTCCCCTGAAAACTTCAAAGTATTACTTGCCAAGCTATCCGGCTTCCCGTTTGTGTATCTAGAAAGTCTGCTGGCATCTGAGCTATACCAAGATAGCTCTCTGAAGACAGAGTCATTGCCTGCATTTGAACGCATCCATCTCTGACCTCGAATGTGGACGGCCGTTTCAACTACTGTTTGAACATTTTCGTTCCCTTTTCCTCATCGTTCGTTGTGGACTAGTGTGAACGGAAGAGAATCATCGCCAAGTAGGATAAACCTGGTTTATTTCTGCTGAATCTGGGTAGAGGAGTTAGGTCCAACGGGTTAGAGCCCGTCTTTCTGTTGGTTGATATAAGTTTGTGAACTTGTAAACCACTGTTTACTCATTGCCAATTAATTCAATTCAATTCAATTCAATTCAGTTTATTTATATAGCGCCAATTCACAACAGATGTCATCTCAAGGCACTTAACAAGAAGTCATTTCAATACATTTATACAAACATTCCAATCAGTTAAAAAGTTTCCTATTTAAGGAATCCCAGCAGATTGCGTCAGTTATTGGCGTGAGGTTGGGCCCCGTTGATGCAGACTTTCCAACCACACCAATCCTTCAGCAATCCCTCATACTGAGCAAGCGTATAGCGACGGTGGAGAGGAAAAACTCCCCTTTAACAGGAAGAAACCTCCAACAGAACCAGGCTCAGTAGGAGCGGCCATCTGCCACGACCGTCTGGGGGTTTGAGAAGACAGAGCAGAAACACAGAAGGAACAGAAGATCTGATATAAGAGAACTTTCTATGTTACAGAAAGTAAAAAGTTAATAACAGGACACAGTGGATGTTCAGTTACTGGGAGGATCATCCCAGTCGATGCCCCCCGTCCAACAGGCCATTGCAGCCAAGCAGGATACCAGACCAGGTATATCTTCTAAGGAGAGAAAAACACTGAGAGAAAACAAAGTTAACAGTCGAAATAACAGAATGTACTGTAATACAACTGGAGAGTCGTAGGAGAAAAGGAAGTAGCAGAGTGAAGAAAATTGGTAAGTCTGTCCTCCAGCAGTCTAAGCCTATAGCAGCATAACTACAGAGATAGCTCAGGATGACCTAAGCCACTCTAACTATAAGCTTTGTCAAAAAGGAAAGTTTTAAGCCTGGCCTTAAAAGTAAACAGAGTGTCTGCCTCACGGACTAAAGCTGGGAGCTGGTTCCACAGGAGAGGAGCCTGATAACTAAAAGATTTGCCTCCCATTCTACATTTAGAAATCCTAGGAATTACAAGTAAACCTGCAGTCTGAGAGCGAAGGGCTCTGTTAGGAACATTAGGAACAATTAGATCTCTGATGTATGATGGAGCTTGATTATTAAGGGCTTTGTATGTAAGAAGAAGAATCTTAAATTCTATTCTGGATTTAACAGGGAGCCAATGAAGGGAAGCTAAAACAGGAGAAATGTGATCTCTCTTTTTAATATTCATCAGAACTCTTGCTGCCGCATTTTGGATCAACTGAAGGCTTTTAATGGCATTTTGTGGACTACCTGATAGTAAAGAATTACAGTAGTCCAGCCTTGAGGTAACAAATGCATGGACTAGTTTCTCAGCATCACTCCTGGACAGGATGTTTCTAATTTTAGCAATATTCCGGAGGTGAATGAAAGAAATCCTAGAAACCTGTTTAATATGGGATTTAAATGTCAAGTCTCGGTCAAAAATAACGCCGAGGTTCTTTACGTTATTACTGGGGGCCAATTTAATGGCATCCAGATGAAGTGATTGACTAATCAGTTTCTGTTTAAGAACTTCTGGTCCAAAGACAGCAACTTCTGTTTTGTCAGAATTTAAAAGCAAAAAGTTTAGGGTCATCCATGTTTTTATGTCTTCCAGACATGCCTGTAATCTACCTAACTGACTGGGTTCATCAGGATTTATGGATAAATATAATTGTGTATCATCTGCATAGCTGTGGAAATTTATCCCATGCTGTCTAATGATTCTACCAATTGGGAGCATATATATGGTGAACAGAATTGGTCCAAGCACAGAACCCTGTGGAACTCCACAAGTAACTCTTGAGAGTGAAGAAGATTTATCATTTAGATGAACAAACTGGAATCTATCAGACAAATATGATTTAAACCAGCCTAGTGCTGTTCCTTTGATCCCTGCAACATGTTCAAGCCGTTCTAAGAGAATATTATGATCGACTGTGTCAAAAGCAGCACTGAGATCTAACAAAACCAGAACAGACACAAGTCCATTATCTGAGGCCATGAGAATATCATTAGTAACCTTCACCAGTGCTGTTTCAGTGCTATGATGAGCTCTAAAACCTGACTGAAACTCTTCAAACAGCTCGTTATTGTTTAAATGCTCACAGACTTGATTAGCAACAATTTTCTCAAGGACTTTGGATAAGAAAGGAAGGTTAGATATAGGTCTGTAATTCACTAAGTCATCTTGATCAAGGGAAGGTTTCTTGAGTAAAGTAAAAATTACAGCTATTTTAAATTCCTGTGGTACGTATCCGTTTACTAAGGATAGATTCATCATATCCAAAATGGGGCCAGGAACCAAATGGAACACTTCTTTAAATAATTTGGTTGGAATTGGGTCCAACATACAAGTTGAAGGTTTAGATGAGGCTAATATTTTTGATAATTCCGAAAGCTCGACTGAATCAAAACAGCCTAAGCACAACTGAGGATCTACAATTCTTTCCGATGCTGCCTCATTTACTGAGGAAGAAGTAATCATGTTTGGGAGGATGCCAATGATTTTATTTTTAATAGAATTAATTTTATTTACGAAGAATCCCATAAAATCATCACTGCTAAGAGCTGGGGGAATAGTTGGCTCAACAGAGCTATGACTCTGTGTAAGTTTGGCAACTGTACTAAAAAGAAACCTAGGATTGTTTTTATTTGCCTCTATTAATGATGAAAAATATGCTGTTCTAGCTTGTCGAAGGGTCTTTTTATACAGCAGTAGACTGTTATTCCAGGTTAAATAGGAATCCTCTAGGTGTGTAGAGCGCCATTTTCTCTCCAACTTCCTAGTATTCTGCTTTAAAGTACGCAACTCTGCGTTGAACCAAGGAGTCAGCCTCCTATGGCTAGCCACTTTCTTTTTTAACGGGGCTACACTATCTAATGCCAAACGCAATGAGGACGTAACGCTGTGAACCAGATCATCAATTTCTGAAGGGTTAGAGATAGAATTGCTGCCATCCACTGTGTTACCCTGAGACACTAAGGAAAGTAAGAATGGAACAGATTCTTTAAAAATTGTTACAGCATTGTCTGATAAAGCTCTACTATAATGAAATTTTCTTTCAGATTTAAAATGGTCAGTTAAAGTAAATCCAAAAGTTATTAAGAAGTGGTCAGACAGGACCGGGTTATGTGGGTGGACTGTTATTTCCTCACACTCAATACCGTATGTCAGTACAAGGTCCAAAGTGTGTTTGCCCGAGTGGGTCGATCCCTGTACTTTTTGGGTAAAGCAAATTGAGTCTAAAATAGCACTAAAGGCTACATTTAGGCTATCACTTTCAGTATCCACATGAATATTAAAGTCCCCCACAATAATAACCCTATCAGTATTTAATACTAAATCAGATAAAAAATGTGAGCTCTGATCCAAGAATTGAGAGTAAGGGGCTGGTGGACGATACAAAACCACAAACAAAAATGGTCTTAATGTTTTGCAACTTGGATGAGGAAAATTAAGGGTTAGATGTTCAAAAGAACTGTAGCTATCAATTGGTCTGGGACTAATTAGTAAATCAGAACGAAAAATGGCTGCAACTCCTCCTCCTCGCCCAGTGTTTCTAGGAATGTGAAAATTTAAATGACTGGAAGGAGTTAGTGTCGCCGCATGCTGGCCTTGAGTGTTGTATGCTCTGTGTTGTAAACTGGTTATCTCTAGAAGCAGTGCTATATCTCTTCTTTCTTTGTTTTCTTTTATTCTGTTAACGTCAGTCGATTGTAGCTGTACCGCCACCTGTCTGGGCTGGCTGCCTGCCCTAGACCATGTTGCGTGGTGTCCATCGTCTGCTAAAACTAGTGTAAATTGTCCCTTTGTTCCACATCATCTCCACTATGAGGTGAGTCTGGCCTTTGAAGCCCAGGCTTTCCAGCTTGTGTTTCATTGCTTCACAGAGTGCAGCACGGGACCAATAAGAGCAAAGACCTTATGATCATCGCCCTACACACAGTCTTCTCTCTCGCTCTCTCGCACACACGCACGCACGCACACACACGGTGTCCCAGCAGGGACCCGACAAGGGGCCGGCCGCCACGCAACGCCTCCACCCTAGGCCAATCCCCACCGCCAACATCCCAGCGCCCCACCAATAGCCGCAGGGGACGGACAGCATCCCCAGTCCGGGCTCAGTCAGCATCTGGACGCCAAGTTGTACCAGCTCCCGGGTCCCGATCCCGCGCAACGCAGGGCGCCGATACCAGGCATCCAACGAGGGCCAGGGCCGGTCCAACCCGCCAATGAACCGGCCACGCACGGTGCGCACAGAACAGGTGATCAAACGAGCAGAGACGCCGGATCCGCATCCCGCCGAGCCACCGAGCAGGCACCACCCAACAATCCCAAACCTGGCAAAGGAAGATATCGGCCCAGCGCATCGGCCGACCGACACACCGGCCCCCCCAGGCCCGGCCAGGCACGCACCAGGTCCGAACCGGATTGACCACCGGCGCACGGGCAGGCAGGGGCCCCCGTCACCGGCGGGGAGTGACGGAGGGGAAATAGGCCCCCCATTAAGTGTAAGGCCTGAGGTGCGCCAGGCGAGGGGGCAGACCAAGATCCAACCTGACAGGTAGACAAAGACATACAGACACAGTCATACGTTCCCTCCCTCTTAAACACATACATTCTCACTGACTCACCAAGACACCCAAAAAAATGACACTGTACCCTCACTCACACACCCCATGCACACTTTATGCTCCCAGGTCCAGGTACTGATGCCCCAGTAGAGCCACCAGCCCCCGGACCCGGGAGGTGGACCCCCTACCTTCTAGGATGGAGACAAGCAGACCGCCAAGGGCCCCACAGTGGCAAAGCAGCCCGACAGCCCAGGACCCCGACCAGACCGCCTGTCCTCCTCCGGACCCCAACCCCTGATGGCAGGGGGAGGCAGCCACACATCCCCCAACCCCCACCCCGAGCCCTCAGTGTCTATATGTGGTTTAACAGTGGGCACCGGCACCAGAGGTGAAGCTGATTGTACCGCTCCCCCTCTGGATGCCGAAAAGTGTGCCCACCCCAAAGTCCCTACATATGTGTCGTGTGAAAATGTTATAAGTGGGAGTGTCTAAGTTGTATATTAAAATTGGGACCCAGGACACCACGGGACAGCGAGGAGGGAAGCCCCTCCTCGCACCCCAGTGATGTGCCCATGCCCCAAGACCCTATATGAGTGGTAAAGTGATGGAGCGGGTGGACAGAGGTGTCCAGGGATGGGGAGGGAAGGACTGGGAGACAAAATGTCTTCCCAGGGAGCCAGCTCCCCCACTGACCCCAATAGGCACCGCTGTTCCCGGGGATCCACCAGGGGAGGGAGGCCATGGCACGTCCGACCCGGGGCCCACGGCCACAGCACCACAAAGCCCCACGGACCCCAAGGCAGTCCCCCCAGCCCCATCCCAGAAGGGGAACTAAACCCACCCTGACATTCGCTCTACTCTCAAAACACAAAAGACACTAGACACCCAGGTTGAGTTCGCCCAACCCCAGCGCCCCACAGAAAGACCAAGACCCAGGAGCCAAGTCCAGTGCAAAAAAGGACTGATCCGACCCAGAAACGCCACCCAGCCGCCGCGACCAGCAGCCAGGCACCCCAACCAGCAAACAAGGCGAGACGCCATACAGGGACTGGCGATGACAATCGGCCCAGAGAAAAAGAGAGAGGCGGCCGCACATGCCGGCCGCCGGCCGGCCACGACCCCCACAGCCAACAGAGACCCCACGCCGGCCGATCCCCAGCCAGGACCACAGCTAGGGGGCGCGGCGCCCCCGAGCCCCGAATCCCCAGGCCCAGACCCTACCCAGGCGCAGCCCGGCCACCAGGCCAGTAACCCATGTCCGCCAGTGCAACCCCCCCAAGGCACCGCATGCAGCCATCAGAAGTCACCACCCAAAGCCCAACCCCAGGCCGGCCACTACGTCCAGCGCCCCATCCGCCCAGTGATCCCACCCCCCGGGGTCCCCCCCAGACGCCTCCAACCCCAAAACCCCCACATCAGCAACAGTGTCCCAAACGACAAAACCAAGTCCCCCCCACCCCCACTAGGTGATGGAGCCAATCAAAGGAGCCCAGAGAGATTGATCAGATATGGAGCCAGAGGCCGTCTCAAGACCAATATGGTCCAACAAGAGATTTCTATACTGATTAATATTAAGAGCTTTTTTATTTTTCCAGTTCAGGAGGATATTTTTCTTAGCGATGCATAAGGCAATGTGAACCATTAGAACTGACTTTGTGTCCATGGTGACATCATTTAAATTTCCTAACAGGCAAATTGAGGGAGATGGTGGGATGTTACATTTCAGACACTTTGATAAGTCCTCACAAATCTGGCACCAAAATTTCTTAACAGGTGGACAGAACCAAAGCGCATGAGCATAAGTATCTGGTATATTGCTTGTGCATTGTAAGCAGGTATTAGACGATGTAAAACCCATCCTAAACATTCGTTGACCTGTATAGTGTACTCTATGAAGGATTTTGTATTGTATTAATCGCAAATTAGGATTTTTTGTTATTTTAAAGGTTCTTAAACATATCTGAGACCAGATGTTTTGGTCAAAGCTGGCTGATAAATCCACCTCCCATTTTGAAATAGGGATGGCTATTGATTCATCTAATGTAGATAAAGTTTTGTATATTTTAGACAGCAATTTGGGGGGGTTGAGATTAAGAAAATCTAAAACTCTTGCTGGAATTTGTAATTCAGCTGTATTGAGCCTAAATTTACCTTTAATAATAGATTTAATTTGTTGATATTCTAAGAATTTGTTTTTATCAATTCCATATTGTGTAATTAATGTATTAAATGGGATAAAGTCTGTTCCATCAAATATATGTTCCAGGTATTCAATTCCATTGCACCTCCAGGCTGGGAAACTTATCATACATTTTTTTTGCAAGATGTCGGGGTTATTCCTGATGGGTGTGCGTCTGCATGGGATTATTGTGGACTCTGTCATTTTTAGAAACTCCCACCATGCTGTCAGAGAGGAGCTGATATTTATGCTTTTAAAGCATTCATATTGTTTTATATTTGAGCTAATAAATGGTAGGTCTGAAAGTTTTATCTTATTACATAGTGTCTGTTCTACGTCTATCCAGGACTCGTCTAGGTAGCTATGTTTTAACCATCTTGATATGTATTGGAGCCTGTTGGCTAAGAAATAATGATGGAAGTTTGGTAGATCTAGACCTCCTTTTTCTTTGGTCTTCTGCAGTGTTTTTAAGCTGATACGTGGGGGTTTATCTTTCCAAAGAAATTTAGAGATAGAGGAGTCCAGAGATCTAAACCAGTCTAGTGAAGGTTTACTTGGGATCATTGAGAATAAGTAGTTGATTCTGGGCAAAACCATCATTTTTATTGAAGCAACCCTTCCCATAAGTGATATGGGTAGAGATTTCCATCTGGCAAGATCATCTTCCACTTTTTTTAAAAGTGGGATGTAGTTTAACGTTATTAAATCTGCCAGTCTTGGTGACACATTGATACCTAAATAGGTAATATTCCCTGACTGCAGTTGTGTATTAGTTGGATTCTGGACAGAACAATTGATTGGAAGAACTGTAGATTTTAACCAATTTATAGAATAATCTGAAACATTTGAGTAAGAGTTTATCAACCCGATTACCTGAGAGAAAGAGGTTTGTGAATGCTGGAGAAAAAGTAATACATCATCTGCATAAAGACTGATTTTATGTTCTATGTTATTGCATTTTATGCCTTTAATATTGTGAGTTTGCCTGATCGCTGCAGCTAGTGGTTCAATAAAAACAGCAAACAGGGAGGGAGAGAGAGGACATCCCTGCCTGGTACCTCTCTGAAGATACAACCTAGATGATGTTTGGTTATTTGTTCTGATACACGCTGTTGGTGAACTGTATAATATTTTCAACCAGTTTATAAAAGAATTTCCAAAGCCAAATTTATGTAAGGTTACAAATAAGAATTTCCAGTTAACTCTATCAAATGCTTTTTCTGCATCTAAAGATAATATATTAGTTTTAATGTTTTTACAGTTAGAAAAATCTATAAAATCTATTAATCTACGTGAATTTGTGGATGAATGTCTCCCTTTAATAAAACCAGTTTGATCAGGATGTATTATAAGAGGGGTTACTTTCTCTATCCTTTTTGCGAGGGCTTTGCAGATTATTTTAAGATCAACATTAATGAGGGATATGGGACAATAGCTGGTAGGAAACAAAGGGTCTTTACCTGATTTTAGTAGAAGACTAATGTAGGCAGAATTCATATTTGGTGGGAGTCGGCCATTTTCCTTGGTTTCCTGCAGCATTCTGTGGAATGTTGGTGCCAGAATATTCCAGAATTCTTTATAGAACTCTGCTGGGAATCCATCTGGGCCTGGAGCCTTATTATTGGGCATGCCTTGGAGGGCCTCCTGGAGTTCAGCCGCTGTTAGTGGTGAATCCAGGGCCATCGCTTGACTTTCAGATAATTTAGGTAGTGTTATGTTATCAAAAAATTTTTCAATTTCATGATCCGATGGATTTATCTCTGGTGAGTATAAAGCCTTGTAAAATTCCTTAAATGTGTTGTTAATTCTTCCAGGATCATATACTGTATTCCCGGTCTGATCTTTAATAGCAGATATAGTTGTTTTTTCTTTATTAATCTTTAGCTGGTTAGCCAAAAATCTACTTGATTTATTACCTTGTTCAAAGATTTCTATCCTAAGTCTTTGAATTAAGAACTGGGTCTGTTTATTGATAATTTGATTTAATCCTAGCTTTGCTGTACGGATTTTGCCTAGTCTCTCCTCCTCTAGAGAAGCTTCTAATGAATTGATAGTTTCTTCTAATTCCTGAATACGTTTTTTTTCCATTTTCTTTTTATTTGATGAGAATGAGATTATTTTACCTCTAATCACAGCTTTTCCTGCCTCCCAAAGAATGGATGGCGACGTACCAGGGAGGTCATTATATTCTAAATAAGAAGCCCACTCTTTTTCAAAATATTTTATAAATTCTTTTGTCCTTAATTAAGGATATATTAAATCTCCAATTTTTGCTTTGAGGTGTTTCTGTTTTATTTACTAAAGTTAGAGAAACAGGAGCATGATCGCTAACAGCTATAGGGTGTATCTCAGTGTCTGAAATGTCAGTCAACAGTGAGCTGCTGACTAACAAATAATCCAGTCGAGAATATGAATGGTGGACATTTGAGAAGAAAGTATATTTTTTGTCATTGGGGTGAAGAGATCGCCATGCATCACAAAGTCCATAATCGCTCATGTACTGTTTGACTATATCTATAGATTTCCAGCTGCGCTGAGTCCCTGCTGTGCTGAGCCTGTCTATTTCTTCATTTAAACCAAAGTTGAGGTCGCCCCCAAGAAGAAGTGAGCAATCCATGTGTTCAAGGAGCACAGAGAAGAAGGAATGAAAGAATGAGGGGTCATCAACATTTGGACCATATATACTGACAATACATAACTTTTGGTTATGTATAGATAGTTTTACTATAATAAATCTACCCTCTGGATCTGTAACTGTGTCTATTACTGTAAAATTTAAATTTTTATTTATTAATATTGCTACTCCCCTTTGTCTGGAGTTATAGCATGCAGAAAACACATTAGGAAACTCAGGGGATTTAAGATCATCTGCAGCTGAGGTAGATTTATGGGTTTCTTGTAATAAGACGACATCTGCCTTCAATCTTTTAAGCTGGTTAAAAATCTTAACTCTTTTCTCTCTGGTGCCAGCTCCATGAATGTTCCACGTGACAAACCTTAGAGTAGTCATAGTTTTGAGATAAAAGTTGTAAAGTCCATATCACCATAGAAACAGATAAATACAGGTGTATTATTAGTTTGTGCCTGGGGTTGCCTGATTGAAAATCCAAAAGCCGAGATATAAGAAAGAGAAAAATAGAAGAAGGTTGTGAAGGTGTGAAGGGTGAGAGAGAGAGAGAGAAAGAAATAGTTATATTATGAAAAAATTCTGTGTGTGTGTGTGAGTGATAAAAGAAAAAAAAATGAGTGACAAAGACATTTGGTGATAGACATGTGAAGATGAGAAAAGAAAAAAGAGCCAGTATCCCAGTGCTTAGCCCTGGCCCCGCCCACATTGAGTGATGTAAACAACTTTACAGAGCTGTGCTAACATTACATTATAGTTGACTGATAAAACAACTCTTATCTGACCAGTGTTACATGACTAATAAAGCCAAGGAGTAAGCTGGGGGTCCCTGAACAGCTGCCCATTAACATACAGTTTATCTACCGCTACTGTAGCTCTGGTGCCTTCACTGATATATTTCTTCCTGATTGGGAACAAAACGCGCCTTCTGTCCAGGATTTCCTTCGGATATTGATCGTTAACTCTATAATTCGTTCCCCGCAGCTCTCTGCCCCGGCCTCTGACCTGCTCTTTTTGCTTGTAATGCTCAAATTTAGCAACAATAGGTCGCGGCCGGCTGTTGTTGGGCTTCTTACCTCCGAGCCGGTGGACGCGGTGAAAAGTGATGTTTTTTAACGTGTCGCTTGGGAGCTTTAACTGATGTTGGAGAAAATCTCGGACGGTGGATTCGGGCGTCGTCCTCAGCCTGTTCTGGGATCCCAGAAAAAACAAAATTGTCCCGCATTCCCCTGGCCTGTATATCCAAGATCGTTTCTTTCATCCTCTTCCTTTCTCCGGACAGCTGCGTCATCCCCTCGGTGAGTTTCTTTACACTCTCCCTAAGCGTTTGGTTTTCTGCAGCGAGCGATGCTACCTGTTGTTGGCTGAACTCCAGGGATTCCCTTAGAGCTTGAAACTCTTTGTGGAGAACCTCAACCAGGCCCAGACGGGCGTCTAGGCTGGTTAGCTTCTTATCTATTGAGTCCAGGACATCGCTGTAGCTTTTCTCTGGAGAGATGGTGGAGGTGCTGGCCTCAGAACGAGTGCGTTTTTGTGATGGTGTGCTTGTCGGCACAGCAGAGGTGGATTTCTGTGGCTTGCCCATAACAATGTTGTCAAAGCACTCGTCCAAGTAGCTTTCCAGGCTGTGCAAGGTTTCCTCGTCCAGTTTGTTTATGGAGAAATACAAAAATAATGGTTATTATTATTAAACGTTTGCTATATTTGGCTCAAATGTTATGGTTTGTTTTTACCCGAGTTTGTTTTACCAGTTTACCGCCATATTACTTACGCACAGCTCTCGCGAGATCTCAGCAGCAGCTCATCACAGCTGGGTGTGGTTTTGACACATTGCGTCCTAACCAACCTTTCTGACTAACAGCTTAAATAGTATTCAGCAATCACTGTTTATCTCTGCAGACGTCTTCTCCCATCTTCACGCCCCGCCTCTGGAGAACTGGTTCATGCAAGTCTGATAGCGACGCATGAAGCAGCTCATCCGAAGGCCAGACTGTTATCTTGCTGTCCCGGCGTCTGTCTCTCTGGTGACCTGACACATCTTTATCATAAACATTAAGTTGGAACAATAACCTTGTCATCTTACCCTAGATGCATTTACTAAACAGAGCATATACACTTAATTCCTAATTACATAACAATTTTCCACCACAGTAACATGTCCTGGATGACACCATATGTTGTTGACAAGCACTGCTACTCCACCTCCTTTTCTTTTCCTGCTCGTCTTCAGATCTCTGTCTGCTCGTATAGTCAGGAAACTTAGCCGAGAGACGTTGGAGTCGGGGATATGATCCTGCAGCCACGTCTCAGTGAAACAAATAACACTGCATTCCCGATAGTCTTGCTGAGTCCTTGTAAGGGCTTGAAGTTCATCCATCTTTTTAACCAGTGATCTCACATTGCCCATTATGATCGATGGAAGAGATGGTTTGAACTTTCTCGTTCTCTGTCTCCTTTTTGCTCCTGCTCTGCATCCACGCCTCCTCCGTCTCAGCTCATCAGGGATTATTGCTTCAATTGAGGTAATACTTCAGCTTTTGCAATGTTAATCATCTGCTTCCAGCTGTAAACCACCTCCTTGCCATGGTTGCGCATCATAACAAGTTATCAAAAAGTGAAAAATTTAGGTAATATGTTAACTTAAGTTCAGGAGCAAGACCACGCCTCAGTCCCACTTCTTCTTCAGCAATCTATACAAACTCGACTCACCTGGCCTCACAAGCGACTAACAAGTCTCTAAATATCCAGTGGTCTATATAAACTCATATATATATATATATATATATATATATATATATATATATATATATATATATATATATATATATATAAAGTTATATAAAAATCCCTCATGAAGCTGCAGCGTAAAGGCAGACGTTCCCGGCTTGGAAGAAGAAGGTCGACCTACGTGCAAAACGTGCTTGAGAACAGTGGCAGCCCGAGGAGGCAATACATCAAATATGATAGCGCATGTTCGGGAGCACCACCCATCGTTGTATGCTAAATTCAAGGTAAAGTTAATGCTGTCTTGAAATTAACGAGCGTATTAGCTTCTGACATTAGTGAAAAGAGCTTGTTACCTTGGCAGATATGGTAACTACCTTATCTTATCTTTTATTCATCTCTATCCTTTAGTAACTTTTTTTTTAACTGAGGCAGATAGTATGGTAACTAGCATGCTAATGATGATTTATCTTAGCATGCTAGTTAGTTATCATATCTGCCTCGGTAAAAAGTTTTTTTTCCTTTAAAAAAATAAAAATAAATACAGACATTTAAAATACACATTTTGAGCTGAAACCATTATATTTTTGCCTACGGTTATCATACCGTCAGAATCTCATAATGGCCCATGCCTACCAGCAACTATGCTTAAATCCTCCGCAATTGTTCCTACACTTTTCTACACTTTTCAAAACTGCATCTGTCATCCCTATACTAGAAAAAGCTTTCAGATTTCAACAGTTTTAATAACCTTAGTACCACTAGTGCCCCCCTAGCCTGGTTTCAGTCATTTCTCTCAAGCCGCACTCAATTTATCCAACTTAAGTTGTTCAGAACCCAACCTTCCCCTTTCACCACTGGTGAGCCCAAGTGCTTTGTCCTGGGGCCGCTTCTCTTCATAATTTACATCCATCTCCTTTGTAATATCTTCTGTAAATTTAACATTTATTTCCACTGTTCAGCCGATGACACCCAGCTTTACCTTTCATCCTTGAAAGTTCATTATCATTTTAATTGCATGTCAATAATTTCCATGTACGAAACATAAATCGCCTTCATCGCTCCCTCTCCCCTCATCCTACATCCATTTTGGTTCACAGTCTTGTTACTCCCACATTGACTACTGCAATTCCCTTCTCTTTAGTCTTCCTCAAAAATGCAGTCAGTAACATAGAACATGACAGAAAGTACAATATTAATTTTCTTATCTATGCTAGCAGTTTTCACAACATAAATGACCACTTAACCTCTAAAGCCCCAGGGTCTTTCCAGGGTCTCTCCAAGCTCCCAGCTCAAATAGGACATGCCCAACATTAATTTAGTTTTTCTCTGTAAAAACAAACTATGTGTAAACAATCTTGGTATCAAAATGTAGCAAATGTTTGTGAGATTTAATTAGAGGTGTAAAAATTACAGCATATGTTACTGTGCCAAAGTAATTGTAGCTAGAACATAGACAAATTACAAGATTCTATATTGTCGCCTAATTTTTCTCTCGTGTTACAGTATATAATACCATTGAAAATATGCTCCAGAAGAATATAAACTGCAGAAAATCACAAACCAACGTGTGGAGATTACCTGTACCAAGATTCATGTAGATGAAGTGAAGTAGAGCAAAGTTACAGAGGCTTTAGTGAAATAATAGCTAGTTTTTTTTGCAGTTTTGTACATTTCGGCACAATTTGGCACAAATTGGAGTGGAGGTAGCAGTGCTCCTGGGGGCTGTAGTACTGGAGGTAGAAGTACTTGGGACAGCTGTAGTGGAGGTAGCAGTGCTGCTGGGGGCTGTAGTACTGAAGGTAGAAGTACTTGGGACAAATGTAGTGGAGGTAGCACTGCTGCTGGGGGCTGTAGTACTGAAGGTAGAAGTACTTGGGATAGCTGTAGTGGAGGTAGCAGTGTTGCTGGGGGCTGTAGTACTGGAGGTAGATGCAGACTGAGCTGAAGACAGAGCAGAAACACAGAAGGAACAGAAGATCTGATATAAGAGTACTTTCTATGTTATGTGTTCTATAGGTTCAAATTTAGGGGCTGTTTACACGACAACGTTGCCGTTTTGGTTTGAATACGCGGGTGAAAACGCATTGCGTTTACACGACAGGGCGCGCGATGGAAAACGATGTTGTACATATGTCCGGCCTTTAGATGGCAGTGGGCCCCGTGTATGCAGTGTTCCAAGTTTTCCCCCTCACAACCCGGAAAAGAAACATTTCATGATAACTAACAATGGCGGTCTTCTTGTAGTTCTCCTCCGCTTAAATAAAGGCTTATTGATTATTTGGCGCACGTACTGTATGCGTTTCCGTTGGCGATCACATAGAAGCCTGATTAAGTTTTGCTTACAGAGAGACCAAATAACTTCACAAGCTTCATCAGCAGTAACTGCCTACCTGGATCCGCCATTGTTGTTGTTTTTCTGTAGAAAGGCGGAGTGCGCAAGTGCAACAAGTCCGTAGGTGGCTGGCAGTGACGTCATCGTTTTCAAAAGTCTCCGGCTTGCATTCACACGACAACGAATCCCTCAGCGTTTTCAAAACTCTCCACTCTGGAAGCCGTTTCCCAAAAGCTGCGTTTTCGCCCCCCCCGTTTTCCCGTTGTCGTGTAAACGAGAGGCCGAATCGGAGAGAAAAACCTCAGTTTTGCTGAAAAACATTGTCGTGTAAACAGCCCCTTAAAATTCTGGTTTTAGCTTTCAGAACCCTGCATGGTCAGGCTCCTTCTATCAGTGATCTGATCCACCTTTATGGGGTGTTCACACTGGTCAGTGCATCCAGGCGTCAAATCGCTCAAACGGACGAAAGTTGACGCTTTAAAATTAAAACCCAACTGCTTGCACACTTTGTAGTCCGCGTCAGCGCGTCACGTCCGGTAGTTGCCCTAACCGGGTTTGGCTAGCGCTAGCTAACATAACAAGAAAGTTAAATACAAATATTTAACTGCTTACCTGGCACTTCAATATCCTCTGATGTCTTCCTCCAAATAAATTCAATAAAAAGACGAAGATGGGTCATGTAATTCACAAAAATTACAGACAGCGACAGTTATTTGATCCTCCATTTTGAATGAATGACTTGCCGATCCACGTCAGTACAAAGAGTCCCTACGATTTGTTGACCCTCTGCGTTTCTCCTGCTTCCAAAGTTCAGTTTTCCCAACTTCATGCAGCAGCTGCTCCGACGGTCTGTCAACGCATTCGAGCAGCAGTTGCGTAGACGCGCGATCAGAATCTGCTGAAAGTTCCTCGCACTCATTTCTATTCTAGAGGTGACCGTTCCTTCCAGGCTGTTGCTCATAGGTTTTGGAATGATCTTCCCTCCTCTTTGCGCTCAATTGATTCTGGTGACACCTTCAAGAATGAAATCAAGACTCACTTATTTGTTCAGGCTTTTAATAAGCTACTTTTGGGCTTACCTGATTTTATGTTGTCTTGGCCTTTTATACTGTGTATTATTTCTGATTAATTTTCTGTTTTTATTTTTATTAATATATTACTGTGTTGTGAAGCACTTTGTGTCTTTTGTCTGTCAAGGGTGCTATACAAATAAAGATTACTTACTTACTTACTTACTTACTTACTTACTTACTTACTTACTTACTTACTTACTTACTTACTTAC
The DNA here is from genome assembly GCA_963556495.2 of Valencia hispanica. Taxonomy (NCBI): domain Eukaryota; kingdom Metazoa; phylum Chordata; class Actinopteri; order Cyprinodontiformes; family Valenciidae; genus Valencia; species Valencia hispanica. The sequence goes on along the minus strand of OY747701.1, from coordinate 5,204,209 downwards.
TTACTTACTTACTTACTTACTTACTGACATTCAAGTGATTTACTTATGAGTTGCATCTTCAGGATTTGAGGGTGCTGCAACAAGAAACCTTCTTAGTTCTCCTGAGTAAAAAGGGGAAAAAATAAATATTTAGTTATACTTTAGATGATGGGACATTTCATTCTTTTATAACATGTTTTACAGCACCATGGGACTGTTAAAACAAGTCCAACTTGGCCAAGTTAAAATAAAAACTATATAATTTCATTTACAGATTTTTGCCTGACATGTTACTACTCACTTACCGGTTGCACAGTGCACAAAGTTTCTTAGGTAGGAAGTAGACTACATGACATTTTTTCACACATTCACACTAATGTCAATAATTTTGCAGCTCTTAGGTCAACTGTTTGGACATTTGCACAGTAATTTTTATTTAGATTAAAGTACTGCACAATTACATTTTGATTTATGGAATACTAGCATGCATGCTGTCTGACTGATAGAGTGATGCTAGCCTTAAGCCTATTAGCGCGGCCAACTAGTTACACACACAACACTAAAGTTAAAGACTGTCAAGCTCGCGCTGTCACACACAGCTTTTTTCTTTCGTTTTTTGCTTCCTGACTGATAACTTCTCTTCATGTCTTCGGAGTAGATGCGCATCTGTTTTGTTTTCCTAAATGTGCAGCATGCTGCCTGGCTGCACGAACCATCCCCTTACTCACTGAGGGAAGGCAGGTGGGGGAGGGGCGAGTTTAGTTTGCCTCAGCTGAGGGGCCCTGTCAGGAAATTTGCGACGGCCAATTGTCACTGCAACTTGTCATTTCTTTGGGCTCGTGCCAAATTTGTTGGCCCTCAGGTGGGGGCCCTGGTGGCTTGGGGGCCCCAGGCAGATGCCTGCCTTGCCTAAGGCCAAGCTACGCCTCTGCACCCCTCCAGTAGTCAGCTCTGTGGTGCACATTTACAAGTCCGGTGTATATAATGATAGATAGGAAAACATATAAGTCTGTTACAGTGAGGGGAGTCCAAAGGAACTTTCTGCCAGCCTCTTTCCTTTTTGTAGCATTGGTATTGTCGATAATTGGCGAAATTACAGATGAACTGAAGAAGAGCTGGAAGAGAGAGAGGGGAGACCATGCTGCTGATTGGTCAAATGCAGGGCACGGTGGCCGTGTGGGCATTAACCTAAAAGACTCAGGAGTGCTGTCCTCCTCATGTCTGTGGTACCACACATCTTCACCCACTGGAGTGTCAGCAGAACTCTTTGGACAGCCGTTTGCCTGAGCTTTCCCCATTTTTGCCTTTTTGGTTGGCTGCGCAGAAGTTGAAGGCCTTGGAGGTATTTAGTCTTCATCCTCACTAAAACAAGAAACAGAAAAATAATTAGAGAAATTAAAAATATATGCTTACACATCTACACATAAATGTCTACACACACATTTTATATATATATATATACCTTTCAGGCAGCTGTGTCTCTCTTGATGAGTAAGGTAAGGATGAATGCCGAGGTGACTAAAAGAAGATTATGACAGAAAAAGAGTTAGAAAAAAAATATACATATAGAAACTGAAAATAAAACCCACAAATATATTTTTACACACATCTATGTAAACATATCTACACAAATATCCACACATAAATTCACAAACCTCTTTCTCTCTCTCTCTCTCTCTCTCTCTCTCTCTCTCTCTCTCTCTCTCTAAATATATATATATTTATATAAATATATGTATATATATATATATATATATATATATATAAATTATCAACTTTTTACTTTCTGTAACATAGAAAGTACTCTTATGTCAGATCTTCTGTTCCTTCTGTGTTTCTGCTCTGTCTCCTCAAACCCCCAGACGGTCGTGGCAGATGGCCACTCCCACTGAGCCTGGTTCTGTTGGAGGTTTCTTCCTGTTAAAGGGGAGTTTTTCAGGTAATGTTTTGGGAAAGCTGGATGGGTGTGAGGCGGTGGGTAAAAGGGGAGGGGGGCAGGGAACGCTGTGAACGCACGCATTGATGACGTTTAAATGTCACTATTTTCCTTTCAGCTTCTTCATCAATGTCTATTAAGCGTTTCCATGTGCGCAAAATTGCACACATCACAAAGACGAGCACTGCGAGTAGATCTGCTGTTTCATCAACCATCTTTGCAATAATCCCTTTGTTTGGGAAAATGACATGTACCCCCGCCGCACTAAGTTTACGTCATATTCACATACAACCCCCGCACCCCCCAGACATTCATCAGGATCCTCCGGTACATTCGGATGGAATTGTCCGCAAATATTCCAGAACTTCTGTCTGAATAGGCTTTAGCAACGTAAATTACACCACAAGAAGGCGCATGGGAACCATTCATAAAACATTTAAAACACATTTATCACCTAACCAATACAGTTAAAACTTCTCCTGTATGCATTCAAGGCCATCCACAATCTTCTCCCTCCTTACCTGTCAGATCTTCTCCACATCGCTTCCCCTTCCCGCTCCCTCAGGTCTTCCTTCTCCAATTCGTTTTGTTGTGCCTTCCTTCCTCCACAGAACTATGGCAAGCAGAGGTTTCAGCTGCTCTGCTCCCAAACTCTAGAACTCTCTACCATCAGACATCCGTAACATTGACTCTCTTTCCCTCTTTAAATCTTGACTTAAAACTCACCTGTTCAGGATAGCATACTCTTTTAATTACACTGTATGTTTATTGTTTGTTTCTATTGTTTGCCTCTATTGTTTTGTTTTATTTCTAAAGCAACCTTGAGTGTCCTTAAAGCCTCTTATAAATAAAATGTATAATTTTTATTTGTATTATTATTATTATTGCTAATATTATTATTACTATTACTACTACTACTATTATTATTATTTGTTGCACAACATTGGTATTTGTGAAATGTAAAAATTAAGAGAGAAATGTTATGCGATTTTTTAATTACTTTTATCAACGTCAGAAGTATACATACATACATACATACATACATACATACATACATACATACATACATACATACATACATACATACATACATACATACATACATACATACATACATACATACATACATACATACATACATACATACATACGTACATTCAATTCAATTCAATTCAGTTTATTTATATAGCGCCAATTCACAACAGATGTAATCTCAAGGCACTTAACAAGAAGTCATTTCAATACATTTATACAAACATTCCAATCAGTTAAAAAGTTTCCTATTTAAGGAATCCCAGCAGATTGCGTCAGTCATTGGCGTGAGGTTGGGCCCCGTTGATGCAGACTTTCCAACCACAGCAATCCTTCAGCAATCCCTCATACTGAGCAAGCATGTAGCAACGGTGGAGAGGAAAAACTCCCCTTTAACAGGAAGAAACCTCCAACAGAACCAGGCTCAGTAGGAGTGGCCATCTGCCACGACCGTCTGGGGGTTTGAGAAGACAGAGCAGAGACACAGAAGGAACAGAAGATCTGATGTAAGAGAACATACATACGAAACAGTGTTTGACTTATCTCTGTTTCTTCTGAAATCTACATCATCTCCTTGGTTTTATTCACATTCAAAGTAAGACGATTGTTTCCACACCATGTCACAAAGGGGTCCACCAGCTTTCTGTATTCACCTTCTTGTCCATCTCTGATACACCCGACAATTGCAGTCTTCTGAGTATTTCTGCAGATGACAGGTCTCTGATTTGTACTGGAAGTCTGAGGTATACAGCGTGAAAAGGAATGGTGAGAGTACGGTCCCTTGTGGTGCTCCTGTGCTGCTGACCAACTGGTTTGACACACAATTCTTCAGTTTCACAAACTATGATCTGTTTGTCAGATAGTCATTGATCCAGGCGATTATTGAGGGCTCCACCTGTGTCTTCAGGAGTTTCTAACAAAGAAGATCAGGTTTAAATGCACTGGAGAAATCAAAGAACATGATTCTCACAGCGCTGCCTGCTTTTTCCAGATGACAGTGGTTTGGTTGGAGTATAAATACGTTTATGCGCTTTTTTCTCTTGATAATACCCCATACTGTAGATTCTCAATAAGGTTTATGTCTGGCGAATTGGCTGACCAGTCAAGCACTGTGATGGCATAGGCATCAGACCAGGTTTTGGTGCTTCTGGCAGTATGGGCAGGGGCCAGGTCCTGTTGGAAGATGAAATCTGCATCTCTATACAGATCCTCAGCATAAGGAATCATGAAGTCTTCTAAAGCATACTGGTAGACTGATGCGTTGACCTTGGATTTAAGAAAGCATAGTTTACAAACACCTGCACCGGACATTACACCCCAAATCATGAATGACTGTGGATATTTCTCACTAGACCTCAAGCAGCTTGGGTTCTGTTCCTCACCCGTCTTCCTCCAAACCCATGGACCTTGATTCCCGAATAAAAGGCACACTTTACTGTCATCAAAAAAGAGGACCTTGGATCAATGGCCAACAGTTCAGCCGTTCTTCTCACTGGGCCAATTGAGACGCGTCTAAATGTGATGGTTTTTGAAGCTGTGACTCCCGCCTCATCCCACTCTTTCTGCGTCTCTGCCAGATTCATAAATCTTGATTGTTTGATAATCTACTGAAGCCCATGGTCAGATCTTCTCCATGTGCATCTTCTCCTGCCACATTTTACCCTTCCACTAGACTTTCCATTGATATGCTTGGACATAGAACTCTGTGAACAGCCAGCCTCCTTAGCTATGAACTTTTGTGGCTTACCCATCCTGTCATTTTTATGCAAATTAGCAGTTGCAGACCACGGCCAATCAAGTTTTTACTACGCTGCGGGCCTTATATGGTCATTATGTTTTATAATTTAGTACATTTTAGTAAAAATATTCTTTTTTTTTTAACCAAAAACCGTTAGTGGAGTGACTGATGCCCCTGCCCGCTGGTTCGTTGGCGGTCAATACAGTTCAGACCTGGTGCGTGCCTGACCGGGCCTGGGTGGACCAGTGTGTCGTTTGGTCGATGTGCTGATGTCTTTATTTTGTTGATTGGGGCACCTCTTTTTAGCTGGTACAACTTGGTGTCCAGGTGCTGGCTGGGCTTGGCCTGGGGATGCCATCCGTCCGCTGCAGCTATCGGTGGGGCACCCCAACGTGGGGCAGGGGTGGGGCACTGGGATGTTGGCGGTGGGAATTGGCCTGGGGTGGTGGCGCCCGGCGGCTGGCCGTGGCCCCTCGTCGGCCGGCCCCTGGTTGGGTCCCTGCTGGTGGGTGGGGCACCCCTGGGCCCTGACTCTCCTGGTCCATGGACGGGCCCGCCCTGGCACAGCCGGTTGTCGGTGGGCCCCTTGGGCTCGGCGGGACCCGTCGGCTCGTCACTGCGGCCCCCTGGGCCCCTGCATAGTAGCCACTGGATGTTCCCCTTGGGTTCTCCTCTGCTCCTCTCTTGGGGGATGCGCTCGGCTCCACGCTGGTCTGCTGGGGGCTCTGGGGGTCCTTTGGACGTCTTGGCGCCGATCTCCTTCTTGTCTGCATCAATTCCTGGGAGATGGATTGATGGCTGCTCACACCATCTATCGAACAATTATGTGGAGAAACCTTATATGCACCAGTATGCTCACACACACACATAGGTGTGGGGTCTCCGGTGTTTACAGATATATTCTTACGCTGAGGTTATCATTACTAGATCTTGATTAATCGGTACCATCAGCTTTTCAGTGACATTGTTGTTGTATTTTTATATCCTTTTTGTGTGATGTGGTTGTCTGGTTCTTAGTTCACGATGTTTGTTTTGTTTTGTCGATGTTCCTTTTTCAGTTTTCTTGTTTTTTCCCCTCTCTCTGCCGTCCTGTGGGTGTGGAGGCGGACTTCGATGTTTTCCTGTGTTTTCTTTGTTCCCCCTCCTCTCTTGTGTTTTCAACTCACCCTCTCTTTGACTTTTTGTTTCCTACCTCTATTCTTTCTTTCTTTCTTTCTTTCTTTCTTTCTTTCTTTCTTTCTTTCTTTCTTTCTTTCTTTCTTTCTTTCTTTCTTTCTTTCTTTCTTTCTTTCTTTCTTTCTTTCTTTCTTTCATCTCCGTGTCCATAACATCAGAAAATAAAACCCACAGCAATTCATAATAAAGATTTCTCAAACATATACATCAAGTGGAGTACTATAGGAAAAGCTGTAGTGCTTGTGAAAATAAATCTGTTGGGCTTCTACTTGGTACTCAGACACCAATTCTGAGCTCCACCATGCCAAACAGGACATGTTAAAAAAACAACAACAAAAAAAACAAAAAGAATGTTACACTGCACTTGAATTAGAATCGGGCATCGCTGCTGGCTCAGCTTGGGTTTGAAGTTAGCGGGTAGTAACTGAGAGCCTTCCTGTGGGTGTGGAGTATAAAACAAGCCCAGTCTAGGCCACACCTCATTTACACCGTTCATCAGGTTAGTGATTTGTTAGCTTAGCATTTAGTTAGATTCCTTAGCATAGCCTTTCCTGCTGACATCTGCACATTACATATGACAAAGGGATAAACTGATATCAGTAAATGGATAGTGAAATCTGGGCTAAGAGTTATTTTTAATGCACTTTGATTTATACCTCGGGCACCTCTTAACAACATACATTTTCGGTTGCAGACAATGAGGTACAGTGGCCGCAGGTGCACCTGTTGAGGCAGAGTCAGACGATATTACTCAAGATAATCAAAATGTAGATTTAACTAATGTACCCCTTAGAGATGGCCCCATTATATGCCACGATGCTGCTGCAGGCTGGGCACCTGTTGCCCCGGGCAGCTCACGACCCATCGGCTCGAAAGGATACGGCTCAGGGCCGCTCGCGTCCTCCACAGAACTTTCCTCTCTTTCCTCTGGTGAAGGAGGTGGAGAGAAATCCTCAACTTCAAAATTGCCTCCCTCTGAGGCAATGGAGCTCGCAAACGGCTACGCCAGGGTCCAGAACCGGGACCGGGACAGACACCCCCCGGGACAGACACACCCCAGATCCCACCTCATGCAGAGCGCCGAGACCAGGCACCCAACCAAGGCCAGACAAACCCACCAATGAACTGATCAGGCACAGAACCCACAGAACAGGCAGCAGAAAGTGCCAGGTCCATCCCCGGCACCGAATGACAAAAGAGGTGCCCCAACCAACACAAGGAAGAAATCGGCCCGACACACTGGGCCACCCAGGCCCGGCCAGGCATGCACCAGGGCCAAACCGGACTGCACCCGGGCCCCCAGCCCCAAACATCGAGAGCCACCAACGTACCAGCGGGCAGGGGCATCAGTCACTGGCAGGGAGTAATGGAAGGAAAATAGGCCCCCATTATATGTAGGGCCAGAGACGCCCCAGGCGAGAGGGCAGCCGAGGACCCAACCTGACAGGTACACAGAGACAGTTATACGTACCCTCCCTCTTACGCACATTCATTTTCACCTGCACACCAAGACATCCAAGAAAAGATGCTGTACACTCACTCATTTGCCCTATACACACTCTATACTCCCAGGTCCAGGTACCGATGCCCCAGCAGAGCAACTTGTCCCTGCACCCGGAAGACAAACTCAATACCCTCTAGGATGGAAACAAGCAGACCGCCAAAGACACCACAGTGGCAAGAACAGCCCACCAGCCCAGGCCCCTGACCAGACAGTCTGAACTACCTCCTGGACCCCAATCCCTGATGGTCAGTAGCGAACAGGGCCGTGAAAAGACCCTTAGTCTCTCTCCTGCTCAAATGTGGTGTTGATGCATGTTGTTATAATGTGCACTTAAAACAGAGGGGTGGGACATGGGAACGCTGTCAGACACCCCCATCCCCACCCCGAGCCCTCAGTGTCTAAAAGCAGTTAAGCAGTGGGCACCAGCAGCAGAGGTGAGGCTCACTGAAGGGTTCCTCCCTTGGAGCCGGAAAGTGTTACCACCACCAGGTCCCTACATGTGTGTGTCTTATGAAAATGTTATAAGTGAGAGTGTCTAAGTTGTATAGTAAAATTGGGACACAGGCCACCACCAGACAACAAGGATGGAAACCCCTCCTAGCACCCCAGTTACGTGCCAACCCCCGAAGGCCCTACATGAGTGGTACAATGATGGAGCAGGTGGACATAGGTGTCCGGTAATGGGGAAGAAATGACTGGGGGACAAAATGGCTTCCCAGGGAGCCCGCTTCCCCACTGACTCCGATAGGCACCCCCATTCAACACGATCCACCAGAGGAAGAAGGCCCTGGCCCATGGCCGCAGCACCACCAAGCCCCATGGAGCCCCAGGCTGTCCCCCCATTCCCATCCCAGAGAGAGACCTAAACCCAACCCGACATTCAGACTACTATCAAAACACAAGACACTGGACACCCAGGTTGAGTTCAGCCCCCCCTCCTCTCGCACCCCCCGTCCACGAACCCCCCCATAGGGGAGAGCACCTATGCCATTAACGTCCGATGGCTCAGCAAGTAACCGAGCCCAGCGCCTCCAACTACTCACCCCGCACATACATACACCACCCGGCCAGTCCACCATGGAGTGACACCGGCGAAATGTCTGACCCAGTTAAATGCCCAACCCCAGCACTCTGCAGAGCACAAAGACCCAGACCCGAGAGCTATGTCCAGTGCCAAAAAGACTGACTGGGCCCAGACACGCCGCCCAACCGCCACAGCCACCAGCCGGCACCCCAATGTGCAAATACGGCCAGGAGCCAGTGACGAGAACTGGCCCAGAGAGGAGGAAAAAGGAGGCAGCACATGTCGGCCACTGGCCGCCCACGACCCCCACCGGCCAGCACCGCTAGCCGCGGCCCCACACCGGCCAGGACCGCAGCTAGGGAGCACGGCACCCCAGGGCCCCCAAACCCCAGGCTCACCCAGGAACAGCACAGCCACCAGGCCCGTAACCCATGTCTGACAGTGCAACCCCCCTATGGCACCGCATCAGCCGACAGGAGTCACTACCCACAGCCACCAAAATCCCACCCCGGGTGGGGGCCATAGCTCCTAACTCCCCATCTGCAAAGTGATCCCACCCCTAATGACCCCCCATAGATGCCCCCAATCCTAAAACGCCCCACATCAGCAACAATGACACACAACAAAATCAAGGGCCTCCCACCTCTAGTAGGTGATGGAGCTGATCAAAGGGGTCTAGAGAGATTGATCAGGTGTGGAGGCAGAGATTGTCTCAAGACCAATCTGCTCCAGCAGGAGATCTCTGTACTGGTTAATAGTAAGAGCATTTTTATTTTTCCAGTTCAGGAGGACAGTTTTCTTAGCAATGCATAAGGCAGTGTGAACTAATTGCATTGACTTTGTGTCTATGGTGATTTCGTAGCAGGCAAACTGAAGGAGAAAGTGGGATATTATATTTCAGACACTTTGATTGGTCCTCGCATATCTGGCACCAAAATCTCTTGACAGGTGGACAGAACCAAAACGCAGGAATATAATTGTCCGGTATATTGCTTTTACATTGTAAGACGAGGTAAAACCCATCTTGAACATCCGTTGACCTGTATAGTGTACTCTATGAAAGATTTTGTATTGTATTAATTGTAAATTTGTATTTTTAGTTATTTTAAGGGTTCTTAGACATCTGAGACCAGAGGTTTTGGTCAAACTTGATAGATAAGTCCACCTCCCATTTTGAAATAGGAAGGGCTATCAATTCATCTAATGTAGTTAATGTTTTGTACTGTACATTTTCGACAGCGGTTTGGGGGGATGGAGATTAAGAAAATCTAAAACTTACTGGTATTTGTAAATTAAACTGTACTGAGTCTAAATTTACCTTTTATGATCGATTTAATTTGTTGATATTCTTAGAATTTATTCTTGTTAATTCCATATCGTGTAACTAATGTATTAAATGGGATAAAGTCTGTTCCATCAAATATGTGTTCCAGGTCTTCAATTCCTTTACAACTCCAGTCTGGAAAATTTATCATACTTTTTATTTTTTTTGCAAGATGTCTGGGTTATTGCAGATGGGTTTACGTCTGCATGGGACAACTGAGGACTAGAAATTTCCACCAAGCTGTTAGAGAGGTATATGATACTGGTACTTTCTAAGTATTCATGTTGTTTTATATTTGAACTAATAAATGGTAGGTCTGAAAGTTTTCTTATTGCATAGTGGCTGTTCTACATCTATCCAGGACTCATCAAGATGGCTATGTTTTAACCATCTTGAGATGTGTTGGAGCCTGTTGGCTAGGAAATAATGACGAAAGTTGGGTAGGTCTGGATCTCCTTTATCTTTGGACTTCTGCAGTGTTTTTAAGCTGATACGTGGGGGTTTATCTTTCCAAAGAAATGAAGAGACAGAAGAGTCCAGAGATCTAAACCAATCTGGTTATGGATCATTGAGAATAAATTATTGATTCTAGGCAAAACCATCATTTTTATTGTAGCTACTCTTCCCATAAGTGATATGGGTATGGATTTCCATCTAGGAAGATCATCTTCCACTTTTTTAAAAAGTGGAACATAGTTTAACTTTGATAAATCTGCCAGTCTTGGTGAGTCATTGATACCTAAATATATAATACTCCCTAACTGAGTTGTATAGCAATAGGACTCTGGAAAGAACAATTGATTGGAAGAACTGTAGATTTAAACCAATTTATGGAATAATATGAAACTCTTGAATAAAATTGTATCAATTCGATTACCTGAGAGAGAGAGGTTTGTGAGTGCTGGAGAAAAAGTAATAAATCATCTGCATACAGACTGATTTTATGTTCTATGTTATTGCATTTTATACCTTTATTATTATTAGTTTGCCTGACTGCTGCTGCTAGTGGTTCAATAAAAATAGCAAACAGTAAGGGAGTGGACGTCCCTGCCTGGTACCTCTCTGAAGATAAAACCCAGATGATGTTTGGTTATTAGCACTTATACATGCTGTTGGGGAACTGTATAATATTTTCATCCAGTTTATAAAATAATTTCCGAAGCCAAATTTATGTAAGGTTGCAAATAAAAAATTCCAGTTAACTCTGTCCAATTCTTTTTCTGCATCTAAAGATAATATATTAGTTTGGATATTTTTACAGTAAGTATAATGTATTAAATCTATTAATCTATGTGAAGTTGTGGATGAAAACCTTTCTTTGAGGCATTTTTCAAACAGGAAATCTGGGTAGAGTTTTAACTCTGATAGGGGATGAGTTAAACTTTTTTTTTCTTTTTTTTTCATAATGATGATGAGTTACACTTTAAAGGGGACCAGCTGTTTCTACATGAGCTTTGTTTTTCTATTGAATTTTCTATCTTTTTAGATAGAGGTCAAGTGAATAAACACCATCAGTCAGTCAGTCATGAAGGCTTAACAACTGTAAGTATTGGTATTATATTGGGAAAAACTTTCTTCTGCTTAAAATGGACTATTTTGTAATTATGCTATTTATTTGTAACAGTGCTTTTCATTTTAGTTTTTAAAATACCAGAATTACCTCATAACTTACTATTTCTGTCTGTATGATCACAGAATTCTAAAAACATTAAGTCAGATGTTACTCAGTACTCAAGCAGCCTTTTTCCCAAATACTTTGCTACGCTTACTCAGGTTTTTTTTTTTTGGACAGCTACTTGTAATGGCGGAAAATACTTCAGGGTTCCAAAATAAAAGTAGACTGAGTCCCAGAAGGTGTTTCAACTGTAACAATCGGGTTAATTTAGAGTAAAGATCTCACAGCTAGGTATTCAGTTTGTGGGGGAGGTCGGGGTAATTGGAAAAACAGTGGGATTAGATACAGAGAACGTCTAAGCGGCACGTAGCAAACACCTCCCGACACTAGAATCAGCCTACATCTTTAGGTGTCTTTAGGAAAAAATCAAACGACAAAAATATAAATCACTAGCTTGACAAAACCAAAAGAAAAAAGTTTGACTTATATACTGAAATACAGCAACTACGTCGGAGTTTGCAGCTTTATCTACAGAACCGAGTCTTACACGTTAGCATCACATTAGCCTCTAGATGGCTAACGGAGATCAACTCGGTTATGTAATTCACATCACTACTGTAAGGCGTACCGTGCAAACTATGTTCATCCACCTCCACACATTGAATAAATAAGAATAATAAGAATAAGAAATACTTTAATAATTCCCGTGGGGAAATTAAGTTTCAGTACAATCGCGGAGCAGCCAGGCTTTCCCAGCGCCCTTTATAGCAGATAGAAAGGATTCACAGAAGGTAGGAGGGTGAACAGGGAAAAAAAATTTGCAACTCTGCCCAGCCCCCTACAGGGAGCCGAGCCGGGGTGCTGAAAAAACCCACTGCAAAACATGTAAGCACATATATCAGTCATCACATATAAGAACACAAATGGGATGGGGGAGAGGTTCGGAAACCCTCCGCACAGAGAAAATCGGTCGCACCCATCCCGAGCGCGCCCAGTATTTCACTGTCAGAAGAGTGGGCAGGAGACTGTAAGATTAACAGCGAGGACATTGAACTCAAAAGGGTGTGTTTCTGTAGTTGTGGCGTGAAAGTCCGTGGGTATGTATGTGTGTGCGTTCTAAGTAGGTGAGACTGTGAACTCTCACAGACTCATGAGCCGTTTTCAGACAGAAGTTCTGGAATATTTGCGGACAATTCCATCCGGTCTTCAACCGGAGTTTTGTTTTCAAACACGCCACATTTTTCTGGAATATTGCCTTTCAGGTGCTTTCACACAACAAGAAATGTACCGGAGGATCCTGATGCACGTCTGTGGGGTGGGGGGTGAGGGGGAGTGGGGGGGTGTATGTGGATATGACGTAAAGTTAGTGCGGCGGGTGTACATGTCATTTCCCCAAACAAATGCATTATTGCAAAGATGGTAGACGAAACAGCAGATCTACTCGCAGGGCTTGTCTTTGTGATGTGTGCAATTTTGCGCACATGGAAACGCTTAAGCGACATCGATGAAAAAGCTGAAAGGAAAATAGTGACATTTTTACATCATCAATGTGTGCGCTCACAGCGTTCCCTGCCCCTGTCCCCTTTCCCCGCCCCTCTCCCCTTTCTCCCACCGCCCGACACCCCTCCAGCTTTCGCGGAACATTGCCTTACTGTCTGAATGCAAACAACATACCGTCAAAAGTCCGCTCTTGTTACTAGGTCTTCAGCAGTAAAATTACCGGTAAAGGGTATCCGAAAAAAGTCCGGAAGATTGCTTTCAGACACAAAAGCAAAACAGACGAAGTTCGGAAAATTTTTCATGGCCTGTTTGAAAGGGGCTATGTAAACACAGGGGGATGGTGTGGGAGTAGGAGCGTCCGTTTACATTCTTCTTTTCGCAGGGGGAGTTTGTGATGTCTAGCCTTTCAAGGCTGCACCAGGTTCCAATTCAGATAGCATTTTTAGTTCTGGCTCTGACTTTTCAGACTTACAGTGTTTTCAACAGTCTCTTGGCCACAGTGGCCCTCCAAACATCCGAATAATGGCTCAGTTTCCATCAGCCCAGCTTAGAAACTTCTCCAAATTGTTTCCCACCTCGCAGACGAGTCCTTCCACCGCATCCAGTTTGCGGTTTTGCTCGTTCAGCGCATTAGTCTGAGTGTTTACAGCACGGCATAATCCTTCTTGAAGTTGCAAAAGCTTGCCAATTACTTCCGACCACTTCTTCTCTTTGCGATACATCAGGAATCCACCGAAGCCAAACAGCAGAAACCCGATTATTATGAATCCAATTATGTAGATATCTTCCACGTCCTCCACTGACATGATCGACAGACATATGATCTTACACTTACTCCAGGAATCCATCGTATATCCTGACGGGTATGTACCGGCAGGGCATGAGGGTTCCCCCTTCCCCAGTTTTTGGGTTGAAAATTTTTTATTGATTGCATTCAGAGACCAGCTGACCAGATCCATAGTTGCTTTCCAAGAAGAATGCAGACAGGTGCTCCAGATAGGACACAAGACAGAGAGCAGGGGATGGAATGGAAACACGAGGGAGGAGAAGAGAAAAGCGTCTGTCCTCGTCGAGAGCCGGAAGAAGAATAGCTTTCTCAGGACTGTATAACAACATCATGCCAGACCAAACACTATAACCCTGGTGAAATCATTGATTACTTACCTATCCATTAGCAGCACGGCTAACTCGATGTCCGTAGTACATGACGTTCATTCCAAAAGAACTCTCCAACGAGGAAAAGCCGGCCCAATATTTACTTTGGTCTTTGCTCTCTCTCTATCACATTCTCTTTTTCTAGCTTCTTCTGATATGGGATTTTTCGGTCTCTTTGGCGGATCAGCTATCTCTACAGTATAAACAGCGAGGCAGTATGACTCTGCCGTAAAGCAGAACTCAGTCGGTACCCCCGGCGGCGGGCCGCCACTCAAAAGTTCTATAGTGCAGAAAAAAGCCTAGGACCCCTCTAAGGTGGTGATAACTCTAAAAATGTCTGGCCAGAACATGGAGGGGACAGGGATTACTCTTACATCGCCCTACCCAACCTTTCTGACTAACAGTTTAAATAGTATTCAGCAATCCCCTTAACTTTGTCATCTTGCTCTAGATACATTCACTAGACAGAGAATATGTACTCAAATCCTAATTACATAGGAATATTCCCACAACAATTTTACTTAAGTAAAAATATGTTGAAGTAGTTCTACTCCTACTTGGGTACAATTTTTGGGTCCTCTACCCACTTCTGGCTGAGGGTGTGCTGCACATAAGAATGGCATAGAATTGTATTTGACAGGTGGAGTTTAAAAGGTGACAGGCGGAATTTGAGGAGTGGGGTTTGAAATTGGAGGGACGTGGGTTCACAGGCGAGGGGCGGTTATATGCAAATTCCGCTTATTGTGATGTCACAATAAAGCACTTTTTCAAACGGCTTGTAGTAGCACAAGATTTCTGACAGCAAAAAAAATTGATGGATGGATGGATTTGTATTTGTGTTTGGAGTGTTTATAGAGGCAGCAGAGATCCAAATGACAACACAAAACAATGAAAAAAGGGATTTAGCATAATATGTCCCCTTTAACTGTGAAATCTGTACACAAGTAAAGTTTGTTCAGACTAGAAACGGACCCTGATGTGAGAGGTAGAGAAGCACTTGAGCTTGTGTACACAGATTTAGCTGGCCTCATAAGCCCAGAGGCCAAAGATGGATTCAGCTATGCATTAGCATTTACAGATAACTATTCAGGTATACAAAGTTGTTGTTTTTCTGAGAGTAAAACAATATACTGTTAAAGCTACAGAAAAGTTTATTTCTTAAACTGCTTCTTATGGAAAAATAAAATTTTTCAGGTCAACCAATACAATTATTTACCCAACAAACTTTACCAAGTATAATTGTAAACTTTCACTTCCCATTATAGTCTCACTCTGTATTTTATTTCATTTTTTGCAGCAGGAAGAAGGTGAATGGATCTCTGGATAATCCAGATCAACCAGATATTGACGCTATTAAGATGTTTGTAGGACAAATCCCACGAGCTTGGTCTGAGGAGCAGCTTCGTGAACTGTTTGCACCCTATGGAGCAGTCTACGAGATTAACATCCTGCGAGACCGGAGCCAAAACCCACCACAGAGCAAAGGTCACTATGAAAATGCACACACACACACACGCACGCACGTCTTGCTATACTTGTGTCAAAGGTTGGTCCACACAAGTATAGCTATACATGTACACACACACACACCCACACACACCCACACACACACACACAATACTTGTTCAAATGTATACAGCTGTACAGAAGCTGTACACTTTACATCACAGAGCAAACAAGAAATCAAAGATTTGTGTACAATACCAAGCACACTATACCTTACTACAGGGTTTCCTTCTGGTTGGTTGCCTTTCAGTCAACCCAATCTTTTTTTTTTTAACCCATGAACCCCTTATACTTGTTATTACTGCCTTTACCAAGGCATCATGAGAATAATAAATGAAAAAATTTCTTCTGTATATCAGTGGATCAAATGAGCTAAATTAGAGCTGCTGGTTGACATTTGCTTCAAACTCCAAAATCAAAAGATTTTTTCTGTTTTCATCTACTTCTCCACTCTTAATTTCATATTTTTTATCTGCCTCGAGAGACTTAAAGCTGCAGTCTGGAGTATTTGAGGGAGAGAGATTTTTTGAATCCGACGTACCATGGCCCCTCCCAAAACACTCCCCCCTTCCCTTCCTTCCCTCCCTCCAGCCCTAACGCAGCAGTTGTGCACGCACATCACCTGTGGCGACACAGCGAGTCAAAGAATAAAGCGGCAAGCGCTATTGAGCACCACCCCATTGTATTTTTGCTATGGACATTTCGGAGGCCTCTTTGCTGTTGCGTATTGAAATAAATTCTCGAAACAACTTTATGTGGCTTACCAGTATTTATTGAGAACTATAATATATAAGCAAATAGAAATTACGAAATAAAATTACAAAAAGTTGAAACAGTAAACAGTGCAAAAAAAAGAATGATGTGCAGTACAAAAAAAATGTTTTCACCATGTGCTCTAAAGAAAGCAACACGAGCAACATAGGCGTCATTTTAGCCGGGGACATGTCCCCACCCCTTTACTAAATGAGATGCAGAATTTCTTACTAGCACAGATTTAACATCCACTTGTGCTCCCAGCACAATTTCCACATCATCAGTGTCTGAATGGACTATTATTTAAATTACTCATTTGCACTTTTTTATACAGTCATGGTTTCTTTCTGCGCAGATGCTGCACTATTCTTTGCTGTGGAGGTTTTAGTCCATATGCAAACACGTTTAGGGCAGAGTCCTGCAGTGCCGCTGGTAGCCTACCCGTTTCAAGATGTAAAAGTACATCAATTAAATTTCATGGGTCTGGCTGAAGTTTTTTTACTGCAGGTAAAAAAATATGAATTTAATACTTTTGTTTGTTTACGACTCCCAAAGAGAATGGTGTTGATATATTGTGTTTATGGAGATAGCATGCCAGAATATTCCCCCAACTTTGCGCTGGCTGTGGAATATTCCCCCTATCTAAGCATCCTGCGCTGCAGAGAGATTTTTCTGTGATTGAATTTGCGATTCAGGAACAGAGAGCACAGGTAAACCGAGGAACTGTGGTCAATGTTTTGTTCCTTCACAGTGATCTGTGCATCAAATAAATATCAGCTGATTTAATGTAAATTATAGTAGAATCAATTATTTGTCTTTTATTGCTTTGGAATATTTATAATTGCGCATATATGACTTATGGCTTTTGAATTATTGCATGGTATAATAGCTGATGCCAAAAACCAAGTAATCAACGATCTCCATGTAGGTGCACGGAGGTAAAGAGTCTAGATCTCTGTCCCATTCTGCTGTAGGCAGCTCGTATGGGTCTACGTTTCGGCTTGGCACCGGTAGTGAGTTTCTCCACGTAAGTACCCTTTTCTTTGGCCTGCTTCTCCATTTCTTCTTAATGTTATCCGTAATTTCTCCGTTTAAATGCGTAATTCCAGTCGTCTTTCCTGCTCTGTCTCTGTGTTGCTCTGACAGTGTTGCCCATGGCAACCGATAGTGTAGCCTGAAAACATGGCTGACAGGCTCAAATCCCGCCCAAATTGTTACGTGTCTTCTTATTCTCGTCACGTGTCTCCTCATTCTCAATAGGTTTCTGAAGAGCAAAAATGAAGCCAAATGGGCGGTTCCCACTGCTGCCATCTTGTCTGCGTCATGCGTCTCGTCACTCCCCGAAAATACAAAAATGGGCAAAGAGGTGGAGCTGAGAGTGGAGCTGTGAGGGCGGGGGCGGATGATTGACACTCTAGCCAGGAGCTAGTCCTGGAGCTAACAGAAGCTAACGGAGGTTAGCGGGCGCCTTTAGCCTGAAAGCTGCGCTTTCCCCGTAGCAAGCACGGGGGTGGGCAGTCTATGGCTGCAAGCTGCTAGCCACCGTTAGCCACCGTTAGCCACCAGCCTTAGCGCTGATGGCTCATCTGACACCTGTCAATTACAAGGACACGCCCCCAATTATTCAAAATTTCAAGATTAAATTATGTCTAAACTGATGAGTTAGAAAAAAATTCACCCCCCTCAGAGTTGTCATGACGGTAAACCTGACCTATTAAACCTAAAATAGTTTTTGAACCAGGCTGTAAACATGTTTATTTCTGCTGTGAAGTTGGCCTTTTTAACATGGGAGTGAATGGGAACTTGCTCCTTTCTGGAGCCAGCCCCCAGCGGATGAGGGGTGAACTGCAATTTTTGTTACTTCCGGGTTGGCCTCAAGTCTGAGCGGCAGAGTTTGCCCCTTGGGAAAGACACGGAGCGGTCTGTGTGCGCGGTCCCATGTTCACATGTTTGCACGATCCGCATGCAAGTTGATTGACAGCTGACAATGCGGAAACTCGAATTCTATTGGCTAAAAAGATTCAGTGCTCAGTGTGAAATGCATAGGGGTCTACGGCAGGAAGTTTGGATTAAGAAAATTAACAAGTTTTGTGGAGCACTAGCCTTAGTATAGTATTGAACACCACAATCATTTTAAAGATTTTTAAAACTTTGATACATAAATATATTCTCCGGACTGCAGCTTTAAGGGCCCTGAAGTCTTGCTTGTCATATTAAAATTACCGTTTGAAAACAACTTTAACCAAGTGTTTTTACTAAGCCCACATTTATGTATAACAATGTTTTTAATGGTCTGATTTAATATTCTGATCCTAAATATTATATTTTCATCATTTGAATGTGGAAGATTATCATGCTTAACATAATTTTTAATGTGAATGTTTAGTCTTGTCTTACAGCACAAATTGCTTAATCTTATACATCAAGACTAAACCTGGGACCTGTGTTAACACCTCTTTATTCTTTGGCAGGTTGTTGTTTTATAACATATTATACTCGCAAATCAGCATTGGAAGCGCAGAATGCTCTACATAACCTGAAGATTCTACCCGGGGTACGTGACAGCCTCCTACATTTGTGCTCTAAATGCTTCTTGGTTGTCTTGTTATCCCAATCACATGTGAAAATGAAATGTATTTAATGAAGGCACAAGTCTATTATAATGCCTTTAATAGATGAATATATAGTACAGGTTCAACCTACAACAAAGAAAGGATGTGTTTTGTTTCATTCTTATTGAGTTGACTGCTGAGGGAGGAGCAGTGTCCCTTGATCTCTCTCTGATCCAGACCTGGCGCCAGGGCAATTCAGCTTGGGGGGGCTTTCTGTTTTGTTTTGTTGTTTTTTTTTTGGGGGGGGCGTTTTTATTTAACCCCTTTGCGTTTTTATGTCCCGTTGGCAGTGTGTTACATTCTTCCAGGTCAAATCTGCCTTTTTTGACACCCTTTCTATGTACATGTTCATATGCATATTTTGAGAATTGAGAGTCTTTCACGAGCGGGTTGGCGAGAGGAAGGTTCAGGAGTTTTCCCTAATGGCCGGTCTAGTCTAGGTTGGTGGCCAGAACGTTTGCTTTTGTACTTCAAAAGCAGCCATGGTTGAGCCACTTTCATGATCCTGTGTGTCTGCTTGTGTACATGTGAGGCATCTTCCTTTATAGAAGATTTTTGTAAGCACTACTGGTGCAGCTGCAGGGGGATTGGTACCTCTCGCTGCTGTGCTCGATTCTGCTAACAACTATTTTGGTATTGTTTGCTAGCTGCCATCAGATGTCAGTAGCTCTCTTCTGCTTTAAAAGGAAGCCTACCTAACCTCAGGGTGCCTCCAAATACAGGTTGCCTAGGTGCCAGAAACTTTGAGATATTCATGGGTACAAAATAGAAATTCGATCCACAACCCAACTGAGGTAAAGAAACTTCTGAGTTCCCGTGCCAAATTTCAACACCATCCTATCCCTACTAGTGATTCAAATGATGTAAACCAATCAATGATACAATCAATGTAGACACAGTACACGCTTTTGTCAAACCACTCAGAAAGGAAATAAATGACAACTTACCATTCAATCAAATGTCATATCAAAACAGGACAGACAATTTTTTACTACAAAAATTGTATTTTTACTTCCACAACGGTCAAGCAATGTTCTCCTTTAAAATAGTTAGTCCACAACAAGTTTTATCTCCAAAATCCAACATCATCTGCTGTTCAAAACCTTGATAATTCCCTCCCTTGTGTGTGTATTTCTCACAAGATTTCATCAGAACTACTGTTAGGATGCAAGTTAGCCTAACAAATAACACAGCACATGTATTTCTTCTTCTTCTTTGTGTTTATAAACTGCCTGCAAACAATTGACCAGAGTCTATATATTATATGGTTAGAACTTAATTATACTCGGATGTAATCTGTCTTGGGCAGGCCCGATACCTGAATGGGCACTGATCTCTTGCCTTATTTTCTACTTTCCGGCCTTCTAATGCTTTTTCCTACGTTATTTTATATAACTACCCTCTGAAGTCAAGGCCGTATCTTCCATTGATGAAACCAAGGTCTAGAGCTTGTTAATTTTCTGCTGGGTATTTAATGAAAAATAATTAAAAGAATGTGTCATCCACACTTCCCGTGTAAGTGCCTTCTGGTTTTTCTGCCAGCCGTTTAGTCTGTTAATATGGGGTAACGTATTTTTTCCAAGCAGTCTTTAAACGCAATTTAAGCCTACACCTGCGCGGGCATCAGTGGATTGCTGACAGGTGCTGCTGAGCAGTTCAGCAAACCAGCCAGAGCCAGCAAAAGGCAAAAAAAACTTTGCACAGTGTTTTCCACACAAGATGTAAGTTCTTTTATGCTGTTGTATGCAGATAATATTAGCTTAATAAGGCCTAGTTAATACATACCAATATATCATGTTAATAATACTGTTACATCTCTTGCTAGTTAATTCATGCTAGGAATCAATTCCATTCTTTTTAATTATGTGCAGAACTTCACTGCTTTCCCCATATTTGAAAGGAATCTTTATTGCCACAATCAACAGAGCAGGGTCAGTGAGGCTCTGCACAGGTGGAAAGATAATTATAAGTGGCTGACAAAAAATAATCTATGGCGGACTTTAAGGTTAATTTCCACAGTAATATCACTCCTACTCATCTAATTCTATTTCAGAAGTTTGCGTCCTACATTTTTATTGTGCCATTCATCCTGAATGGCACAATAGTAAAGAGTCTGGGTAGAGACATAAAACCAGGGACAATGATGCAGGGTCTTCACTGGAAAGAAGAAATTAAAACTTGCTGAGAAAAGAGATCCATTGCTGGGAGAAACCAGTCAGGTATCAGGATCGGGCTTTCACAGATATTTTAGAATTACTCGCATTCTATTTACTTCAAAATTCAATTCAAAAATACTTAATTGATCCTAGAGGGAAATTAAGTGTTGTTGTAGCAGCTCATACAATTAATTCATCAAGGAGTTGTTGAAGATCATGATTGCTGTGGGCAGGAAAGATTTCCTGTAGCGGTCTCTGTTGCAGATCTGAAGAAGCCTCCGACTTAAGACTCTCTGTAGTTGCAGGATAGTCTCATGAAGAGGATGCTCAGGGTTGTCCATAATTCTTTTGATTTTATGAAGAACCCTTCTTTGCATAACCATCTCCATCTCCATCTCCTTCACTGTTCAGTCTACAGTCCAGTCTGTTGTCCAGGTGAACTCTGAGGTATTTATACTCCTCAACCACCTCCACGTCTTCTCCCATGATGGAAACAGTGTTTGACTTAACCCTGTTTCCTCTGAAATCTACAATCATCTCCTTTGTTTTGTTCACATTTAAGGTAAGACGATTGTTTGACACAAAGCGGTCTACCAGCTCTCTGTATTCAGCTTACTCTCCATCTCTGAAACACCCAACAACTTACGTACCACAGGAATTTAAAATAGCTGTAATTAAACCTTTACTCAAGAAACCTTCCCTTGATCAAGATGACTTAGTGTATTACAGACCTATATCTAACCTTCCTTTCTTATGCAAAGTACTTGAGAAAATTGTTGCTAATCAAGTCTGTGAGCATTTAAACAATAACGAGCTGTTTGAGGAGTTTCAGTCAGGTTTTAGAGCTCATCATAGCACTGAAACAGCACTGGTGAAGGTTACTGATGATATTCTATATGCTCCCAATTGGTAGAATCATTAGACGGCATGGGATAAATTTCCACAGCTATGCCGATGATACACAACTATATTTATCCATAAATCCTGATGAACCCAGTCAGTTAGGTAGATTACAGGCATGTCTGGAAGACATAAAAACATGGATGACCCTAAACTTTTTGCTTTTAAATTCTGACAAAACAGAAGTTGCTGTCTTTGGACCAGAAGTTCTTAAACAGAAACTGATTAGTCAATCACTTCATCTGGATGGCATTAAATTGGCCCCCAGTAATAACGTAAAGAACCTCGGCGTTATTTTTGACCGAGACTTGACATTTAAATCCCATATTAAACAGGTTTCTAGGATTTCTTTCTTTCACCTCCGGAATATTGCTAAAATTAGAAACATCCTGTCCAGGAGTGATGCTGAGAAACTAGTCCATGCATTTGTTACCTCAAGGCTGGACTACTGTAATTCTTTACTATCAGGTAGTCCACAAAATGCCATTAAAAGCCTTCAGTTGATCCAAAATGCGGCAGCAAGAGTTTTGATGAATATTAAAAAGAGAGATCAAATTTCTCCTGTTTTAGCTTCCCTTCATTGGCTCCCTGTTAAATCCAGAATAGAATTTAAGATCCTTCTTCTTACATACAAAGCCCTTAATAATCAAGCTCCATCATACATCAGAGATCTAATTGTTCCTTATGTTCCTAACAGAGCCCTTCGCTCTCAGACTGCAGGTTTACTTGTAGTTCCTAGGATTTCTAAAAGTAGAATGGGAGGCAGATCTTTTAGTTATCAGGCTCCTCTCCTGTGGAACCAGCTCCCAGCTTTAGTCCGTGAGGCAGACACTCTGTTTACTTTTAAGGCCAGGCTTAAAACTTTCCTTTTTGATAAAGCTTATAGTTAGAGTGGCTAAGGTCATCCTGAGCTATCTCTGTAGTTATGGTGCTATAGGCTTAGACTGCTGGAGGACAGACTTACCAATTTTCTTCACTCTGCTACTTCCTTTTCTCCTACTACTCTCCAGTTGTATTACAGTACATTTTGTTATTTCGACTGTTAACTTTGTTTTCTCTCAGTGTTTTTCTCTCCATAGAAGATATACCTGGTCTGGTATCCTGCTTGGCTGCAATGCCCTGTTGGACGGGGGGCATCGACTGGGATGATCCCCCCAGTAACTGAACATCCACTGTGTCCTGTTATCAACTTTTTACTTTCTGTAACATAGAAAGTTCTCTTATATCAGATCTTCTGTTCCTTCTGTGTTTCTGCTCTGTCTTCTCAAACCCCCAGATGGTCGTGGCAGATGGCCGCTCCTACTGAGCCTGGTTCTGTTGGAGGTTTCTTCCTGTTAAAGGGGAGTTTTTCCTCTCCACCGTCGCTACATGCTTGCTCAGTATGAGGGATTGCTGAAGGATTGCTGTGGTTGGAAAGTCTGCATCAACGGGGCCCAACCTCACGCCAATGACTGACGCATTCTGCTCGGATTCCTTAAATAGGAAACTTTTTAACTGATTGGAATGTTTGTATAAATGTATTGAAATGACTTCTTGTTAAGTGCCTTGAGATGACATCTGTTGTGAATTGGCGCTATATAAATAAACTGAATTGAATTGAATACAGCTAGAAACTACTGATCAGACCCAAAATCTAGGTGTAGTAATTGACTCAAACCTGAATCTCCATGGTCACATAAAGACAATCACAAGGTCAGTTTTCTATTATCTGAAGTACATTTCAAGGATTATAGGACTAACACTGCAAAAGGACCTTGAAAAACCCAGTCAATGAGACACCTGCAGCTGAAACAGAATGCTGCTGCTTGTGTCCTTACTAGAACTAGGAAAGTAGAGTACATCACCCTAGTTCTAAAGTCCTTATACTACTTAGGGAATAGCCTTCAAAATACTATTACTAGATTATAAATCATTGAATGGCTTAGCACCAAAGTATCTTGAAGATCTACTGTCACTATACCAACCCCCTAGACCACTCAGGTCCTCTAATTCCAGTCTACTCAACATCCCTAGAATTAGAACCAAACATGGAGAAGCAGCTTTTAGTTTCTATGCTCCTCGATTCTTAAACAAACCTCCAGATGACTGCAAAGTTGCTGAAACACTGAGTTCCTTTACAGTATATCACAGCTAAAAACCCATCCATTTAGAGCTGCCTTTGATTAATTGATTATTAATAACTGAAATGTCATAACGGTAGTATGTTTTGATGTTCTTTATGTCTTGCCTTGTTGCTGAAAGTGTACTATGCAAATACATTTGCCTTACCTTATTAATTTGATTAATCTACTGATATGGCTGAGCAACAGCACAGTTGAAAACTAACAGGGGTGTATCTTAAGGTTGCATATTAGCCCCTAAGAACTTGACTCAGGCAATCACTTGACTCTCATCTGTCTGTTGAATTTCATGTACCAAAGAAGGTTGAGGAGCCCTGGCTGCAGGCTCGGTGTCAGATATCTTTTCAGGTGTCCAGCCCCCCCAAGACAGATCACAATGCCTCTGTAAATTAAATTGCAGCCATGCTAATTCCATAACAGTCTTAGCAAGGCAAGTGCAATCAGCTGCTGCAGCCACAAGCACCCTTCTGATTTTGTATCATTGTTAATGTTAATAATAAAGTTTGAAAAAAAAAATTTCTTTGCTGACACCACAGTTGCGTGGTTGAGTCAGACACGTCACTATGCTAGAAAAGAAACGCAGTTGTGTGGAGCTACTTTAGCTCCACAAACAGCTACTATGCAGTATGTGACAAGTGTAGGAAAAGTGTGAGGTATTGCAGTAACACCATAAACCTCATTAAATATCTACAAATAAATCATATGACAGAATATGAAGACATGATGAGGTGATCACAAGAGCAGGGAGATGAGTGCTGCTAAGGCGGAAAAGACCTTTGATGCTACACGCAGGCCTTATCCGTGTACAAAGGGAGAGATTGGGGAGTTGTTGACGATGTTTAGCACCGTCAGTGAATTATAGAAAGTTATCTACATCAGTCATTCAATTCAATTCAAATTCAAAAATACTTTATTGATCCCAGAGGGAAATTAAGTGTTGGTAAAGCTCATATAATTAATTATTTAAGGAGTTGTTGTAGATGATGATGGCTGTGGGCAGGAAGGATTTCCTGTAGCGGTCTGTATTGCAGCGAAACTGAAGAAGCCTCCGACTGAAGACGCTTTGTTGTTGTATGACTGTCTCATGAAGAGGATGCTCAGGGTTGTCCATAATTTTTTTGATTTTATGGAGAATCCTTCTCTGCATTATCATCTCCAGATTTTCCGCAGTTGTCCCAAGAACAGAACCAGCCTTCTTTATCAGGTTGTTTAGCCTTTTTAAATCCCTGGCTCTGATGCTGCTACCCCGACAGATGACGGCTGAAGAGATTACACTCTCCACAACAGACCTGTAGAAGATCTGCAGCATCTTGCTGCAAACCTTGAAGGACCTAAGCTTCCTTAAGAAGTACAGTCTGCTCTGTCCCTTCTTGTAGTCGGCTTCACTGTTGCGCTGTTGTCAAGGTGAACTCCGAGGTATTTATATTCCTCAACCACCTCCACTTCTTCTCCCATGATGGAAACAGTGTTTGACTTATCCCTGTTTCTTCTGAAATCTACAATTATCTCCTTTGTTTTGTTCACATTCAAGGTGAGACGATTGTTTCTACACCATGTCACAAAGCGGTCCACCAGCTCTCTGTATTCAGCTTCTTGTTCATCTCTGATATACCTGACAATTGCAGAGTCATCTGAGTACTTCTGCAGATGACAGGTCTCTGATTTGTACTGGAAGTCTGAGGTGTACAGAGTGAAAAGGAATGGTGAGAGTACGGTCCCTTGTGGTGCTCCTGTGCTGCTGACCACCTGGTTTGACACACAATTCTTCAGTCTCACAAATTGTGGTCTGTTGGTCAGGTAGTCATTGATCCAGGCGATTGTTGAGGGCTCCACCTGTGTCTTCAGGAGTTTCTGACAAAGCAAATCAGGCTGAATTGTGTTAAATGCACTAGAGAAATCAAAGAACAAGATCCTCACAGTGCTGCCTGCTTTGTCCAGATGACAGTGGGTTGGTTGAGGTAGGTGGATGATGGCATCTTCAACTCCAACTCCAAAGCGATAAGCAAACTGCAGTGGGTCCTGATACATTCTTGTTTGCTTACTCAGGGGTGCCAACAGGAGTCTCTCCAGGACCTTCATGATGTGGGATGTCAGGTCAACGGGTCTATAGTCATTGATGACTGATGGGTGAGTTCTTTTGCGTACTGGAACAAGGCAGGATGTCTTCCACAACACTGGAACCTTCTCCTGAGTTAGGCTAAGGTTGAAGATGTGTTGCAGAATCCCACAGAGCTGCTCTGCACAGGCCTTCAGGACTCTGGGGCTGACACCATCTGGACCTGCAGCCTTGTTCCGGTTCAGTTTCTCCAGCTGCCTCTTCACCTGACTTTTGGAGACAGACAAGTGGGAGGGGGAGGCAAAGGGGGTAGCAGCATTTCCTGACTTGGTTGAAGTCAAACTTGTGGAATTAGAAGAGTCCATGGCTGAGGTGAAGGATAAAACATCTGAGGTGTAACAGGAAAGCTGTTGATCAGAGGAGAGTGGGATGTCTGTTTGGCTGGGAACAGGAGAGGGGGATGCTGAGCTAGTTCCTGAACTGAACCTGTTGAAGAATATGTTCAGTTCATTGGCTCTGTCCAGACTTCCATCTATCCAATCCTTCTTGTCCTTAAAACCTGTGATCTTTCTCATTCCTGACCAGACATCTCGGATATTGTTCCTCTGTAGTTTGTTCTTCAGCTTCTTCCTGTATGCCTCCTTGCTGTCTCTGATCTTAACCTTAAGTTGCTTCTGTATACTCCTCAGTAATTCCCTGTCTCCCTCCCTGAAGGCTCTTTTTTTCTTGTTTAGCAGTTCCTTCAGGTCACTGGTGATCCAGGGTTTGTTATTAGGGAAGCATCTCACTGTTCTGGTGGGGATGATGTTGTCCACACAGAAGTTTATATAGTCAGTCACACACTCAGTCATGGCATTGATGTCCTCTCCATGTGCTTGGCAAAGAGTCATCCAGTCTGTGGTTGCAAAACAACCCTGCAGGGCTTCTTCAGCTTCCTGTGACCATTTTCTCACAGTTCGTTTTGTCACAGGTTGCCTCTGAACAAGGGGTTCATATTCTGAACAGAGAAAAACAAGATTGTTATCTGATTGTCCCAGAGGAGGTCTTGGTTTGGACATGTATGAATCCTTTACATTTGCATAAAACAAATCCAAGGTCCTGTTTTCTCTTGTAGAGCAGCTGACAAACTGTTGAACTGTTGGAAGTGTAGTAGAGAGCGAGGCATTATTAAAATCACCAGATATTGCCACAAATGCATTGGGGTGCTGTGTCTGTAGCTTAGCAACAATGGAAATGATGACATCACATGCATTGTCGGCAACGGCTGAAGGTGGAATGTAAACAACTGCCAAAATTACACTGGTGAACTCTCTTGGTAAATAATATGGCCGAAAACTCACTGCCAAGAGTTCGACATCTGGACTGCAGAGACGACACTTCACAGTAACATGTCCTGGATGACACCATCTGTTGTTTACAAGCACTGCTACTCCACCACCTTTCCTTTTTCTGCTCGTCTTCAGATCTCTGTCTACTCGTACAGTCAGGAAGCCTGGCAGACAGACGTTGGAGTCGGGGATATGATCCAGCAGCCACGTCTCCGTAAAACACATAACACTGCATTCACGGTACTCTGGCTGAGTCCTTGTAAGGGCTTGGAGTTCATCCATCTTGTTAGCCAGTGATCTTACATTGCCCATTATGATCGATGGAAGAGATGGCTTGAACTTCCTCTTTCTCTGTCTCCTTTTCGCTCCTGCTCTGCATCCACGTCTCCTCCTTATCAACTCATCAGGGATTTGTGGTTTCAGTTGAGGTATTATTTCAGCTTTTGCGATGTTAATCAGCTGCTCCCGGCTGTAAACCACATTGTTGCCATGGTTACGCATCATAACAAATTGTCAAAAAGGGAAAAATTTACAGCAAAAATCCTTCCAGCTTCACAGCACCAAAAACTAGAAAGTATACAGGTAGAAAAAAATGCAATCTTCTTTAAGAAATAAGAGGAACCAATGTACAAAAAACCAAAACTTAATATGTAGTCAACAGAGCCACTCCAACATGCAGCCACCCAGAGCAGCTCAATTCTAGGACTCCATGAGGACTCCCATAGCATCTGATCCTTCTGCACTAAGTGTTCAGCGATGCAGCTGGTAAAAAACACTCTAAAAAGCCTCCATAACTTTTTAACGCGCTCCAGAAAAGCAAGATGCATTAAGTACGTTTTCCAAGTCTGAGATGAAGCACAGATGATCTCATGGGAATCGTTTTTGATTGATTTAGTTGCCTGGACTGCATAAAGTTTAAAGTGTTTTCAGGAGTGTGAATTGTAATCTGTCAAAATCACAGATGGCCTTTGAATGTTTCTGTGAATGTTGTAAAAAAACAGTCAAAGACGGAAGAAATTCAGGTAACACGACCCCTGACTAGCAAGAAAACACCAGCTAAATTGTTTTGGAGCCGGGTCTGCATGTCTGCAGTTCATGGTGAAGTTAAATGTGGGTTTGGTCAAAGGTTTGACCCCACTTACAAATCACAGGGATGGAAAGATTGACTGACGAGGAAAGCAGCTGTGATTAGTTACTACTTTTTGAATTAAATCTGGTTGCATTAGTTTTATTACATTTGCATCTGCAAAATCTGATCTGTTCAGATGAAAGAAACATATTTGTTGAGAAAGTATCTGTTTTAAGATTTTTTTCTACCTTTCCTGTTGAGTAGAAATATTAAAATATATAGCGACCCTTACTCTGAAAATTTGTTCACTTCATCATAATTTGGTTTACCTTGATTGTGATTATCAAATTGTATTCTTTAAGGGGCCCCTTGCTGTAAAGCACATGGGTGATTCTCTGACCACGTTTTCTTTTATGTGCTTTATTCTGTTTTGGGACGAGGTGTTATATTGCTATGTTTCGATTACGTTAGACTGTGTTATAAATAAAGATACTTTATTACATATTTTATTAAATAAAGATAATTTAAATGTTTTTTAGCATCTTAAAATCTATTTTATAGGTGTAGACTGCATACCAATGTTGTATTTGATTAGTTAATTATATAGGCACAAGCAGTAAGTGCAACAAAACCATGGTACAAAAAACTTGTTGGTAGAAATATTTATTGATTCTGTAGACTGTAAATCCCTGTGGTATATACAAAAAAAATCATTACAAGAAGCATTCACTTACTTCTGCTCCATTTCAAGTTGGAAATGGAGGAACTCGTTAAAAGTGAAACAAACTACCCCACCAGGATTTTTTTCAATTGGCTTAGAAATTTGCGTATATCATCTATGGAGGAAAATAAAAAAAGTTACTAAGGCAGGTTTTTGCTGCTTTAGAACGTAAGCATCCAGAGGTCGCGCTTCATATTTTTATTGTCTGTCCTATTTGACCGACAGTGTCAAAAAATCCATTCATAATCTATTATTAACAATTTTTAAATGATAACTCATATTCAACAGTATTACGTTTTTATTAATTTAACAACGATTCAAGCTGAACAAGCTGAACATATAACTATACTGTATATAAAAAATAAAATTGAAGATTGCACTTAAAATAACAGTTCACTGCTGTGTCCTGAATGCAGTTCCTCCTGCTCCCCATGGAACTGAAATACACACTGATTTGTGTGTAATCAAATAGTGGGATGGCTGCTGAGGTTATTGTCATGAGGTTTTAGATTTTTGCCACAGACAGATGACTTCTCATGGGGGTATAGATCTTGTTCTTGTCCCTTCTCTACCACAGTTAAAATCCTGCTCCCTGATTTTTTTAAACAAGAGTAGATGTAAATGTGCAGATTTTTCCATTTTATTCTACCCTTATTCTATATAAAATAAGAAAGGGATTTGTTTGACATTCCAGCAGAATGTGGACTGCACAGCAGCTGGGTGAAAATGTTTGGATGGGCAGGGTAGATAAGAGGGAAGTGACCTTGACAAGCTGGCCAGCCTGCATATTTTGGTTCTGTTGTTTTACCTTTAATGATCAATTCTAGATTCCTGGTGCAGTGTTAGAGAAAAAAAACGTTAGTAAATTAGATGATTTGGATCTGAAAATAATAAAATGATGATGTGGATCTGAAAGAAATAAAGTGATGCCTGACTGGACAGTGTTTGACTGTGAGGCCTTATCTGACTGCAGACTGCTTCTTTGTGGATGTCTTCCTGTCTTTGTCTTACATTGTGTGTGACGTGTCTGTCAGGTGTATGTCTCCGTATTAATGTGCTGTTTGAACAAAATTTGAGCAACATGATAAAATAGGTGTGAACATGGTGGATGTTGTCACAATTGAAATAAAAATGGGGTTACATCTTTGGAGGTGTTTAACCAGAGTAAGAAGGTTTTAAAAGTAACCCTGTGAAACTTCCTTCAAAGATAAACCATCCTAAGGTATAAGAGAACATGGTATGAAGGGTACATTATGGAAAAAAAAATATGCTAAAACAAAACCCTAGTAGGAAATAAAAACAAAGAAACTTCAAATGAGAGAGGAATTATAACATAGCAAAGTAGGTCTAGAAAATATAGCTAAAAGGAAACCTGCCTAAAACCCAATTGAGTTAAAGCAATATTCTATGGCCTTGGACTTAACTGACTGCAGCACACTAAAGTTAAACTTTGTTGTATACTGAGGACAGATGGCGCCGCGTATGGACGCCTCGGTACTTCGCTCTCTAGTATAAGTTACTGTTTTACTTTTTTGCGTTGTTTTCTGCACTCCCTCTGCTATTACAATTAGCAGAGAGGAACTCTTACAAATAGGGCTATCCAGTGCCGGACTTTTTTCACCGGTTTTTACTCAACCAGACTGCTTTATGGAGATTCTGATCGGAGGAGCAGCAGCGCTCTGTGGATTTAGACGGAGATGCCGACGAGGGAAACCAGCTGGAGTGCTCGTCAAGCTGCGGTAGCGGGGATTACGCACCGCTCTCCCATCCATACACCTGGGGAACGTCCGCTCTCTGCCTAACAAAATGGATGAATTGCTCCTTCTCCTATCCAAGAACTCAGACTTTTGCCGTTCTGCCGCCTTTTGCTTCACTGAAACCTGGTCCAGTGAACCCATCCCGGACAGCGCACTAAAGCTGCCAGGCTTCCAGCTGTTCCGAGTGGACCGCTGCACGGAACTGTCTGGGAAGTCAAAGGGAGGAGGAACGTGCTTCTACATAAACAAAGGTTGGTGTACAGATGTCACAGTGTTAAAGAAGACATGCAGCCCTCACCTAGAGTCTTTTTTCATAAACTGTAGACCATTTTATTCACCGTGGGAGTTTGCCTCGTTTGTGCTGGTCGCTGTATACATTCCACCGCAGGCATGCGTAACGGAGGCGTTACATCACCTTGCCGACCAGATCACAGACGTGGAGAAAACTCACCCGGACTCTCTGCTAATCATTCTCGGGGATTTTAATAGAGCAAATCTTTAAATTGAACTGCCTAAATATAGACAACACGTGATGTGTCCCACCAGGGACATGAACACTTTAGACCACTGCTACACCACAATAAAGAATGCATATCGCTCTGTCCCCCATGCTGCTTTGGGACTTTCTGACCACTGCCTGGTCCACCTCATCCCATCTTACAGGCAGAAGCTGAAATCTGCTAAGCCTGTGGTAAGAACTGTGAGGAGATGGACCGATGAGTCAAAGATGCAGTTACAGGCCTGCTTTGACTGCACTGATTGGAGCGTCTTTGAAGCAGCAGCCTCAGACCTGGACGAACTGACCGACACTGTGACATCTTACATCAGCTTTTGTGAGGACGTGTGTGTGCAGACCAAAACCTTCTGCACGTTCAACAACAACAAACCATGGTTCACTGCAGAACTGAGACGGCTACGCCAGGATAAGGAGGAGACCTAGAGGAGTGGAGATCGGGTCCTGTACAAGCAGGCCAGGAACAAGCTGACAAAGGAGATCAAGGCAGCAAAAAGGAACTACAGTGCAAAGCTTAAGGAGCGTTTTTCTGCCAACGATTCTTCTGCAGTTTGGAAGGGCCTGCAGACCATTACCAACTTCAGGAGACCATCCCCCCACCCTGTGGGGAGCCCCCGCCTGGCTGAGGACCTAAACGACTTTTTCTCCAGGTTTGAAACGACTTTCACACCTTCCACCTCCCCCACCATCTCCATTACAAAAGGCCTAGCATCACCCCAAACCACCCCCGTACTTGACCCCCTGCCTGCGCTGAGGATCTGTAAACAGGATGTACGTCAACTATTTCAGAGACAGAGGATTAAGAAGGCAACAGGTCCTGATGGAGTGTCTCCGTCCTAACTGAAAGTCTGTGCTGGACAGCTGGCTCCCATCTTCACTCAGATCTTCAACAACTCCCTGGAGCTGTGTGTGGTCCCCTCCTGCCTCAAACGCTCCACCATCATTCCGGTTCCCAAGAAGTCCCCCGTCACAGGATTAAATGACTACAGACCAGTCGCCCTGACATCTGTTGTCATGAAATCCTTTGAGCGACTGGTGCTGACCCACCTGAAGGACATCACAGATCACCTGCTAGACCCCCTGCAGTTCGCCTATAGAGCAAACAGGTCAGTGGATGACGCATTCAACATGGCTCTCCACTACATCCTGCACCACCTAGACTCTGCAGGTACCTACGCTCGGGTCCTGTTTGTGGACTTCAGCTCTGCATTCAACACCATCGTCACAGAGCTCCTCCATCAAAAAATGTCCCAGCTCACCGTGCCTCCCTCCACCTGTCAGTGGATTACCAGTTTCCTGACTGACAGGAGGCAGCAGGTGAAACTGGGCAACTTCACATCCAGCTCCCGGTCCCTCAGCATCGGCGCCCCCCAGGGATGTGTTCTCTCCCCACTGCTCTTCTCCCTTTACACCACTGACTGCACGTCAAGGGATCCTTCTGTGAAACTCCTGAAGTTTGCAGATGACACCACCATCATTGGACTCATCCGTGATGGTGACGAGTCTGCATACAGAGGGGAAGTGGAACAGCTGGTCCTCTGGTGCAGTCAGAACCACCTGGGGCTAAACCCGCTCAAAACTGTGGAGATGACAGTGAACTTCAGGAAGAGACCCCCATCAACATCTCCTCTCATAATCATCAACAGGCCAGTCCCCACAGTGGAGTCTTTCAGGTTCTTAGGATCCACCATCACACGGGACCTGAAGTGGACCTCCCACATTAACTGTATAAGAAAGAAGGCCCAGCAAAGGCTGTACTTTCTGCGTCAGCTCAGAAAGTTCAACCTGCCTCAGGAACTGCTGACCATCTTCGACACAGCAATAGTCCAGTCTGTCCTGACCTCATCCATCTCTGTCTGGTTCGGATCCGCCACCAGAAAAGATAAGGACAGACTGCAGAGAACAGTCAGGTCCTCAGAGAGGATCATAGGTACTGATCTTCCCTCCATTCAGGACCTGTACCAGTCCAGGGTCAAGAAGCGGGCCAGAAAAATCACCACAGACCCCTCACACCCTGGCCACAATCTGTTTAGGCTCCTCCCGTCAGGCCGGCGTTACAGAGCGTTGTACGCCAAAACCACCCGACACAAGAACAGTTTTTTCCCCCAGCCTGTCGCTCTGATGAACTCTGTGTAGTCACAGAGTGTGAGTCCATTCACATAACAATAAACTATAACTCTGCACTGCTGTACATACTCACTGTAAAATAACCCCGGTTTGGTGTATATATTATCCTTTATTATTTATTTGTATTTATTTCTCTATTTCACTTATTTAAGTTCTGTACTGGAGAGAAAAGTTGCCGGAGTCAAATTCCTTGTATGTGTCATACTTGGCCATTAAAGCTGATTCTGATTCTGATTCTGATTTAAAAGCATCTAAAAGCAAAAAGAATTTAAGGAGTAATACAAATAACGCTGTCATTTTTGAAAATGACCAGCAGAAAACGGGCACGAAGTAAAGAAAAACAAAACTGATGGGAGTTATTGAGAGAAAGGTTAAATATTTGTCAGCTTTCTCAGAGCAACATGGGGGGTAAAATGAAATATCGTGGTTTCCGGTCCCTGCTTTTAGTAAATGATACATGACCAAATTAATAATCTAAAGTGGACTCAAACCTAAATAGTTATATGTCATGTGTCAAAAATGGGGGAAGATAGTATAGTATCTGAAATAGTTACTAGAGTCTTAGTTACTAAATGGGAAATTCGAAATGAATGATGGCTTTGAAATCTTTGTTGGGGGGGTTTGAAAAAAAAGGATCTGCAATGAAATTTGTACTTACTTTGTAATGACATAAAAGCATCAAAAATGATTTATTCTTGTTACATAATTTCACCCTTAGTTCTGTTCTATTAACATTTTTTAGGTACCAGATGCCCTGGAGAGACCCCCATAAATGGAATAAGTATAGGCAAGGCAAGGCAATGCAATTTTATTTGTATAGCACACTTTCAACAACAAGGTGATTCAAGGTGCTTTACATGATTAAGAGGTAAAATAAAAACACCAGTAAAACACAGACATAGCATATAAAGTAAAAACAGCAATAAAGCAAGAAGCTAACACAGCTACATCAAGGCATTACAAAGCATATAATGTAGAAACAGCAAGAAGCATAAACAAAACATGATACATGAAAACATTACTCAAAGGCAGCTCTAAACAGATACATTTTTAGGTATTATTTAAAAGAGCTCAGTGTTTCAGCAGCTTTGCAGTTGTCTGGAAGTTTGTTCTAGATTCGAGGACCATAGAAACTGAAAGCTGCTTCTCTGTGTTTGGTTCTGATTCTAGGGATGTTGAGTAGACTGGAATTAGAGGACCTGAGTGGTCTGGTGGGTTGGCATAGTAGCAGCAGATCTTCAATATACTTCGGTGCTAAGTCATTCAATGATTTATAAACTAGCAAAAGTATTTTGAAGTCCATTCCCTGAGCTACAGGGAGCCAGTGTAAGGACTTTAGAACTGGGGGGATGTGTTCTACTTTCCTGGTTCTAGTGAGGACATGAGCAGCAGCGTTCTGGATCAGCTGCAGCTGTCTGATTGACTTTTTAGGCTGTTGCAGTAATCAAACCGACTAACCCCCAATTTCCACTGCATGCGCTCCGCTCCAGTCCGCCACGCACTCCGCAGACGTTCGCAATTTCCACTGCATACACTCTAGATCCGCTCCAGTCTGCAGCCCAGAGGTGGTCATAAATGCATGCCCGTGAATTGCGAGATCTCGCAATAAAAGCCAGTAATAAATGCGGAAGTCAGAACAAAATTCTTCATTCCGTGGAAAACGAAAAGAAAAGAACAGTTATTCTCTGTTATTCTGTGTCAAGATATTTTGGACAACATATGTATAAATATATGCGGGCTTATATTAATATAGCTATGCATACAACAAATTCTAGTCCGTCTTTATTGATTTATTTTGAAAAACACCCGGAAGTGTGGTTATTCTATATCCTGTTGGTGCTTAGTGATTTGTGTACAAATGTGGAGCGAGTAATCACCCAGTAGGAAAACCTGGTTTATTTATTTTGGTCTGGGTAGAGGAGAATTAGGTCTAACGGTTAATATCCGTTTTCTGTTGGTTAAAATAAGTCTGTCAACTTGTTAACCACTGTTATTCTTGGTCGTCTGTCGCTGTACACCGACCCTGAATGTGCATGCTTTTTGTGTTTTATTATTTGACTTTGGTTGCAACCAGAAGCAGTATATTATATTGTATTATTTCCTGGCTTGTTTATTGTCCGCTGCGGTCGGCGCGTGGCTGTTTAGACAGGTCGCGTGGTCTTCCGTTGATCTCCTTTCTCCGTCGTCCCCGTTTCCTTTGTCCATGCCACCATTGCTAATGACACTAGCCTTTGTTGAATCGCCACGCGGTCTTCCTTTGTCTCCCTTTGTGAATCGATCACACCAATTGATAAGGCTTGAGTTTTTTATCGCATTGAGGGGGTGAGCTGTACCCCCCCCTCATTCGCTCGCTGTCTCCCACGCACACACAGCCGCACACACACGCCCCCTTCCCTCGACGTTAACTTTGTTCTATATTTTTGCATGCGTTAGAATAGATGGAAATTATGAAGGAAATGTAATCTGTAAGGTTGACCTATTTCATTAATAAATTCCCTTAAGTAACGAGAAGTTTCCTGTGCTATTTCAGTGTGTGCTGTGAAGTTTGTTTTAACCCTGCGGACGAACTCCACGCCTTTTCAGAGAGAGACTGACTGTCTGGTTTAATTAAAATTATCTCATTTATGAGATTGGTGC
Organism: Valencia hispanica; assembly: GCA_963556495.2. NCBI lineage: Eukaryota > Metazoa > Chordata > Actinopteri > Cyprinodontiformes > Valenciidae > Valencia > Valencia hispanica. Next base: position 5,167,970 of record OY747701.1, on the reverse strand, counting down.
CCCTATATCTTTAATAAACAGGTTAAACTCAAACGTCATCAATAATTATATTAATATTAAATTATTGATTATAATTATTGATGCTCAGAAAACCAGACAACAACTTTTTATTATTAATAGTTACAACACAGGCAGAAATTAAAACTTTCTAAACCTGTGATGAGGACATCAAAGAAGTGGACCAGTGAAGCTGTGGAGGATCTGAAGGAGTGTTTGGACTGCACTGACTGGGATGTTTTCAGGACTGCTTCCACCAGCCTGGACGAATACACAGAAGCTGTAACCTCATATATCAGCTTCTGTGAGGACTACTGTGTGCCATCACACACCATGGTGATTTATAATAATGACAAACCCTGGTTTACACCCAGACTCCGGCAGCTGAGGCTGGAAAAGGAAAAGGCTTTTAAGAGTGGCAACAGAGCAGAGTACAAGGAGGCCAAGTACAGGTTCAGCAGGGCGGTGAGAGAGGCTAAACGAATGTACTCAGAGAAGCTTCAACACCAGTTCTCCTCCAACAACTCTGCCTCTGTCTGGAGAGGGCTCAGGTAGATCACTAACTACAAGCCAAGAGCCCCCATCTCTGCTAAAGATCGTCGCCTCGCCAACGACCTGAACAACTTCTACTGCCGCTTTGAAGACAATCTGGTCAGTGCTCACACCAACCCCCACCCCACTTCCAACCAACACCAGCCCCCCAGCATTACTCCCCCACCAACACAACAGAAGTGGAACAGCTCCCATCATCACATCTACCCTCCACCTCCCCCCATCCACCGCTGACACCTTTGTCTGTCCTGGAGAGAGACGTTAACAGGCTGTTAAAGAGACAGAATCCTCACAAAGCTGTTGGGCCGGACTCCGTGTCTCCATCCTGCCTAAAGCACTGTGCGGATCAGCTGTCTCCAGTGTTCACGGACATCTTCAACTCCTCACATGCCACGTCCCAGCATACTTCAAGGCCTCCACCATCATCCCAGTTCCCAGGAAAAAAGGACCCACAGGATTAAATTACTACAGACCCGTCGCCCTGACCTCTGTGATCATGAAATCTTTTGAGCGCCTGGTACTGTCTCACCTTAAAACCATCACTGACTCCCTCCTGGACCCCCTGCAGTTTGCCTACAGAGCAAACAGGTCTGTTGATGATGCTATCAATTCAGCCATCCGTTTCATCCTCCAGCACCTGGACTCTCCAGGATCCTACGTCAGGATTCTATTTGTGGACTTCAGCTCTGCATTTAACACAATTATCCCGGCTCTTCTACAGGACAAGCTTTCTCAGCTCAACGTGCCGGTCCCCACCTGCCAGTGGATCATAGATTTCCTAACAAACAGGATGCAGCATGTGAGGCTGGGAAAGCACATTTCGGACACCAGGACGATCAGCACCAGCTCCCCCCAAGGCTGCGTTCTTTCTCCCCTGCTCTTCTCCCTGTACAACAACAACTGCACCTCTAGCCACCAGTCCGTCAAACTCCTGAAGTTTGCAGACGACACCACCCTCATTGGACTCATCTCTGGTGGGGATGAGTCTTCCTACAGGTGGGAGATTGACCACTTGGTGACCTGGTGCAGGGAGAACAACCTGGAGCTCATGCTTCTAAAACAGTGGAGATGATTGTAGACCTCAGGAAGAAGTCCGAGTCCGACCTGCATTAGCTGGTCTTAGCTGAAAGGTTAACTCCATTGTTCTTTAGTCTGTTGCTAAAGCAGAGGCCTTCCACATGGACGCTTCACATCATGTGCTCTGTCCACTATAGCCAGAGCTACGTTTATGGCCCTTTGTCTCCTCACATGTGCTGGTCTCCACCTAAGCACAGAACTAAGATTTATGACTCTTTGCCCCACAGGCTATCTTAATTGAGGCCCCTGAAGTGAGGGCCCCACTCCCTTTATGAACCAAACCCCAGCTGTTCTCCCTATTTCATTTCATTTTAACTGTGTTTAATTTTCACATATTTTTGTTTTGTAAGATCTGTAGTAGCTAGTTGCATGTTTTAGAATAGATGGGAATTATTGAAGAAATGTTTTGGCTGGAAGGGTGATCTATTTTCTTAATAAATTCCCCTTTTCTTAAAGAGAAGTTGTCTGGGATTACTTGGAGTAATGTGTACAATTAATGTCCACAGCATAAGAACTTATTCCTTCATCTATTGTTTAACTATCTCAGCCTTATCAGACAGGTAATCATAAACATAAAGTGAGACTGAACTGAAGCAGTGGACTGAGTCTGGAGTAGAAACATCCAGAGCCACCGTGCACAGGCGTGTGCAGGAAATGGGCTACAAGCCACTTTTGAACCAGAAACAGCGGCAGAAGCGCCTGACCTGGGCTACAGAGAATCAGCACTGGACTGTTGCTTAGTGGTCCAAAGTACTTTTTTCGGATGAAAGCAAATTTTGCATGTCATTCGGAAATCAAGGTGCCAGAGTCTGGAGGAAGACTGGGGAGAAGGAAATGCCAAAATGCCTGAAGTCCAGTGTCAAATACCCACAGTCAGTGATGGTCTGAGGTGCCATGTTAGGTGCTGGTGTTGGTCCACTGTGTTTTATCAAGGGCAGGGTCAATGCAGCTAGCTATCAGGAGATTTTGGAGCACTTCATGCTTCCATCTGCTGAAAAGCTTTATGGAGATGACGATTTCATTTTTCAGCACGACCTGGCACCTGCTCACAGTGCCAAAACCACTGGTAAATGGTTTACTGACCATGGTATTACTGTGCTCAATTGGCCTGCCAACTCTCCTGACCTGAACCCCATAGAGAATCTGTGGGATATTGTGAAGAGGAAGTTGAGAGACGCAAGACCCAACACTCTGGATGAGCTTAATGCCTTTATCGAAACATCCTGGGCCTCCATAACACCTCAGCATTGCCACAGGCTGATTGCTTCCATGCCATGCCGCATTGAAGCAGTCATTTCTGCAAAAGGATTCCTGACCAAGTATTGAGTGCGTAACTGAACATAATTATTTGAAGGTTGACTTTTTTTATATTAAAAACACTTTTCTTTTATTGGTCGGATGAAATATGCTAATTTTTTGAGATAGGAATTTGGGGTTTTCATGAGCTGTATGCCAAAAGCATCAGTTTTAAAACAATAAAAGACCTGAAATGTTTCAATTGGTGTGCAATGAATCTAAAATATATGAAAGTTTAATTTTTATCATTACATTATGGAAAAGAATATGCTAATTTTTTGAGAAGGACCTGTATCTGATATAAGAGTACTTTCTATGTTACAGAAAGTAAAAAGTTTATAACATGACACGGTGGATGTTCAGTTACTGGGAGCATCATCCCAGTCGATTCCCCCCGTCCAACAGGGCATTGCAGCCAAGCAGGATACCAGACCAGGTATATCTTCTATGGGGAAAAAAACACTAAGAGAAAACAAAGTCAACAGTCGAAATAATGTACTGTAATACAGCTGGAGAGTAGTAGTGGAAAAGGAAGTAGCAGAGTGAAGAAAATTGGTAATCTGTCCTCCAACAGTCTATATACTATAAGCTTTATCAAAAAAGGAAAGTTTGAAGCCTGGCCTTCAAAGTAAACAGAGTGTCTGCCTCACGGACTAAAGCTGGGAGCTGGTTCTACAGGAGAGGAGCCTGATAACTAAAAGATCTGCCTCCCATTCTACTTTTAGAAATCCTAGGAACTACAAGTAGTAATCCCTCTTCCTGCAGTCTGAGAGCTGTTGTGCTCTGTTGGGAACGTATGAAACAATTAGATCTCTGATGTATGATGGAGCTTGATTAGTAAGGGCTTTCTATGTAAGGAGGATCTTAAATTCTATTATGGACTTAACAGGGAGCCAATGAAGGGAAGCTAAAACAGGAGAAACGTGATCTCTCTTTCTAATATTCATCAGAACTCCTGCTGCCGCATTTTGGATCAACTGAAGGCTTTTAATGGCATTTTGTGGACTAACTGATAGTAAAGAATTACAGTAGTCCAGCCTTGAGGTAACAAATGCATGGACTAGTTTCTCAGCATCACTCCTGGAAAGTATTTAGCAATATCCCAGAGGTGAAAGAAAGAAATCCTAGAAACCTTTCTAATATGGGATTTAAATGTCAAGTCCTGGTTAAAAATAATGCCGAGGTTCTTTACATTATTACTGGAGGCCAATTTAATGCCATCCAGATGAAGTGATTGACTAAGCAGTTTCTTTTTTAGAACTTCTAGGCCAAAGACAGCAACTTCTGTCTTGTCAGAATTTAAGAGCAAAATGTTTAGAGTCATCCATGATTTTATGTTTTCCAGACATGCCTGTAATCTACCTAACTGACTGGGTTCATAAGGATTTATGGATAAATATAGTTGTGTATCATCGGCATAGCTGTGGAAATTTATCCCATGCTGTCTAATGATTCTACCAATTGGGAGCATATATATAGTGAACAGAATTGGTCCAAGCACAGAACCCTGTGGAACTCCACAAGTAACCCTTGAGAGTGAAGAAGATTTATCATTTAGATGAACAAACTAGAATCTATCAGACAAATATGATTTAAACCAGCCTAGTGCTGTTCCTTTGATCCCTGCAACATGTTCAAGCCTTTCTAAGAGAATATTATGATCAACTGTGTCAAAATCAGCACTGAGATCTAACAAAACCAGAACAGACACAAGTCCATTATCTGAGGCCATGAGAATATCATTAGTAACCTTCACCAGTGCTGTTTCAGTGCTATGATGAGCTCTAAAACCTGACTGAAACTCTTCAAACAGCTCGTTACTGTTTAGATGCTCACAGACTTGATTAGCAACAATTTTCTCAAGGACTTTGGATAAGAAAGGAAGGTTAGATATAGGTCTGTAATTCACTAAGTCAACTTGATCAAGGGAAGGTTTCTTGAGTAAAGGTTTAATCACGGCTATTTTAAATTTCTGTGGTACGTATCCATTTACTAAGGATAGATTCATCATATCCAAAATGGGGCCAGGAACCAAATGGAACACTTCTTTAAATAATTTGGTTGGAATTGGGTCCAAAATACTATATGTCAGTCCAAAGCGTGTTTACCTGAGTGGGTGGGCCGATGTTCTTTTTGAGTAAAGCCAATTGAGTCTACGATAGCATTAAAGACTGCATTTAGGCTATCACTTTCAGTGTCCACATGAATATTGAAGTCCCCCACTATAATGACCCTATCAGTATTTAATACTAAATCAGATTATTAAGGGTTAGATGTTCAAAAGAACTGTAGCTATCAATTGGTCTGGGCTTAATTAGTAAATCAGATGAAAAATGGTTGCAACTCCTCCTCCTCACCCAGTGCTTCTAGAAATGCGAACATTTTAATGATTGGAAGGAGTTGACTCATTTATACTGACATAATCCTCCTGCTGCAACCAGATTTCTGTGAGACAAAGCAAATCAATGTGATTATCACAAATCAAGTCATTTACTAACAAAGTCTTTGAGGAGAGAGATCTTATGTTTAATAAACAACATTTAAAATATTTATTTTTCTGTTCAGTCAAAGTCGTATTTATTTTTATGAGATTCCATGATTTGCTTTTGTTGGCTTAACTTTTAATCCATTTAATTTTGGCCGTGGGCAAGACACTGTTTTTATAGGGTAATGGGTGGGTAACAGTACTGAAGCAGCAGAGAGGTGGGTTAAACTATGACTCTGCTTCCTGGTCTGGAGTGCAACAGCGACAACAGGGAATGACGCAATACGGCTTACCCCCGTCACAGATCTGTCAGTCACCATTCACCACTCCCATAGATAAACCTCTTACCATCCTGGACCCCTGGGCTGGTCTTCCTTAAACCTGAGACTGCCCTGAAAACTCTCCCCTCTCTCCTAGGCATATAACATGTTTACACTAACTTAAACTCTAACATGCACTCAGTAAAGGCAGAACAAGATGTAATAGGACCCTTGTCTCAACACTAATATTGCTACATGCATGCCAGCACCTATTTGCTTACAGGCTGATACAATTCCAAACACTCACAGTTGGAAGATAATCCCACAAGAAAAGAGTAAAATGAAATAAAATTATTGGCACTGATGTTAATAAAGGGATTATTTAAACAGAATACATTAGAAAACGTAAAAGTACTATTACGGTTATAGTGTCAAGTCGAGACACAGCGTTAACCACACTGGCGTGGCAGAGAAAAGGGAAAATCAATGAGGATACTAAAGATATTCTTAAATAAAATATTCTCCAGGCCACATGATGTCCATATAAACCCTCAACATATTGTAGGAAGCTATACATTGTCCAAACATAAAATGCATCAAACTGTAGCGTGGTTGACGTTTACCAGTCAAAGCACAGCCTGTGCAGACTACAGCAATCCCAATGTATGATACTTGTTAAGGCCTGTGAATTAACTGTCACTCTCCCTCCGTCTCCCGTGGGCGCAGATTAGTCTCTATGTAGTGCTTTGCCTTGATCGGGTCTTCCAAAGACATCTGCTCGCCAGCTGGGGCCGTGATCTTCAATGTAGCTGGATACAGGAGACCACATTTCATGCCCGTACACCGGCGAAGCAATCCTCTCACCTCGGTAAAGGCTCCTCTCTTTTTTCTGACGGCGGCTGAGTAATCTGGGTAAATGTAAAAACTCTTCCCATTATGGGTGATGGGACCTGCTTCCATGGCCTTTCAAAGAACATCCACTTTCTCCTGAAAGTAGTTGAACTTGATGATTATTGGTCTCGGGGCATCCCCATCCTTTTGCCTCGGCTGCAGGCTCCTATGCGCCCGATCAAGCGTCGGCGTATAGTCGAGGGCTAGCGCTTCCTTCAACAATTCAGCCACGGCTTTCTCCGGCCGTATGTTTACGAATCCCTCTTCCACTCCGATTAGTCTGCAGTTATCTCGTCGCTGCCGTGACTCCAAATCATCGGTCTTATCTACCAACCGGGCATCTTGAGTAGAAAGCGTATCAACTTTAGCTTCAGTGCTACAACATGGTTAGCCTGGCCATTAGCTTCCTCCTCGAGATCATCAACGCGGGTTGAGAATTCTGCGTTTTCTTTCTGTATTTCTTCAATAACCTTCGCAAACTCTGCGTGCACATTCAGGATTTCTGTCCTTAAATCACTCGCTAAGTTGTCTATTTTCTTGTGTAGTTCACCTGCAGCTGCCATAACAGACGAGTCGATCTTGGCTAGCACATTCTGCTCCGTTTGCTTTATGGCAGCCATGATTGTGCCGAGATCCGATCCTGACCCCACCTCCACGGCCGGATCCACATCAGGCAAGTCTGGGGGATCAGCTGCGCCCCCCTCTCTCCAGTGCATTTAACACAATTCAGTCTGATTTGCTTCGTCAGAAACTCCTGAAGACACAGGTGGAGCCTTCAACACTCGCCTGGATCATGTGACTACCTGACAAACAGACCACAGTTTCTGAGACTGAAGGATTGTGTCAAACCAGGTGATCAACAGCACAGGAGCACCACAGGGGACCGTACTCTCACCATTCCTTTTCACTTTGTACACCTCAGACTTCCAGTACAAATCAGAGACCTGTCATCTGCAGAAATACTCTGCAATTGATTCTGCAATTGTCGGGTGTATTAGAGATGGACAAGAAGCTGAATACAGAGAGCTGGTGGACCGCTTTGTGACATGTTGTGGAAACAATCGTCTTACTTTGAATGTGAATAAAACAAAGAAGATGATTGTAGATTTCAGAAGAAACAGGGATAAGTCAAACACTGATTCCATCATGGGAGAAGAAGTGGAGGTGGTTGAGGAGTATAAATATAAATACAAGAAGGGACAGAGCAGACTGTACTTCTTGAGGAAGCTTAGGTCCTCCAAGGTTTGCAGCAGGATGCTGCAAATCTTCTACAAGTCTGTTGTGGAAAGTGTAATCTCTTCAGCCATCATCTGTTGGGGTAGCAGCATCAGAGCCAGGGACTTAAAAAGGCTCAACAACCTGATAAAGAAGGCTGGTTCTGTTCTTGGCACTACTGTGGAACCACTGGAGATGATGATGCAAAGAAGGATTCTTCATAAAATCAAAACAATTATGGACAACCCTGAGCATCCTCTTCATGAGACTGTCATACAACAACAGAGTGTCTTCAGTTGGAGGCTTCTTCAGTTTCGCTGCAATACAGACCGCTACAAAAAAATCCTTCCTGCCCACAGCCATCACTATCGACAACAGCTCCTTAAAAAAACAATTATACGAGCTACAACAACACTTAATTTCCCTCTGGGATCAATAAAGTAGTTTTGAATTGAATTGAACTGAATACATGGTTGTTATAACCATATATGTTCCTCCGAGAGCAGTTCCTGCAGCGGTATGAGACGTCATCCATGACGTTGTTGCTAGGATACAGACCCAGCAACCAGAGGCTCTCATTGTGATCACGGGGGATTTTAATCACGTCTCTCTGTCCTCCTGCATGACTGGCTTTGTACAGTATGTGGACTGTCCAACATGTGGAGATAAGACTCTAGATCTGTTCTATGCCAACCTGAAGGAGGCGTACAGGGCCATACCTCTCCCTCCACTAGGCAGATCTGATCACAACATGGTCTATCTCCAACCCACATACAAACCTCATGTTCAGTCACTTTCTGTTACCACAAGATCTTTCAGGAAGTGGTCACCAGAGGAAGGTGATGCTCTGAGAGACTGCTTTTAGTGCACAGACTGGGATGTACTGCTGGAGGAGCAGGGGCTGAACATAGACAGGAGTGTTGACATAATCACTGACTACATCACCTTCTATAGGGACATGGTGATTCCGGTTAGGAGTGTTAGATGCTATCCTAATAATAAACTGCGGCTCACCATTGACATCAAGAGCCTCCATAACCAGAAGAAAATGGCGTTCAATGATGGTGATAAGGAGAAGCAGAGGAGTGCGCAGCAGGAACTGAAAAAGACTATGAGGCATGCTAAGGTGGAGTACAAGAGGAAGGTAGAGAAACAGCTGGAGAACAGAGATATCAAAGTGGTGTGGAGAGGGATGAAGACCATCACTGGCTACAAACTGAAGAATGCCCAGTCTGTACACTCTAAAAAGTAAAACTGATATTTACTTAAATTTTTTGGTGCAACATTTTTACACTTAATAATGAGTAAATGTAAAACCAGTCAAATCTCTATAATATACCTTATCAATAGAGCAATTCAAACTAATGTTGTAACAATTAATTTGAAAAAAGTGTCTAGTTTTCTGAGCATCAATAGTTATAATAAATAAATTGATATTAATATAATTATTGATGATGTTTGAGTTTAACCTGTTTAATAAAGATCATCAGGGCACCAATCATAAGTGAGATACTTTTAATTAAACCAGACCGTCAATCTCTTCTGAAAGGGCGGAGTCCGTCTGCGAGGATTAACAAACTTTACAGCACACACTGAAATAGAACAAGAAACTTCTTGTTAATTAAGGAAATGTATTAATAAAATAGGTCAACCTTACAGCCAAACATTTCTTTTATAATTTCCATCTATTCTAACGCATGCAAAAATATAGAACAAAGTTAACGTTGAGGGGGGTTACGGCATGTGTGTGTGGCGTGTGTGGGAGACAGCGAGCGAATTAGGAGGGTTTTAGCTTACACCCTCAATACGATCAATAACCCAAGCCTTATCAGTTGGCGCGATCGGTTCACAAAGGAGGGCAAAGAAAGACCGCGTGGCAATTCAACAAAGGCTAGTTTCAATTAGCAATGGTGGCTTGGACAAAAGAAGCGGGAATGACAGAGAAAGGGGATCAACGGGAGGCCACGTGACCTGTCTAGACAGAGATGCGCCGACCGCAGCGGACAATACAACAAGCTGAGAAATAATACAATATAATATACTGCTTCTGGTTGCAACCAAAGTAAAATAATAAAAACACAAAGCATGCAAACATTCAGGGAACTTGTAAACAGTGGTTTACAAGTTCATAAACTTATATCAACCAGCAGAAAACGGGATTTATCCTAACCCGTTAGACCTAATTCTAAGACGCAGAGATAAACCAGGTTTGTCCTACTTGGTAATTATTCTCTTCACAGTCCACGACGAAGAACGGCCTGAGAGTGTCCAGTTTAAAGGAGCGGTTTGCACAAAACCGAGGTCAAAGAGCGGAACGTCCACTTTTAGGCGCTATGGGACTTAGGCCTATTTCAATAGAGCTCAAAAGCCAACGGACTCCCTGGTCGCATGGACGGGAAATCTGTTTGCTTGGCCGGTTCACTTCGAAATTTAAAAAGGGGAGTACTTCCTGGTCCAGCAGGCTTGAACGAAAAAGGGGAAAGTTTGCTAGCAATGAAGTAAAGCGTCTCCTTGCGGCTCCGTGGGTAGGAACCAAAAGACGATGATTTTAGTGTCCGCGCTCCCTTTATCAACTCTGTGATTTCATCACTGGCCACAGACCAATGGAATGGGTTGAGGGCGGCGCAACGGATGCTGGGAGATGCAGTTCGTTCAGTAAAACACGATAGCCTCAACACTAAGTTTGCACTAAGTTTGTTTTGCTTGAAATATTTTCCATCATGGAGAGATGATAACTGTGAAGTGTTCAAATGTTTAGTTAATATATTGTTAACACCTTCTTTACTCAACAACAGTTATAAGGACTGAAGAATTGGCACGTACTGAAAAGTGCAATTCTTTTCTGGATCTAAAAGGTGTTCAACTGGTTCAATAACACAGAAGTTTTCCTTGAAATATTTCCGTCTCTTATATTTTGAAGCAAAGGGACCATCAGGACTAAAGGCTGAACATAAAGGATTACAGTGACACTGTAATCACTGACAACAGATTGATCAATAGTACAGTTATTTTAATGAAAATATCACTTATTGACTTTGGAATACACTGAACTGATAATGTGCAGATATAATGGAGTTGTTCCACTAAGTCATCTACACATTTGCCAGAAACAGTATAGATGCTTTCCAGTTTTAACAAGAGCACACAAATATTTTTCAAAATTTAATTTGTAGTTTCCCTTTCACAACCCAGTTCAAAGGTGACATCTGTATCCTCGTGATCTTGTGACAGTTTGCTTTGAAATCAAGTCAGTTTTTAAAGTGATTCCATGAACAAGATTTGTGCTTTCTACTTCTGTGAGTTGCATAAGTTCCATATATGTTTGTCTTGAAATCACATCCATCAAAGGCACACTCTATGGTTTCATGGCTTTTCAAATGGGAATTTATATGCTGAAAATAGTCTTTTGTGTTTGGGTGAAATGAATCACAGATTTTACATTTGAAAGATTGAAGGACTTCACCCTCTTCTGTTTCATGGGAACTGTGAGATCTAGACAAGTGTGAGCGCAAGGAACCCCTTGTCTTAAAAGAGCAAGGACAATTCAAATGAAGATAGGGTATTGAATAGCCATGACCAAATGTACCATGTTTCACTCAATAATGTTTGAGTAGTGCCCCTTTTGATGCATCCTCATGTTTGCAGAGTTTACACTGCCATCCCATCAGCTGCCACCTAAAACAAATTGATGAGAAAATATGTCTCACAGTGTGGAGCAGGATCTAACTTACAAATAATTCAAAATGGAGCAGAATTGTCCTCTAGAGTCCAATACTTAAACAAATTGAAACAATCTGAATCACAACCATCACCAAGCTGTATTCATAAAAAAATATAGTGTGGTGACATGACGTATTGCCTCACAACACTGTAATGACAGATCATGAACTCAGTATCTTCACCAAATTGGAAAATTGTCAAATTTTCGAATTGGCATTTGTAGGTCTAAAAAGACAAAAAACAACAAAAAAACAGTGTCAAATATTTAGTTGGTATCGTTATGCACTACTCAGCCTGTATAAAACAATATCATATACATTAAACATGATTCGAGATTTAACACATTAAGTCCTCCTGCTGTACTTAGTAGTCAAGGCTGGACTTTTTTTTCTTGGTGAAGATGGTGCTGAAAAGATCAGAATAAAAACATTAACTACCGTTAACATTACATGTTGTCATCACTGAGTAATCTGCCATAACATAAACCTCTTAAAGGGAGGGTATAATCCAAAATGGACTTTCTGATGCTTAATATCCTGAGAACCTGTCTTTCCCTCATTACAAACATGCCTGAAGTGTTGCTCCAACCCATTCACTCATGTTAGAGTAATCTTTGAGTTTCTGCTGGTAGTTTTTGGGGTTGATGAAACGCCTGCTCCCACCTATCTCCGCCTTTTCCACCCATCTCCTCCTCCGGCCTTATGTACTCAGCCGAGAGCCTTGCCCCTGCAGTGCTCCCCTGCCCCTCCCTACCTCACACAACTCCGGCTGAGTCCCAGGTGCAATAATTATATCATACCGGCTGCAGCTGCGCGTCTTTTGTGGGTCAGAGTCCGACTCCGTGCATGCTGCGATAATGCACGGTATGTGACAAACTCAAGGGGGAGTGTCAGAAAGATTTGGAGGGTCTTAGAGAGGCACAGGCGAAAATTAAGGTGTCCAATACGGAAGTAAATTTCTTTAAGGTGGATTTGGATATATGACGGACTTTTAAAAGACTTAAGGTGACAATTTTATTGGAGTGTGCTATAGAAGGGTAATATGTGCCTGGAAGAAGCATAATACCCCCCCTTTAAGAAATTATATGACTGAAATAAATATTATTTATGTAAATTTGGAGTAACTATACTGGAATTTAGGGTACTTTTTACATAATTCAATTTAATTCAAAAATACTTTATTGATCCCAGAGGGAAATTAAGCATTGGTATAGCTCATATAATTAATTCTTTAAAGAGTTGTTGTAGATAATGATGGCTGTGGGCATCGTTATCTACAAAACTCAGAGGACCAAAGTTTTTCTTAAAAGGTTTTAATGAGTATAAAGCCAACAATAGGTGGGTTTCACGTGACGTCATCACCAGCCCGCATAGGTTTGTTGGAGGGCAGGAAGTGAATTAGTTACTCTGTATCAGCGTCTGTAAAAATGGCAATGTTTTGTGTCGTTTACGGTTGCTCCAATCATTCTAACCGAGAAAAGAACAAAAGGTTTTTTAGAGTACCGAAGATTGTTGTTCACAGAGGTGAGAAATATAAAAAGCTTACAGAACAACGTCGGAAAAAATTGATTTTAAACCTACGCCTGAGGTCAGGAGGAGCCAAGTCTGCCAATGCCCGTGTCTGCAGCGACCACTTCTTCAAAGGTATGTAAACTAGCTAACATTGTTTTGGTGGTCGTGTTCAAATACCACAAAAATCTTGTTAAATCTTACTTACTTAGTAATGATTAGTAACTACTACTAGTCTAATATAGACCTCATGGGACTTTTTAGGCTGCCCTAGCTCTTTGGATGACATTGAATCGGTAGACTGGGCTCCAGACATTGAATCGGTAGACTGGGCTCCAACGGTCAACCTCGGTTACCAAAAGTCTAAGCCGAAATCAGAGGCATCTCTTCAACGGGAGCAGAGAATGAAGCTGAAGGAGGACCAACAAAAACAGTCGGAATCTGCAGAGGCTATATTGGATCTTCAACAGATACCAGATAAACTGATAGTCGAGAGCTCCGAACCGGAGACAGCTGACAACCCACAATCAGAGTTCATCAGTGGGAATGAGACATCAAATGATCGAGGTAAATTTTTTTACTAAGATGTGTAAACTGCAGAGGTGGATAAAGTACCCAAAACAATGTACTCAAGTAATAGTTGTTTTACATTACTCAAGTAGAAAAAAATGTACCCCCCCCCCCCCCCCCCCCAAAAAAAATGAAAAAAAAGTATTTAAACATCTTGCATCTGTAGCAAGCAATAATGTAATCAGACATGCCGTAATTTAAGAAGCAAATCCTGATTTCTTTGAATAATCTCATTAAAACATTGTAATGTCTTAACAATATTTTTAAAGGGCACTATTTATACACATTTTAAACTACAGTTCTTTAGTTTACAGTTTACCAGCATATAACTAAAATTATATGCCATCTATCAATACTGATTCTAATTTTCTTAATTACCATTACAGTAACTAATCAAGTGCTGCTTAAAATAAGAACCTCCAAAACATGGATTTGTAGTCTCTTGAGAATTTAACAGATGTAATAAAATTTGCCAACGAATAGATGCATCTATTGAAATGTTTACAAAATAAATTGAATTTCTTTCTCATTTAATACACCTCCTAATATCACTTTGTTCGAGTGCCTGGCAGAGTTGCAATTTTTAATCATATATAATATAGTCACATAAGTTTTGATATTTTAATCACTGCTTATACATTTTGTTTTCATAATATTGAGACTTTGTGGACACCCTGTATAATTGGACCAGACAACTTACATGTTTGCAAGATGATAAATCGCACATCTCATATTCCTGAATTCACTAATTATGCTCCCTACTGCAGGCTATGCAGATGCTGGTTCCCAGACTGAGCTGACAATTGATGATATTGAGAAGATGGAGGATGTTCTGAGACAGAACACAACAGAGCTGGGGGATCTTCGGACCAAGGCACTGGACACACAGTTTAATCATGAGTCCTTTGGAAAAAAATGAGGACAAGACCATATTCTAGACAGGACTCCCTAACTTTTTTTGTTTTAATGCAGATTTCTGAGCTGTGTGAGTCCTACATCACCTGTGGCCCTATGTCTGTGTTGTCTAAATTTGAACAGTTCATTTTATTTTTGATTAGGTTAAGACTAAATCTCCCATTGAAAGATTTCTCTTTCAGGTTCAAGATGTCTCTGTCCACTGCTTCCAGAATTTGGCATAAATTTATTGACATACTTCATGAAACATTAGAATTTCAAATTGAGTGGCCAGAACGTCATGTACTTCACGCAACAATGCCAATGGTATTCAGACAGGCATTTAGAAATAAAGTTGCTGAGATAGTTGATTGAAGTTTTTATTGAGAGGCCCTTTAATTTATTAGCCCAGGCGCAAACGTGGTCAAACTACAAGCACCACCATACTGTAAAATTTCTGATTGGTGTTGCACCCCAAGGCTATATTACGTACATATCTTGTGCCTGGGAAGGGAGAGTCAGTGATAAACAAATTACATTAGAGAGTGCCCTTTTACAAAACTTGTTACACGGAGATATTATCCTAGCAGACCGTGGTTTCAATATTGGAGATAGTGTGGGATTTTACTGTGCTTCACTACATATACCTGCATTCAGTTGTCAGCATATGAGGTGGCAGAAACTAGGAAAATAGCTAATTTGCATATACATGTTGAGAGAGTCATTGGTCTAGTCAGAAGGAAATAGCAGATTCTGCAAAGCAGGGCTATGCCCATAAAGCACATGGCAACAGAACCAGGTGAGGCATTAGCATTGATTGACAAGATTGGGATTATTTGCTGTGTCTTGTCTAATCTTTCAGAGTCTGTTGTCCCAATGGAATAATGAGGAAGAGGGAAGGATCAATCAATCAGTTCAGTATCTAAGCCCCCACATGTTGCTACCTGCTTAGCTCAGAGAAGGTGGAAGGAGAGGAGTAGTGTCCAACTCCAATGAGTAAGACAG
>OY747701.1:4397500-4547500 GCA_963556495.2 Valencia hispanica | reverse complement strand
TATGACGCAACCTTTATTCATCAGTACAATAATCAGAAACACCTGTGGACTCAAACTAACAGCCGTCCTTCATTTTGAAAGTTTACAATTCACGACACTGACCACTTGATGCAGACGCACAGTCATTTTCAACTTTACGCACAGAGTTTAGGAAACTGAATCAATCAAAAAAGATTCTTATGAGAGCATCTGAGCATCATCATCTCAGACCTGGACACCGTACTCAATGCAAAGCTATTTCCTCCTGCTGAGACAATAAGGAAAGTCCCCGCTGACAAAGAAGTGGCGCGTGTTATTTCAGTCCTCCAGTGTGCGACCGGAGAGGATTCAGCCTCCGTTACCCACAATTTCCACAGCATGCGCTCCGGTCCGCCACGCACTCCGCAGCCGTTCGCAATTTCCACTGCATGTGCTCTAGATCCGCTCCGATCCTCAGCCCAGAGGTACTCAAAGAAGCATGCGAGGGAATTGGGAGATCTTGCAATAAAAGCCAGTAATAAATGCGGAAGTCAGAACAAAATTCTTCATTCCGTGGAAGAAGAAAAGAAAAGAACATTTATTCTCTGTTATTCTGTGTCAAGATATTTTGGACAACATATGTATAAATATACGCGGGCTTACATAAATATAGCTATGCATACAAAAAAGTCTAGTCCGTCTTTATTGATTTATTTTGAAAAACACCCGGAAATGTGGTTGTTCTATATCCTGTTGGTGCTTAGTGATTTGTCTAGATTGATTGCGGAGTTGCTCTGGTGTCCGGCAAAAATAGAATCAATCCTATTTTTGCCGGATGGTAAAACGGCTGCCGGCGCCCAGCACCGCTCGGCGGCGGCAGTGGGAATGCTCTCATTGACTAAAATGGGAGCGTTTGTGCTGTGAAGTGCGTGCCGCAGCGGAGCGGAGCGCATGCAGTGGAAATTGGGGGTTAAGCACAAGCAGGTGCGTAATTTACGTCCATAGACCATGAGAAAGTTGTGAGACTGAAGGTAAGATGTTCATATTTAGTACATATTTTCATCTGCTCCATGATGGCACGATGGAGATTCTTTGTTCAGATTGTTCGGACTGAATATTAACTAAAATGAATGAAGAGTGAAATAATATTGAATATGTTTCAGATTTTTTCAAAGTTTAAAAAAACTGTCAAAGACAGAAAATAAAGGGATCCCTGATTTAATGTAAATTATAGTAGAATTATTTGTCTTTTATTGCTTTGTAATATTCCACTCGTGGGTACCCGCCCCATTGCAGGACTCTGAACTGGTAGTTAAAGTTTCCCCGCACAGAACGGCAAAGGTTGTAAATGGAACTCATTTTATTATTGGCATATAGTCTATATAGCCAACATTGTTCTTTGTGATGATGATTCTTGCAGGCTAAAAGCCTAATGATGGGTTTCAGTGCCTTTTGAAAAACAAAACACATAAGCTTATGGCTTTCAACTTTTATTGATTGAATAAAGATACGATTTTCAACACCTGTTTATACACTGCAGTGCATGTTGTAATGAAACCTGAAACTGCTGAATAATTATAGGCTATATGAATAATTAATAATTGTCCCCAGCAATTTTCACACCACACGCAAGTTTATGGTTATTGTCTTCAACAGTTTTAAAAACAAACTGACACCCTTGATCTAGCCAGTGTTACATGACTATTAAAGCAGGTAGGATTTGATGTCGCCCGTTCTGGCCCCTGGCAAGCATTTGACTATGGTCAATGGTGTCTCTAATGCCACGTTTCTGACTATGGAGCTGCCAATTACCAGGGTCGGCTTCTCAGCAGGTGTGTTGCTGAGCAGGGAAAATCTGTTAGAAACGCGGACCGGTTGGTGGTGGCCCGGGGGCTGGGTCCTAGAACTATGCTTCCTACGTACAGTCACCCAGCCGGCCTGAGGTCCCGGCTGCGCGGGCTCTACCAGAGGACAGCTAGGGGGTTCTATCCTTGTTGGCTCCGCTCTGGCTAATGGGCTTCGGCTATCTGCTGGTTTTTCAACAGCGTGGAGCCGTGCTTCTAATTCTGATACCCTCGCCTCCAAAGTTAGAAAAATATTACATTTATTACAGTTACCATTATCACTAAAGGAGGCAGGGAAGTAACTAAACATCTGACAGAGAGAGCAAGAGAGAAGAGAAGAGTTAGAGACAGGAGAGAGAAGAGTAGCCATTGCCGCAATGAAGCTAAGCTAACTGAGCTAGCGAGACCTTACCACCCCAAGAAAAGCTGTGTGAAACACAAGGAGTTCCCAAAATGTAAAGTACACCACCACACTTGTGTGTTAAAATAACTTAGAGAGGCCTCAGCACAGAGAAAACAAGATCAATTCAAGAGAGTCTGAACAACAGCTCCACGGAGCACAACAATGACAACAGGAAATGACGCAATACAGCTTACCCCATCACAGAGTACCAACCCGATTTCATCCATCTTGTTAGCCAATGATCTCAGGTTGCCCATTAAGATCAATGCAAGAGATGGTTTGAACTTTCTCCTTCTCAGTCTCCTTTTTGCTCCTGCTCTGCATCCACACTTCCTCCTTTTCAACTCCTCAGGGATTTGTGGCTTCAGTTAAGGTATTATTTCAGATTTTGCAATTTTAAGCAGCTGCTCCCAGCTGTAAACCACCTTGTTGCCATGGTTATGCATCATAGCAAGTTATCAAAAAGTGAAAAATTAACAGCAAAAATCCTTCCAGCTTCACAGCACAAAAAACTAGAAAGTGTACAATTCCAAAAAACGCAATCTTCCTCAAGAAAACAGAGAAAACAACATCCAAAAAGACTCAATATTTGGCCAACAGAGCCACTCCAACATGCAGTCACCCATAGCAGCGGAATTCTAGAATTCTGGATTTGCATACAGAAATGCCCTCATTTAACCATATTTGGTCACACCACATCCTCTAACACATGCATTAAATCCTTGCGTTCTTCCCGAAAATAAGGGCCAAGAGAGCAACAAAAGGACTTTCAGCGACACAGCGATCGAGGTAAAACATTAGTCGGGGGAGTAACTAAGACTCTTAATCACTCTTCTACAGTTAAATTCCTGCTGCAGACATTTATTTTTTTTGGCAAAGAATCGTTTCATTTGCTGTTATTCACGTCTGTGGAAATACATTACTTCTTTGAACAAATTAAATCAGTTAAATTTGTACTTGTAGTGTACTTGTAGGAAAATTATTATGGGCATAAAAAGTGTATGTATGGATTGGAATTGTTTTGTTGAGGAACTGAAAGGCTTTATTAGGCTTCACAACTTTTATTTACAAGTTTAGCTAAAGATGAATTATGCAGATAACAGTCAATTAAATTATTACCTGGCCAGCTGGAATCGCAGGGAGGTTCTTGGGTGGTACATCTCCAGCTGGGCAACCAGCTCAAAAGCAGAAGGGGCAATCATAGTGATGAGGGAAACCACCACACTCACCTGGAGGGACACATATAACATATGTATTAAGAAAAAAAACAACATATCCTTACAAAAAATAAAACCAAACCAAACTCAACAAAATACAACTGCTCAACAGAAACTGAGAACACTGTAACTCTTTGAAAGTTTTACTGCCTGACTACAGTGGTAGTCAGAGAATCATCCATATATTAGTTAGATAAGTAAGTCGGCTGACTAAAGCTGAGATAAATAAAAAATGCTTTTCTCGCTCTGGGAGCTGTTTCCCCCTGAATCTGCTTCATGCTTTCAGTTTCAGTCTCCAGTTTCCTTTGGTTCCTAATTCTATTGAATGTTGAGTAATCAAATTAAACTAATAATGTATATCCTGCTCCTATACCTCATTCTTCTCCCACAGCGTCAGCTCAGGCTTTTCCTGCTCCAGTTTCTGAGATCGGTCTACAACAAAATAGATGATGTAGATGCTCCCAGCTAGTGACAGCAAAACAAGGATATTGGCTAAAATACGCAGGCTGATGAGAACTGCCCTGAAGAAAGAAAGATTGGTCAAATGAGTCAAACAGAACTCAATAACTTCTGAATAAATAAAATTAACATTCAGTACATTTTATAGGTGAACTTTTAGTGCTTGATGTTTTCTGTTGCTGGTTGTTGCTGGTATGCAGTGCGGTTAAGTACAGTTAAGCACCCAAAATACCCCTGGAACATTTTGAATTTGCAAATATAGCAGGAAATGAAACAGATTTCTCTCAAAAGATAAATAAATGCATTGTAATTGGAAGATTTTAAAAAATGTTCCCTATTTTATTTTCTTATCATATATATATATACACACAAATTATTTAGAAAGAGTTAAACAACAATTTTGAAATTACATGTACCAATGTTTACATATGATTCAGAATTAAGTTTCGAAAATTGAACTACTTTGATTTTGGAAACAGATTTAAACGTTTGTTGCTTTTACTTATTTATTCATTATTAATTAATAATTTAGTAAGTGTTGCTAATGCTTTATAAGGATCTGTTATTCTAAAGTGTTATCGATTTTTGTTCCCATGTTTCTAATCTGAAGGTGACAGGGGGTCCATTTTTGGTTCTCAAATACATTTTTTTCTTTTATTCGAAAGCCTGGATGACAGAAAATCCACTAAGAGATGATAGGCGCTACAAATCGGATTAGAAACATCTTAAAACATAGTCACTTTTTGACATTTTTCTGATTTAGCTAGGGGGAGTCTTAGTTAAGGGCATAAAAACAAAAAGTTATACACATACTGACAAAAATACACTTACAAGCTGGTATCCTTCTTCTTTTCTTGTTCTTCAACAATTGCTTCCTGTTCATAGCAACATGGATAATCCCATTTGTTAACTTCAAGATTTGTTCTGAGATAAATTCTCAGATTAATTGAGTGTATTCCAAGTTAGTTTATTTGGAACCGTTTTGCGCATGTGTATCACTGACCCTGATGTTGTTAACTATTGCAGCTCCTTTGCACTCTGCAGCCTCTGGGTTGCCTATCAGGTAATCCCAGGCACAGAAAACTCTCCAACAGAATGTGAAGTTTTCATCAGAAGCACTGGCCAGACTCAGGCGAGAGTTCTTTGCCATTCTGGTGGAAATATTAAATGTCAAACACAGTAGTGTGAAAACGTGTTTTCCCACTTCCTGATTTCTATGTTTTTGCATGTTTGTCACACTTTAATATTTCAGATCATCATATAAATTTTAAAAAATGTCAAACACAACACAAAAAAACACAAAATGCAGTTTCTATATTAAGATTTTATTTTTATGGGGAAATAAATCCAGATCTATATGACCCAGTGTGAAAAAGAGCAACTCAAACCCCTACCAGAGTCTTATACATACAAAATTTGTAAAATGCGCCAAAAGGAGCCGTTGAATGGCAGACCAAGGGATGAGCGAGAGGGGGGGTGGTGGCGGCTGGGCTGTGACTGACATTTTGACACACTAAAAAATTATCTATAATACCAAAAGGTATGCTAAAGAGTTGAACTAAAAGCTGTGGTAAAAAAATTGCTAACCTGTTAAACGGTGTAAATACTTGCTTGCTATTCCAAATCCAACTCTATACGGAGGCGTGGCCGAGACTTGGCTGCCCACAGCAGTAGTGCAGCTGACATCACACCTACCGACCAACATCACATATCACACAGTAGAGCAAGTAACGATTGCTGATTCAGATTCAAATGTAGTTGCAGGCTTTTAACCTAAAAAGGGTGCCACACTGACAGCTTAATGCAGAAAATGTATGTGTTAAATAAGATGCACTTAAATGCCAAAAAAAGGACTACACATGTAGACACACTCATTTATACAGTTTATCAGCAAAAAAAGTTGGTTTTAGGGTGAGTTGTTCTTTAACAGTAATTCATCACACCTCAGTTCAATTTCCCAAATGAGAAAGAAAGTAAATGAGATCTGTCAGTCTAGAGAAGGTTATAAAGTCATTTCTAAAGCTTTGGGACTCCAGAGAACCACAGTGAGAGCCATAATCCACAAATGGTGAAAACATGGAACAGTGGTAAACCTTCCCAGGAGTGCCTGAGCAACCAAAATTACCCCAAGTATGCAGCGACAACTCATCCAAGAGGTCACAAAAGACCCCACAACATCCAAAGAACTTGAGGCCTCAATTGCCTCAGTTAAGGTCAGAGTTCATTACTCTACCAAATTAGAGAGATTTGGTGTCAGGAATTCATCCAGCCTGACCTGTGATCATTAACCACCCCCTTCACCATCGGACAATCTCCAGTTTAAAATACTCATCTGTGTATTGCTCTGTCAGCGCTTCCGCTATTCCCAGAGCTCCTCAACCGTCTCATCCATGACCTCTTTGCTCTGAGCATCTCCAGTCTGGACAGCTATCTTCGCTGTTGTGCCACTGATCATCTGATCCTCTCCTGCACTTCGGTTGTTGTTCTGAATTAAGATCACTCAAACATAATCCTTGTTGTCCTGACACTGGACAAAAATTGCCTGCATGGCAGAGTTTCAAGATGAAAACCACTGCTGAGCAAAAAGAACATTAAGGCCTGTCTGAATTCTGCCAGAAAACATCTTGATGATACCCAAGACTTTTGGGAAAATCCTCTGTGGGCTGTTGAGACAAAAGTAGACCTTCTGGAAGGTGTGTGTCCCATTACATCAGGCATAAAAGTAACATTGGATTTCAGAAAAAGAACATCATATCAGTACATCATAACAGTAAAACATGGTGGGGGCAGTGTGATGGTCTGGCCTGTTTTACTGTTTCAGGACCTGGAAGACTTGCTGTGATAAATGGAACCATGACTTCTGCTGTCAACCAAAAAATCCTGAAGAAGAATGCCCAGCCAGCTGTTGGTGACCTCAAACTGAAACCAACTTGGGTTCAGCAGCAGGAGAAGTCTGCCTCTGATTGGCTGAAGAAAAATAAAATGAAACTTTGGAGGGGCCTACTTAAAGTCCTGATCTGAATCCTATTGAGATGCTGTAGCATGACCTTAAAAATGCAGTTCATGTTAGAAAACCTTCCAATGTGTCTGAACTACAACAATACTGCTAAGATGAGTGGGCCAAGACTCCTCCACAGATGGAAAAGACTCATTGCAAGTTATTACAAACACTTCATTGCAGTTGTTGCTGCTATAAATGGCCCAACTAATTATTAGGTTTAGGGGCAATCGTTTTGTCACATGGCCATGGAGGTTTGGATTTTTTTCTCCCTTGATAATAAAAACCTACAATTTGAACATTTCATTTTGTGTTTACTTGTGTTGTCTTTGAGAAATATTTTAATTTGTTTGATGATTTGAATCATTTAAGTGTGACGAACATGAAATGAATAAGAAATCAGGAAGGGGGAAAAAAAATTTCAAACTGCTGTATATTTTCTTTGGAATATTTTGGACAGACTTGAGCTGAAAACATATGATCAGAATTTTTAAAGATAAGTAGTAAATGGCGTAAACGTTACTTGCGTAACAGAATGATGAAACTGTAGGCAAAAACAGCCATCCCAACAAGGAAGTATGCAAGTGGCAGCCGGTAACCCGCGCCGCCAATCTTCCTTACGCTGCCATAATAACCATAGAATAAAACGGAGTACTGCAGGTAACCCTGTGGAGGATCACACACAAAATACAGAGTTATATATAACAAGTTACATATCAAGGATGGTTCTAATAAAGGGATGTTCTTGTATGTTAAATTAAATATCGATCTTCATGTATAAGAATTACGTAGCTCTACACCTCTAACTTAGTACCTTATGGAGAAAGATTGATTAAATTGACCTTGGAGAAAAGGAGACATTAACATCATGTTTAAGTGAAGATCTATTGTGTGTCTATATAGTGTGTTATTGACCAAACAGTAAAAGTAACGAGAAGCTTGCCCCAAGAGACCAGATGGTGTCCAAGTCTTGGGCTGATGCAAGATGCTCCTTGGGGATAGTTTTACTTCTTGTTGTTCCAAATGGAGCTCCAGCCAACAACTGGAAAAGGATAAGGTAAAGAGAGAAAAGACTGATTTTATTAACCTTACATCAGGGAAAATCTGACTTGTTCAGTGGAGTCTTATAGAAGCACAGCACATCTTCAACATTTACACTATACACTATACAGTGGGCGACTGTGGCTCAGTGGTAGAGTAGAGTTGGCTTGCAATCGGAGGGTCGTAGGTTCGATTCCAGCTTCCTCCAGTCATCATCGATGTGCCCCTGGGCAAGGCACTTAACCCCAAAAAACATCGTCCTACCAAGCCATGTTGGGTGTCGGTGTATGAGTGTGAGTGGGTGAATGTGGCTTCAATGTAAAGCACTTTGAGTGGTCAGTATGACTAGAAAAGCGCTATATAAGTTCAGTCCATTTACAGTTAGACTTTGAAGGAAATCTTTATTACAAAAAGAAATATTGCTTTGTCATGTGTGACTGGGCCACACGGATTGAGTGTTTCACCTTTGGTCACATAATTTACAGCATTAGACAAACAAGGATAAAAAACTTGACAGAACATCCTTAATGTTTGATGGTCAGTGATTTTAATCACAAACAAAGAAAAGTTAAGTATTTTTAAACATGGAGAACAACAACGTTATTTAAAACAAACCCTGGTAATAGAAACAGAAGATAAACAGAACAACAAGATTACACCAGGGGATGATAGTATAAGTAATGCCAGTGGAAATTGCTTGTGTCTGCATGTCACTAACAACAATAAATTCAGCATCATGTTTCCTCCTTTTCTTCTCTGCAATTTGAATGTGTTCCCAGGGGATCTGCAGTTCTTATCTATAATTAATCCTGTATAAAAAGCCAAATGTTTACAAAGGGAAAAAGCAAAAGGAATGTAATTTCCTGTGCATTTTTAACAGAGCAAATAGGTGTTAATACCCTATAATAAATTGGACCAGAAAAGTTTATTCTAAAATGTTTTTTATTCATTTAATGAAACACAGGGTAGTTTTACTCTGAAAATACATGATGCATACATGTCCAATCCAAGACCTCCTCTGGGACAATCAGATCATAATCTTGTTTTCTCTGCCCAGAATATAAACCACCTTTTTCAGAGGCAACCATCAGTGACAAAATTAACTGTAAAATGGTCACATGAAGCTGAATAAGCCCTGAAGGGTTGTTTTGAGACCACAGACTAGATGATTATTTGCCAACCACATGGAGAAGACATTAATGCCAAGACTGAGTGTGTGACTGTCTATATAAACCTCTGTGTGGACAGTATCATCCCCACCAGAACAGTGAGATGCTAATTACAAAACCTGGATCACCAGTGACCTGAAGGAACTGCTAAACAATAAAAAAACCGCCTTCATGGAGGGAGACAGGGAATTATTGAGGAGTATACAGAAGCAACTTAGGGTCAAGATCAGAGACAGTAAGGAGGCATACAGGAAAAAGCTGGAGAACAAACGACAGAGGAACAATATCAGAGATGTCTGGTCAGGAATGAAAAAGATCACAGTCTTTAAGCACAGGAAGGATTGGATAGATGGAAGTCTGGACAGAGCCGATGAACTGAATGCATTCTTCAATAGGTTCAGTTCTGGAACAAGCTCAGCATCCTCCTCTCCTGTCCCCAGCTAAACATACATCTCACCCTCCTCTGACCCACAGCTTTCCTGTCACATTTTGGATGTTTTATCCTTCACCTCAGTCATGGACTCTTCTGTTTCCACAAGTTTGTCTTCAACCAGGACAGGGGATGCTGCTACCCCCCTTGCCTCCCCCTTCCACTTGTCTGTCTCTAGAAGTCAGGAGAAGAGGCAGCTGGAGAGACTGAACCGGAACAAGGCTGCAGGTTCAGATGGTGTCAGCTCCAGAGTCCTCAAGGCCTCTGCAGAGCAGCTCTGTGGGTTTGTGCAGCACCTCTTCAATCTTACTCTGTCCCAGGAGAAAGTTCCAGTGTTGTAGAAGACATCATGCCTTGTTCCAGTACCAAAGAGAACTCACCCATCAGTCATCAATGACTATAGACCTGTTGCCTTGATATCCCACATCATGAAGGTCCTGGAGTGACTCCTGTTGGCCCACCTGCATAAGCAAACAAGAACATATCAGGACCCACTGCAGTTTGCTTATCGCCGTGGAGTTGGAGTTGAAAATGCCATAATCGACCTGCTTCAACCAACCCACTGTCATATGGATAAAGCAGGCAGTACTGTGAGGATCATGTTCTCTGAATTCTCCAGTGCATTTAACACAAGTCAGCCTGATGTGCTTTGTCAGAAACTCCTGAAAACACAGGTGGAGCCCTCCACAATCCCCTGGATCAATGACAAACAGACCACAGTTTGTGAGACTGAAGGATTGTGTGTCAAACCAGGTGATCAGCACCACAGGAGCTCCACAGGGGACCGTACTCTCCCCATCTCTTTTCACTTTGTACACCTCAGACTTCCAGTACAAATATGAGACCTGTCATCTGCAGAAATACTCAGATGACTCTGCAATTGTTGGGTGTATCAGAGACGGGCAAGAAACTGAATACAGAGAGCTGGTTGAACACTTTGTGACATGGTGTGGAAACAATCTTCTTACCTTAAATGTGAACACAACAAAGGAGATGATTGTAGATTTCAGAAGAAACAGGGATAAGTAAAACACTGTTTCCATCATGGGAGAAGAAGTGGAGGTGGTTGAGGAGTATAAATACCTCTGAGTTCACCTGGACAACAGACTGGACTGAAGTCTCAACAGTGAAGCTGTCTACAAGAAGGGATAGAGCAGACTGTACTTCTTGAGTAAGCTTATGTCCTTCAAGGTTTGCAGCAAGATTCTGCAGATCTTCTACAAGTTTGTTGTGGAGAGTGTAATCTCTTCAGCCATCATCTGTTGGGGTAGCAGCATTAGAGCCAGGAACTTAAAAAGGCTAAACAACCTGATAAAGAAGGCTGGTTCTGTTCTGGGGACGACTGTGGAACATCTGGTGATTATGATGCAAAGAAGGATTCTTCATAAAATCAACATTATGGACAACCTTGGGCCTCCTCTTCATGAGACTATCTTACAATAACAGAGTGTCTTCAGTCACAGGCTTCTTCAGTTATGCTGCAACACAGACCAGTACAGGAAATCCTTCCTGCCCACCGCCATCATGATCTACAACAACTCTACAAACAATTAATTGTATGAGCTACAACAACACTTAATTTCCCTCTGGGATCAATAAAGTGTTTTAGAATTTGAAAATTACATCACTTATTCACTGACATACCCACATCTTCAGATTGGTCTAGGGCCAGGTCTAGGGCTGCCCACCCTAGACCTGGTCTAGGGTGGGCAGCCGCCACAGACAGGTGGCTGTACGGCTACAATCGACTGATGTTAACAGAATAAAAGGAAAAGAAAGAAATACACCACTGCTTCTAGTGATAACCAGTTTACAACACAGAGCATACAACACTCAAGGCCAGCGTGCCTTTACTAATTCGCTAATTGGCGATGAGTAAACAGTGGTTTACAAGTTCACAAACTTATATCAACCAACAGAAAGACGGGATCTAACCCGTCGGACTTAACTCCCCTACCCAGACTCAGCAGATGTAAACCAGGTTTATCCTACTTGGCGGTGATTCTCTTCCGTCCACAGCAGTCCAAGACGAACGATGAAGAAAAGAGAACTAAAATGTTCAACGGTGGTAGAAGCGGCTGTGCACAGCCAAGGTCAGAGATGGAGGCAATGACCGCAATTGGGCCTGTCTTCAGAGAGCTACCTTGGTATAGCTCAGATGCCAGCAGACTTCCTAGATACACAAACGGGAAGCCAGATAGCTTGGTAGGTAATACTTCGAAGTTTTTGGGGGAGCTCTTTCCTGGTCCAGCAGGTCGGAACAAAAGAGGGAAAGTTGCTACCAATTCAATTGAGCGTCTCCATTCAGCTCAGTGATGTGCAGGGAAAAGACAATGATTTCATGTTCCGTGCCCCGTTATCAACTCTGTGATGTCATCATTGGTCACAGACGAATGAGAATGCTTTGAGGGCGGCGCAAGGGATGCTGGGTGATGCAGTCCATTCAGTTTGTGGAAAATGAATCCAAACAGACCCAATCCCAACCAAATCATTTAAGGAAGTGTTCCATTTGGTTCCTGGCCCCTTTTTAGATATGATGAATATATCCTTAGTAAACGGACAAGTACCACAGGAATTTAAAAGGCAGTTCTGGTCCGGATAGACCGTAGTCTCCTTCCTGAGGGGAGAGGGTTAAACAGGCTGTGTCCAGGGTGAGAAAGGTCAGCCACAATCCGACCTGCACGACCCAAAGACCTGCTGATGTACAGCTCATGTAAAGGTCGGAGGTTGCAGCCAATCACCTTCTCAGCAGTCCGCACAATGCGCTGCAGTCTGTCTCCGTCCCTGGTGGTGGCCCCTGTGTACCATACGGTGATGGAAGAGGTGATGATGGAGTCTATGATGACTGTGTAAAACTGCACCATCAAATCCGTTGGCAGTTTGAGCTTCCTCAGCTGCCGCAGGAAGAACATCCTCTGCTGGGCCTTCTTAATGAGGGAGGTTATGGTCAGCTCCCACTTAAGGTTCTGGGTGATGGTAGTACCCAGGAAGCGGAAGGAGTCCACAATGGAGATGGGGAGGTCCATGAGGGCAAGGGGGGATGGTGGGGCTGAGACTTTCCTGAAATCCACAATCATCTCCACTGTCTTCTGAGTGTTAAACTGCAGGTTGTTGTGGGTGCACCAGGAGACCAGCCGATACACCTCCTTTCTGTAAGCAGACTCATCACCATCTGAGATGAGCCCAATAAGGGTGGTGTCATCTGCAAACTTGATCAGTTTCATGAACTGATGGCTGGAGGTTCAGCAGTTCGTATACAGAGAGAATAGCAGAGGTGAAAGTACACCGCCCTGAGGGGAGCCTGTGCTGATGGTCCGAATCTCCGACACATTCTTCCCCAGCCGTACGTACTGCCTCCTATTCGTCAGGAAGTCGGTGATCCACCTTCAGATGGAGTCGGGCACGTTGATCTGAGAAAGCTTGTCTTGGAGCAGCGCTGGCAGAATGGTGTTGAATGCAGAGCTGAAATCCACAAACAGGATCCTGACATAAGTTCCCGGGGAGTCCAGATGCTGCAGGATAGAATGAAGAGCCAGGTTGACAGCATCATCAACAGACCTGTTGGCTCTGTAGGCTAATTGCAGCGGATCCAGGAGTGGTGTGGTGATGGTCTTGAGGTGAGAGAGGACCAGACGCTCAAAAGACTTAATGACCACAGACGTCAGTGCCACAGGCCTGTAGTCATTAAGTCCAGTGATCCGTGGCTTCTTGGGGATGGGGATGATGATGGAGGATTTGAAGCAGTTTGGCACCTGCTCCAACTTCAGGGAGGTGTTAAAGATGTCCGTGAAGACTGGAGTAAGCTCATCCACGCAGTGTCTCAGGGTGGAGGGGGAGACGCCATCCGGCCCGGGAGCCTTAAGGGGGTTCAGCTTGCTGAAGAGGTTGTGTACGTCCTGCTCTTGGATAGAGAGGGGAGAGGAGGGGGAGTCCATGGGCTTTGATGGAGTGGAGTGAGTGATGGTGTCAGGAAAGGTGGAAGTATCTGGAGAGGTCTCAGGGTTGGCAGATGGTCAATCAAAGCGACAATATAAGTTGTTGAGGCGGTTGGCCAGTTGCAGGTCATCAGCGGTGTGTTGGGCACTTGGCTTGTAGTTGGTGAGCTGCCTAAGCCGCCTCCAAACAGAAGCAGAGTCGTTGGTAGAAAACTGTTGCTGGAGTTTCTCTGTATAACATAATTTTATATTTCTCACCTCCCTGCTAAACCTATATTTTGCCTCCTTGTAGCTGTCTTTGTCCCCACGCCTAAATGCTGCTGCTTTCACCACCCTGAGCTGCCTGAGTCTACCTGTGAACCAGGGCTTGTCGTTGTTGTAAATCACCCTAGTGCATGTTGGGATAAATCTGTCCTCACAGAAGTGGATGTATGAGGTCACACCATCAGTAAACTCGTCCAGGTTGTTCATAGCAGCCCTGAATGTCTCCCAGTCTGTGGAATCCAGATACATGCGTAGCTCCTCCACTGCCTCACTGGTCCACTTCTTTGATGTCCTCATCCCAGGTTTGGCAAGCTTCAGCCTCTGTCTGTAAGCGGGGATCAGGTGAACCATTACATGATCAGAAAGTCCAAGAGCTGCGCGGGGCACCGTACGGTAGGCTCCGCCCACTGTAGTGTAACAATGATCCAAAGTGTTCTCTGCTCTGGTTGGGCATTTAATAAACTGTCTGTATTTTGGTAGCTCCTGGCTCAGATTCGCTTTATTAAAATCACCAAGGACTATAACTAAGGAGTCTGGAAAAGCCTGCTCCACATGCAGAATCTGGTCCGCAAGTGCATGCTGAGTTTCGTGCACTTCTGCTTCAGGCGGGATGTAAACAGCGGCCAGAATGAATGAAACAAACTCACGCAGGGAGTAAAAAGGCTTACAGTTGATGAAGACATATTCCAGAGCAGGAGAGCAGTGTTGGAAGATCACAGTCACATCATTGCACCAGCCGCTGTTGATGTAAAAACAGACACCTCCACCCGCACAGTGGAGCTGAAATCCCTCCAGGTGTAGCGCACAGTCTGAGATCTGATCACAGAGCCATGTCTCCATGAAACATAGAGCACAAGAGGAAAAGTCGCTGTTTCTTTTCATCAGAAGTGCGAGCTCGTCCAGCTTGTTGCTGAGTGAGCGAACGTTGTAGAGGAAAATGCCAGGTAAAGGTGTACGGAGTCCATGCCTGCGCAGACGCACCAGAGCCCCGGCTCGCTTTCCTCTTTTGCGGCGTATCACTCTCTTCGCCAGAAAAAGTAATAAGTCTGCTGCAGGTGCTAAAAAAACCGCCAATAAATCCATGGAAGTAGTTGCTCTAATACTTAGAAGCTCTTCACGGGTGTAAGAGCATGCTGACACAGTGTTTACATAGAATAACAAACAAAACAGAGCGCACCGAAACACAGAGGCAGCCATAAGCGGTGCCATGGTAACAGAACTATATCCACAGGGTTCAGAATTAAGTTTCGAAAATTGAACTACTTTGGTTTTGCCAACAGATTTAAATGTTTGTTGCTTTTACTTACTTATTCATTATTAATTAATAATTTAGTAAGTGTTGCTAATGCTTTATAAGGATCTGTTATTCTAAAGTGTTATCGATTTTTGTTCCCATGTTTCTAATCTGAAGGTGACAGGGGGTCCATTTTTGGTTTCTCAAATACATTTTTATCTTTTATTCGAAAGCCTGGATGACAGAAAAACCACTAAGAGATTAACACATAAAAAACTATACATATATATATATATATATATATATATATATATATATATATATATATGCTTCCAATCCTCCAGTAATAACATAAAGAACCTCAGGTTATTTTTGACCAAGACATAACATTCAAATCCCATATTGAACAGGTTTTTAGGATTTCCTTCTTTCACCTTCGGAATATTGCTCAACTTAAAAACATCCTTTCCAGGAGTGATGCTGAGAATCTAGTCCATGCATTTGTTACGTCAAGGCTGGACTACCTAATGCTTTACTATCAGGAAGTCCACAAAATGTAATTAAAAGCCTTCATCCATCCATCCATTTTCTTCCGCTTATCTGGGGTCGGGTCGCGGGGACAGCAGCTTAAGCAAGGACACCCAGACTTCCCTCTCCTCAGCCACTTGTTCCAGCTCCTCGGGAAGAATCCCAAGGCGCTCCCAAAAAAGCCGAGAAACATAGTCCCTCCAGCGTGTCCTGGGCCTTCCCCTGGGCCTCCTCCCGGTGGGACGTGCACGAAACACCTCACCAGGGAGGCGTCCAGGAGGCATCCTGACCCCGATGCCCGAGCCACCTCAACTGACTCCTCTCGATATGGAGGAGCAGCGGCTCTACTCTGAGCCCCCTCCGGATGACTGAGCTTCTCACCCTGTCTCTGAGGGAGAGCCCAGACACTCTACGGAGGAACCTCATTTCAGCCACTTGTATCCGTGATCTCGTTCTTTTGGTCACCACCCAGAGTTCGTGACCATAGATGAGGGTAGGAACGTAGATCGACCGGTAAATCTCTCTTCATCACGACAGACCGGTACAGCGCCCGCATAACTGCAGATGCCCTACCAATCCGTCTATCGATCTCTTGCTCCATTTTCCCCTCATTCGTGAACAAGACCTCCAGATACTTAAACTCCTCCACTTGGGGAGGAGTTTAAGTATCTGTGTTTGGATATGTCACACTTTTCCGGCTCAAGACCATGGCCTCGGATTTGGAGGTGCTGATTTTCAAAGTAAAAGCCTTCAGTTGATCCAAAATACTGCAGCAAGAGTTCTGATCAATATTAAAAAGAGAGATCACATTTCTCCTGTTTTAGCTTCCCTTCATTGGCTCCCTGTTAAATCCAGAATAGAATTTAAGATCCTTCTTCTTACATGTAAACCCTTAATAATCAAGCTCCATCATACATCAGAGATATGATTGCACTTTGCTCTCAGACTGCAGGTTTACTTGTAGTTCCTAGGATTTCTAAAAGTAGAATGGGAGGCAGA
Source organism: Valencia hispanica (assembly GCA_963556495.2). Classification (NCBI taxonomy): domain Eukaryota; kingdom Metazoa; phylum Chordata; class Actinopteri; order Cyprinodontiformes; family Valenciidae; genus Valencia; species Valencia hispanica. The sequence continues at coordinate 4,531,021 of OY747701.1, read as the reverse complement.
TCTTTTAGTTATCAGGCTCCTCTCCTGTGGAACCAGCTCCCAGCTTTAGTCCGTGAGGCAGACACTCTGTTTACTTTTAACGCCAGGCTTAAAACTTTCCTTTTTGATAAAGCTTATTGTTAGAGTGGCTTAGGTTATCCTAAACTATCTTTGTAGTTATGCTGCTATAGGCTCAGACTGCTGGAGGACAGACTTACCAATTTTCCTCACTCTGCTATTTTCTTTTCTACTACTCTCATGTTGCATTATATGCTGTTATTTCGACTTAACTCTGTTTTCTCTTACTGTTTTTCTCTCCATAGAAGGTACACCTGGTCTGGTGTTCTGCTTAGCTGCAGTGCCGTTTGGATGGGGGGCCTCGACTGCGATTATGGTTTCGGCAGCTAAACATCCCACATGTTCGGTTATCAACTTTTTACTTTCTTTAATATAGAAAGTACTCTTATATCAGATCATCTGTTCTTTCTCTGTCTCTGTTTTGTCCTCTCAAACCCCCAGACAGTCGTGGCAGATGACCGCCTGTACTGAGCCAGGTTCTGCTGGAGGTTTCTTCCTGTTAAAGGGAAGTTTTTCCGCTCCACTGTCGTTTAATATGACGGATTGATGAGGGATTGCTGTGGTTGGATGTCTGCATCAACGGGACGCAACCTCAATTCAATGACTCGATGCAATCTGCTGGGATTCCTTAAATGGGAAACTAACTAAAACTTTAAACTAATTGGAATGTTTGTATGATTTTATTTAAATGACTTTTCTTGTAAAGTGCCTTGAGATGACATCTGTTGTGAATCTGTGCAATATAAATAAACTGAATTGAAATTACCAGCCCTCTGCAGAGCTGCCAGACTGCTGATGAGGGAATTGAACAATTTCGATTCAGATGTGTTGGAGCTGGGATACATCTAAAATTTGTAGGACGGTAGATCTAGAGGACCAGGATTGGGCACCCCTGCTATAGAGGTTTTAGATGGCACAAATATAAGTTACATAATATTTTGTAAAACTGGTTAATTTATACTTCGTTATGCAATAAAGACCCCTTTTGGAAAGGATTAAGTGATCTGATGAGCCTAAACTGGCTGGGAGTACTAAAACCAGGCATTTCATCCAAGTAAATGTAAATCATTATCTTAGACATTCAACACTACTTCTACATCATGATTTAAATAAAAAATATATATGGGAGGCACATAATATAAAATTAGAGCATTGTAACTAAAAGTAGCTTCCACATGCCTCATAAGGGATGTTTTACTTAATCAGAATTTAAAAGCAAGAAAAAGCTTTTAATTTGTAGCAGTGTTTTGAAGATATACAATTGAAACAAAATACGCTTCCTTTCTGGCCTTGTTGGACAATTTTTGCCCTTCATTTCTTTTTTCTTTTCTGAAGTTTTGTTCTGTGGCATTAAATGTAAGAATTTGTGTTTTCAACACAGAATATACAGACTGACCTCAGGTAGGACCACGAAAGCTCCTGTCATGATGGTGAGGACGATGTTTATCCCAAACAACCAGCGAAGAAAGATAAAATAGGAGGCCACACCTGATCCAAAGTGACCTCAACAAGAAAAAGGTGAATTGTTACAAAACATATACTGAAAACATTTAAAATTCTTTGTTTTATTGTTGCATCTGTAATGGTGACAAATGCAGATTAGACTGTACATGTGCAACTTAAAAAACATACAGAAGCAAGGGAATGAAAGAAAACAAAAGTAATACACCATCACTTTGACTCTGCAGAACAAACATTACTACTTACATACTTACTTTCAATTTTTTTTATCCTCACTTCCCATGGAATGAATGTAACAACAATGTTGTAAAGCACACGGTAAAGTTTTTTCAGCAGCTACAGAGGAGAAAGTTTTAAAAACCACAGAGACAGAAAACTGGCATTAGCACAATCTTTTAGCAGATCTACAGTCAGATTGTTTTCAATAACAAAACCATACAGCTTACAAATGTCCACTGTACAAATGAAGGGTTGTATCACTAAAGCATTTTACATTTTGTGATTTAATTACCATTCAAATAAGAACAGGACTGATGATTATTATTCAGGTCAGTTGGAGAAACAATTCAGATTTTTTATTTGTTTACACGGGACAAATGTTCTTAATGACTAACCAATAAAAACCTATTTAAAAGAGGCAAAGCAACATCCATCCATTATCTGTACCCGTCCATCCTATGCAGGGTTGAGGGAGGGGCTGGTGTCACGGGGCGAGAGGTTGGGTACACCCTGGACAGGTTGCCAGTGCATCGCAGGGCAACACAGAGACATGCAGTACAGGACAAACAACCATGCACGCACACACTCATACCTAAGGGCAGTTTAGAGAGACCAATTCACCTAACAGTCATGTTTTTGGACTGTGGGAGGAAGCTGGAGTACCTGGAGAGAACCCATTCATGCAGAGAAAGAACATGCAAACTGTCCATGCAGAATGAGTCGAACCTGGGCCTTCTTGCTGCAAGGCAATAGTGCTACCAACTGCGCCACTGTGCTGCCGCAAGGCAACATGAACATTTTAATTTAGCTTATTACAGGCTATTAAATCAATGCTTGTATTTAGGTACTGCAGCTCTCTGCCTCTCTGTAGTCATCTGCTTCTCTGTTCATCTATTCCCATGCCTGTGTGGCTCCTGTGTTTATTTGCAATTTTTATACAGACAAAGTCTTTGAGATTAAACATGTGCATACTCACAAAGGAAAAGCAAAGTATCAGCAGCCTTTACCGAGAAATTCAACATGGTTCATTGCTCTGGTTCTGATCATGATGCTACTGCAATGCAGTAATAGTTTACTGCAAGCACAGCAGGTACTGGTTTAATGCTGTCAGCTAAAATAAATTATAAAACCTGCAGTTCACATGTTCTATCATAAATTACAAATTAAAAACAGGAAAACCTCTCGGTGCAAGAATAATCTGAGCTCATTTCTTGGTACAAACCTGGTAAATCACTAGTGTGCTGTCTTAGCAGTGATGTTTTATGGTTTTACATATCAGAACCAAATAAAAATAATTTATTCAGTACCAGGTTTTAAATCAATTTAAACGTAGCTTCATGTGTACAAAACCAAGAATAGATTACATTCTGTCATTATTCATTCAATTATAGGCCGACTGTGGCTCGCTAGGTAGGGTTGCGACAGCTTTGGTTACTGGACCAAACACAGACCTTCAGCTGTAAGAACAAATAATCCAACAATGCACTTTAGTTCAACAGGAAAAGGAGGACTTCGTGGGACATCATCACCCCTATTTTACCACTGCTCCGCCCACTCTCTTTTTCTTACCCCTGAGTCAGCGCCAGCCAGTAGGTTTACATCGGGAGAGAAATCAGTCTGCTTTGAACTTCCATCCTTTGCTGGAAGAAGCTTTTTTGGATCCAAAATAACTGTCAATTTTTCATTGATCAGGTAACTGTATCTGGTCGATGGAGTAAGTCCTGAACCTAACTTGTTCAAAACACTGCAGAAGGAATCTTTTGAATTACAGATTCCATCAAAGAGAGAGAGAGAGCCTGTCTTTGCTGACGCTCTGACGCCCTACGCTGAGCAGAGGGCTGCTCACCCGACACAGCTGAGCAAAAGGCTGTCCGTGAAAAGGGACCGGTCTGTGGGAGAAGATTGCTGAGCCGAGCCGAACCGAGTTGAGAGGACGACGTTCGGAGCTAACGATAGCTCGCTAGCCACTAACCCACAAGGACTGAGTGTTAGCTGCATCCCATGCAGCTGCTGCTAACTGACCAGATAACAACTGGTGTCCCTCCTTTGACTCTGATCCCCCAGACAATAGATTCACACTGCTCCGGAGATCTAAGAATCATTCAAGTAGGTTGTGTCTGGGCATAGATAAATTAGCTTAGGATAACAATTTTAAGCATAGTTTTGCTTGTCACAGTGTTTTTTGCTGAATTTGTAAGATTTCATTCTTCAGATTGCTTGGGTCTGAACTGGCAGTCGAGCCTGTGCAATAAACAGTGCTTTCAAAGGTTATTGACCAATAGAGTCGTTTTAAATCATGCAACATAAGCAGGGGTGGGCTGGTGTTGATATTCAACCCGGGAGCTTGGTTTGGAGAAGCCTTTTTATTTGATTGTTCAAAGGGTGCAAGTCGAAGCATAATTTTAACAAAAATACTTCTATTGGTACTATAACAACATAATAATATTGATAACATGTTTACGTTTATAATATGTTTTATCTAGTCATAACCAGAGGTGGGTGTCTAGTTACATTAACTTGAGTGGAGTTTTGAAAAAAAAAAAAGATATATACATACACACACATAAACATACAAGTATCTCTACTCTTTCTTGAGTAAAATTTCTGGATCCTCTATCTACTCAAAGTAATTTCACTGAATCAAAACAAAAAAAAATGTAACCAAAAATGCACCAGAGAAGGACACAAACCCACAGTTTATGCTAAAGTGAGACCTCTTGTTTGTACACAAGCTTTGTTGTTCTAATGTTATTTTCTAGCTGATGAGCCATTTGGAGATCAATTAAATACATGATAAATACTATATTGGCACTGAAACCCTGTTCTAACACAGATACATCACCTATTAATTTAATACATTTTATGTTGAAAATTTAGATGCAAAAAATGTTTCTTCAGCTTTAATTTTGTATTTAGATATGTTTTCATTCTTTCAATGTAGCGTAATCTTTAAAACAGAATTTTCACACAACTTTATATTTTTGCCTGTCTGATAAAATCCTTTTAAATAATTAGTCCCAATAGAACTGATCTGATGTTCTGTTCTGAGTACCTTTTTACATATTTTTACTCCGAGTAAATTCTTAAATGGCTACTTTATACTTTTACTTCAGAGCTACTGTTACTTGAATACAATTTTGGGTACTGTACCCACCTCTGGTCGCAGCATAAAACATGCAGGGATATGCCCAAATGATGTGGAATCGAGCACATCCAGCAAGAGAGAGACTTTTCTGCGGCTGATTTGGGGATTCAAGAATGGAGAAAACATCTTAGCCCAGCGATTGTGGACCATATTTTGTTTTTGTACAGCAATCTCCGGTTCAAATATGTCAGCAGTTGGACATGAAATGGAAATAATTCATTGTAATGTTATATTCAGCGTATTAGAGAAAATTCAGCTGAAAATTAATCACTTTCAAAAGAGTCTTGCCTGAAAATCTTTTAAACCACATGCAGAACAAACGCAGAGTCTAAAAAGTAATGAAGGATTTATAACATGACGCAATCTGGTGCTCTGCAGGCTGATGGACGGTAGAGATCAGCGAAGGCGCAGCAGCAGTACCGCGGCGCTCACAAATATCTTCTATAAAGGAAGATGCCTCACTCACTCACGCACACAAACAGACACACAGCAGGATCAGGAGAGCGACTTAACCACGGCTGCTTTTGGAGTACACAAAAAGGTTCTGGCCATTGGCCCTAGAACGTTTTTGGGAAAACTCCCGAACCTCCCTATGGCCAGCCCGTCCCTGAACATGAGTTACTCTGTTCCACTGGAGTTTTCCTTTGTTCTTTGGTCCTGAGCTAAACGCTCTTAGCTTCACTACATACACTAGCTCCACACGCTTGTTCTGATGGTGGAAACGCGACTATTGTTTTATATTAGTGCTGCTTGCTTTTTCAGACCACCAGCGTTCCTAAACAATAACGATTGCTATCTACTGTGTTCAAAATACAGGTCGGCTTTAAATAGATGGTTTAAACACCAAAAACTAATCATATAAGAAAGATTAAAGTTTATGTCCGCCTATTTATAAAAAAAAATACATGCTCTTAAAGTGGCTTTAGAATTAAGTGGGGACCTAAAACACACTGAGGGTATAACACCTGAATTAATACCTTTATCCACACCAAATCTGACAGCAATAAACCAAAAAAATTGTATTTTGCTCAGATCTGTCTAAGTAAAGGTCAAAAGGTGCAAAAACTGTGCCAGATGCTCCCTCTCCAGGGTGAATGCATAACTCCTCACTGTACCCCTCTGATTAAAAAAAAGATAGTCAGAATCCTTATTACCTCTCCATCAAAGCTCCATGACTTCCTCTATGTTGTATTCTTACAACAAAGCGTGTTTTGACACCTTGCAGAAAGGGTATATCACTGGTGCGCAATGTGTGTAATTATTTCATGTCTGTGTTTGGATATGTCATTTTATGTTCGCCATTTAAAAATCCAGTGATAAAGCCCACCCTGTGAGCCTCACCCTGTCTGTGAGGCGGGAAGCCTAAGTCTCCTCCTCTTCCAGTCGGATCTTGGGTCCCCTGGCCAAAAAAAAAAGAATTAAAGCCAATAGAGCGATTAAAGCTATTTTCTGGTCCGCTCTGCCTTACATCCTGAATCACACATATAGTGGGGCAAAAAAGTATTTGGCAGCCACCTATTGTGCAAGTTGTCCCACTAATCAAGATGAGAGAGGTCTGTAACTTTCATCATAGATACACTTCAACTGTGAGAGACAGAATGTAAAAGAAAAATCCAGAAAATCTAAATCAAACCTGTTACTACTTTTTTAAGAAGCTCTTCTATCCTCTACTTGTTACCTGTATTAATCACACCTGTTTGAACTCATTAACTGGATAAAAGACACCTGTTCACGCCTTCAAACAGTTAGACTCCAACCTTCACCATGGTCAAGACCAGAGAGATGTCCAAGGACACCAGGGACAAGATTGTACACCTACACAAGACTGGGATGAGCCAATCTACAATAGGCAAGCAGCTTAGTGAGAAGAGATCAACTGTTGGAGCAATTATTAGAAAATGGAATAAATACACGATCACTGACAATCTACCTCGTCCCGGGGCTCAATGCGAGATCGCACTTCGTGGGTTATACATGATCTTGAGAACGTTGAGGAAAAAGCCCAGAACTACACGGGGGAACTGGTCAATGACCTGAAGAGAACTGGGACCAGAGTAACACAAGGCTACTATTAGTAACACGCTACGTTATCATGGATTAAAATCATGCAGTCTCCCTGCTCAACACAGCACATGTCCAGGACCATCTAAATTTTCCAGAGACCATCTGGATGATCCAGAGATGGATTGAGAGAATGTAATGTGGTCAGAACAGACCAGAATAGAACTCTTTGGTATAAACGCCACTCAGATTTTTGAAGGGAAAGAATGGTGAGTGGCATTCCAAGAACACCATACCCACTGTGAAGCATGGAGGTGGAAACATTGTGCTATGGGGCTGTTTTTCTGCAAAGGGGATACAACAACTGATCTGTATTAAGGAAAGGATGAATGGGGTCATGTAACGTGAAATTTTGGGCAAAAACCTCCTTCCATCAATGAGAGCATTGAAGATGAAATGTGGCTGGATCTACCAGTCAACAAAGGAGTGGCTACGTAAAAAGCATTTCAGGGTTCTGAAGTGGCCTAACTGGAAATTTCACAGCTCTCTCATCTTTTTAAGTGGGACAACTTTTACTTTTTTGCCCCACTGTATGCTGTACTTCCATATAAAGACAACTAATGATGTGCGTTTCGACTGTGTTTGTCATGTGATTTTTTGCATGTGAAAATTTGTAATTAAAAAGACTCATATATGACGTTAGCTAACATTAGCTAGCATTTGAAGTACTCACAAAGACCTTGTAAAATTTGTCCTGCATGCTGGCTCCCACTCGACCAGACTATTTCTCCCCCAGCCAAGCGTCTAGTTTGCACATGGCCAAATATTATAGTGGTTTTCTCCATGTTTAATACTCCTTTCTTTGTCCTAGAGGAAAAATGCGAAGCTCGCTAAACACACGGCCATTTTTCTTCTTCTTCAGTTTTAGTCCACTACAGGTTTTCACACAAAACCTAATGTAACTTTCAAAGCCTGTCAAAAATTTGTGCTTTCTCTGCATCAAAATGTGGCTTTAAAATTCCTAGACATATGTTAAATCCATGGAACATTTCAAATGGGATCGCTCCATTGACTCCGTTTTTTTGGACAGTAGGGGGACCCATGGACCGAAAGTAGATGGACATGACTTCGGCTCCCCATATCTGCGTTTACAGCGTTGCATTAGGTATCCGATGCATCGATGATCAAAATTTTGAGCCATGAATGGTTTGAACTACAACACGGAAGAATGACAGACAGTTCATTCATCAGCTGTTGGTTCAACATGTGCCATGGTCGAAGGGTAACCTGTCACCTATTGGATCAAGTAAGGTGTCAATCAAAAGCTAACACTTCTAGACATGCACAGTTAAATTTGTACGCTTTTGTTAGCGAATTAGCGGATGTGGCGTTATAGGAAAAGGGAACAGGAAGAGAGTCTAAAAATAGGACTACAAATTTCGGAGGTGCACTTTTGCTGTTTATTTGATTTTTTATGGGCTTTATTCTTGTCGTGAACGAAGCACTTTATTGAAGGACTTTAATTTGAGATGGATTGTTTTTGTCATGTTTTTTGGACTGCAAAGGGGTGAGTTACACATTTCATTTCCTTTTGGGGGGTTTGGCAATAGCCCTCGCTGTGTCCACATTTATGATTGTATCCTTGATTGGCATCCATAATTGGAATCACAAGACTCTTAGCTTTCCAATTATATAATTTAAACCCGGAAGTGGATTTAAACCCGGAAGTGGGACTGGCCTACCGGTGGGCCCTCGGAACACTAACGGGTGGTCCCACTATGTGACTTTTTAAGACCTTGCTGCAGAGAGATGAAAACCACATAGCAGACTTAAAAAGAACCCAACTGTCATCTGAACCTATGTGCCACCATCTTCCTGACAAGTTATGGCTTTATAACCATCCTTTCTTCGTATATGTGACACGAAGATAGTGTGGATATGACTGTGGAAACCATGCAAAACGATTATTTTAAAAGGTTTTTACTCATCTCCCCCATTGCTGGACAATCTTGTCCTCCAGTTTTCCAAATGCCCCATATCAAACAACTTAAAACATTATACATGAAAATATATAAACAGGTAAACACACATACAAATTGTATTTTATGCTCAACTCATTTCAAATTGTGATCAGCAGTAGTATATTGTAAAGATAACCATTGTGAAAGTGAATGTACATCAGCTCCGGCGGTCTGATAACTTCTTGTTCTCGTCAGCTGGCCTTCATACTTTAGGACAATCTCTCGAGCCTGCCTAAAAAAGCAAACAGATAGGTAAAAGATGTTTATTTGAGTAGGTACTTCCTGCGGTGGTCTGTGTTGCAGTAGATCTAAAGAAGCTCCTCACTGAATACACAGTGTCATTGGACTACTACACATATTAACACAGTCATAAAATGTCATGAAATATTTCAACAAACCAAAGCATGAATATGTCGACCTCCTCTGCTGAAACCCGATTATTCACAAATAATCTATGATCTCACCAAGTGAGAGAAAAGAAAGAGAAAGGAAATCCCTAACATAAAAAAACTGTCTAAATGACCTCACAATATAAATTGAAGCAACATTTTAAATAAAACAATTATTCACCAGCTTATTTGGAGGCATTTTTGCACAACTAAAGCTGGAATTTACTCCAGGGGTCTTCTTTATGAAACTATAGAATCCTTAATGCATAGAATCCTTACTAAAACCGTACTTAAGCTCGTCAAAAAAATAAAAAATAAAAAATCACTTGCACAAAGAAAGTTTTAGATCAAGAAAACTTTGAGTAGCATAGCTGCATGCAAGTTCCGCTTTATAAATCACACTCTCCCTAGAAATGTGCTCAGGTTATTTTGGATCATATCGTACACAGCCACTTTCTGCAGTCAATGCAAAGTGCCTAGTGAATATTATGCATAGACTTAAGCCGGCTAATATTGGACATGTAAGAGATAACCATGGCAACCGAGAGGCAGAGAAAGCGTAATTCCACTGAGACTGAATTCGAGGTGTTTATGGGTGATGTAGAGGCACGGAAAAACATTTTATTTAAATCAATCAAACAACGTTTATCTATATAGAGCTTTACTCAGCCAAAAGGCGACTAATGTGCTTCACAGTAAAATATACAGTTAGGAATAAGAAAATGTGTAACAAGACAAGAGTAAAAAATTTAAATTAAAATAATAAAAGCAGCAGCACAAGCCACAAAACATATAAGAACAATAAATATAAAGTTTGAATTATACGATTGCTTCTTGTGGCAACAATAAGATTGGAATATAAGCAAATAGAAACTAAATTACAGCAGAATGTAATAAGTTTCAGTACTCCAAGGTATTTGCAGCCTTTCAGAAAAGGTGTGTTTTAAATCTACTTTTAAAAAGTATTATCTACACAAAATATAATTGGGGGGGGGGTCACATAAACAGAAGAGCTTCGAGTGACAGAGAATTGATGTAGCGGCGTCCCTGACATAAAAAAGAAGGTCGAGGCAAAAAGGGAGATGGCATGCTACAAGCAGTATGTGTCAGGATGTATGGTTCCAGCGGGTTGGTAGCTCTAACACCTGGCCCAGTTCACCGCATAGATCTAACTGGACGGCTTTAGGGAATCTAAATAGGCTGATCAGCCAGTCATTATCATGGGCCAAATCTCTAAAAACTCCCCCATCCAGATGTTGCCAGTGGTGTGATCTTCAATAAGCGCCACCGCATCCATTGTGCAGCGTTATGCAGGAGTGTCACTGTAGTATTTATATTCATCAATATTAATGCACCAATAAGTGCAATTGTTGTATAATCTGAAGACATGCATATGAACATACTGTGATATAATTTTTAAATGCAACAGATTTTTTATTTAGATTCTCATTTTTATTCTCAGTTCAGATATGGGGGTGGGGGCTCACTGTTGGTTGAATGTTTGCGTGTGCATACGAGTCTACAAGTCTGAAAATCTGGCTTAAATTCACCATTTTGGCTTCTCATAGGGTACGCTTCCAGTGTCCTCCGTGTCCAAAATGTGTGTAAGCAAGCTCTTTATTGTGCGTTGCAAACATTTTTATGTCATGTTTTTTTTTTTTTATCACAAACTTTGCTTAAAAAGTTACTTACGCAATTTTCAGACCCCATTTTGTGTGTAAGCAAGCTTTATAAATGAGACCCTAGATCTTTTACACAAACTGTCTGCTCCGTCTCAGTAGCTAATTAACCAAGCAGATAGCACTAATGATATGCTAAGTTAAACAGGTCCATCTAGTTTAGCAGGACATTTTATCATATGACATATTTTGTCAAAAATGAAAACCCACAGAGTAAAATTAGGTTTAATTAGTCTATTCTTAAATATGTTTAGTTTAGTGCAGCACAGAAATAAATAAATAAGGACTATCTCATTGAAAATTCTAGTGGACACCAGTGTTATTATGCAAATAGAAGTAAAACCAGAATGTTACTATAAAGTCTTGACTCCAGGTCAAGAAATAAGAACTGATGTTCTTATTTTTCAGGAAATTTAATATGACACCATAATTCGATTGGGGTTCTGATCCAAATTTGAGTCAGCTGACTCTTATGAAATATGAGAAATTGTGACCCCTGCTTAAACCAAAATAGATCAGCAATCTTATGCAGAAATGTATAGTTTACAGGAATCATATAACCACGATTTCTTAAAGATGACTGTATAGATTATGAAAACTCTAAATAAATTGGCTGTCAAAGTGTCTACAAAAACTCTTCAATGTGAGTTCAAACCGAAGAAAAGTTGGTACAAAACAACCTGCAGCTAACAGCTGCTTTTTGTAACAGAAAAAATTGGACAATGAACAACCAAGATTGCAAAAGTAGGAATAGGTAAAGTGGTGAAATGACCAATACCCTAAAATGTTGCTGTACCTTTTCACACTGACGGCAAAAATCACTTATTTGATTCAAAACGATCAATTATTAAAAACAAGGATATTTCTTACACTCCCCTCCATGAACCCTTTTCAAAACCATTGTTTAAAATATACCAAAGTTCTCACAATCAGTATTAAATCACAGCTGACAGTGAAAGAATTAAAGCAAAATACATGGAATTGGACTTAAATGTTCTTCTAAGATTTATTTCTTAGTAATTTGAGAATAAAAATTAATGATATGAGATGTGAAATACAGGCCATGGCTGCATCTGCAGCAGAAGCAATCACAGACATTCAGCCTCAGAGGAAAAGCGCAGACTTGCAACCTATCCCTGATGAAGGTAATAAAACCTCCGCAGTAATAACAAACTGCCCACATAAAACCTGTTAGCCATGGCACGTACTCAGCACATCTTACTTTAGACACTCTATCTATTCAAGCATTTTCTGGGTGAGCTTGTTCTACAGATCCTAAAAGCTTTAGTAAAACATTTAAGGTATATTTTGGATGCTTTGGAAATCTGCTAATACCAGCCTGGTATTTAAAACCCATTATAAACCCATATAAACTAAAATACACTCCAGGTGGTGGAATACTTTCTTGGTTTATTTGTTTTTACACAGTATTGAAATGCACCTGATAATATATATAGTCTACCTTTAATAACTATATTTCTCTATTTTGTTCATGTTTTCAAAAGTATTTTTTTCCCCTTTTTTTAGTTTTTTCGTTATTCATTTAAAATGACAGTTTGAGCTACTGCACCTTTGGTTCAGGTAAAATGTTCACTAGCAAAGCAAATAGCTATTCAAAGATAGTGGGCTTCTTGCACAGCATGTGTGGAACTTTTAACTGGAGAAAAAAAAGAATGTTACAAACATAAACAAACAAGCAGCTAAACAAAGGATACTTTAAAACTTTGAGCTTCCGTCTCATTGGCCAGGGTCTGGAGCGAATGTTGGCGATGATCTCTTTTTGGTACTGAATGTTCTGGAACATCTCTTCTGGGTCATTGCTGTCCACTTCCTTATTATCCCCACCTTCTTCATCTGAGGAGCTGCAGGTAATTACACAATGAAAAGTGGCTTTGCAATCTAAATTCATAAAAAAGATAGCTTGCCAGATTGATCACATGTACACCACATAATGGCAACCTCTTTGCTTTACATATAAACACCTTTAATATAAATACCATTTGTGAGAGACTTAAAAATAGGTCATTGATAAATTTGTATACACTAATTAATACGTGCAACAATAGAGTATGTTTCTGACTGGCAATGTAGGCAGCACAGTAAAGAGAACACTGAAGTTTTTATTATTATTCTGTCTGATTAGATTATTAATATAAGATCCATGCTACAGTCTATTAAGGCAAAGATAGCTTTCAAATACAACATAGTTGTTCTAGAATACTTGATGACAATAAAAATGATCAAATTAAAAAATAACAAGAGCAACTCACCCCTGCTGGTGGTGTTGGTAAGCAGAATAAATCCTCCTTGAGTTTTTCCGTACAGTCCTATGCCTTTTTGCAGCAGACAATGATCTACTGCTTCCAACCTCAGGTTCAGATGCTGTGCTCATGCTAACAGGGTTGGTGTGAATAATTGTGCGTTGATGAATAATTGTTCATTGAACAGTGTGTGGTCAAATACTACCTCTCTCCTGTGTCTCTTCTCCAAGGTCTGAGCTGGAGCTACCTGCTGCTCTGGAGCAACAGCACAGCAGTACAGACTCATAAACACGGTCATCAGTCCAATCACAGCCCATGGAGACCACTTAAAGGGACAGCATAAGACTCTTCTGCACACGCACACACACACACACACACACACACACACACACGCATGCACACGCACCCACACACGCACACTGGCAGGGTAATAACCTTGGGTAATTCTGTGGTTTGGCTGTTATATGTTTGCATGAAGCCTGTTTTTCGTACTTTTTTAGAGCATTATCTTATGTTGGATCTACACTCTTTACTTTTAATTAAAGCAAAGGAACAGATGGATTATGGGGCTGGAAAGTAGTGAAAGGTTGGACAGATGTCTCTTGTTTAATTGGTGACTGCTTAACCAGTCTCTGTGGACTACATTTGATCAATGTGTTTCTGTATTTGATAATTCTTAGGAGGCTGTCATCACCTTATCCTTACCAAACAGTAGATTTTAAATTTTCGCTATAAATTACAAAATAGTAACCAGGGCAAATGCAGTATTTCAGTACTAAAGATTAAACCTTTGAATAAATAAGTGAAAGTTCAGTTTTTTTGATCTAAAACAACCCAGAGTAATTTAATACATTGTTCAGATGGAAAATCATGTGTGGCCATAATTATGAGACCACAGCTGATTGCTATGAGTTTTACTGGCTGATAATTAAGTGCACCTTTTCACAGCGCAGCAATTTTTAGGGCTGCAGTCTGTAACTTACATACTGAATTGATTTCAGTTCTGAGTTTATGAGATAAAGAGTCTTGAGTCTACAGCCTAATTTATATTTTTACGTCAGCAAGTTTGGACAAACATGCACATATCAACAGAAACTTCCAGGACAACAGGGGCATAGCATTCTGGAGGGGAGGGAAGGGGTGTTGGCACTATTTACTTTTTTATTTTTGTATGTTTTAGCCTCTTTTAATATTCAAAAAAAGCTTCCATCCATCCATTATCTCTACCCGTCCATCCTATGCAGGGTTGCGGGGGGGGGGGGCTGGTGCAGTCACAGGGTGAGAAGCAGGGTACAGCCTGGACAGGTTACCAGTCCATTGCAGGGCAACACAGAGACATACAGGACAAACAACCATGCACACACACACTCATACCTAAGGGTATGTTCAGGGACAGTCATGTTTTTGGACTGTGGAAGGTAGCCGGAGTACCCGTAGAGAACCCACGCATGCATAGGGAGAACATGCAAACTCCTTACAGAAAGACCCAGGCCGTGATTTGAACCTGGGCCTTTTTGCTGCAAGGTAACAGTGCTACCAACTGCGCCACTGGGCAGGGTTAGGTTAGGTTACTGCTTCTGGTTGCAACCGAAGTCGAATAATAAAAACACAAAGCATGCAACATTCAGGGTCGGTGTACAGCGACAGACGACCAAGAATAAACAGTGGTTAACAAGTTGACAATCTTATGTTAACCAACAGAAACAGGATATATTAATCCTAGACCTAATATCCTCTACCCAGACCAAAAGAAATAAACCAGGTTTATCCTACTTGGTGATGACTCTCTTCACAGTCCACGACGAAGAACGTAGAACGACTTGAAAGTGTTTAGTTTAAAGTAGCGGTGAGAAGAGCGGACGTCCGACTGTAGGCACTGAGGGACTCAGGCTTGTTTTCAATAGAGCTCAGAGGCCAGCGGACTCCCTGGTTACCCGTACAGGGAAGTCTGTTTGCTCGGCCGGTTCACTTTGAAGTTTAAAAAGGGGAGTTATTCCTGGTCCAGCAGGTTTGAACGAAAAAAGGAAAAATGCTAGCAATGGATTAAAGCGTCTCCTTGCGGCTCCGCTGGTAGGAACCAAAAGACAAGGATTTCACTTTTCGCGCTGCCTTTATCAACTCTGTGATGTCATCACTGGCCACAGACCAATGAGAATGGGTTGAGGGCAGCGCCACGGATGCAGGGAGATGCAGTTCGTTCAGTGAAAGCATGCTGGGAGATGCAGTTCGTTCAGTAAAAGGCAATAGCCTCAACATGCTGTTGACAAATTTAAAGTAAGTGGCGTGTTGGCCAATCACAGGCTTTTGCTCTTTGTAGCCTTCAACGGACATTAAAAAAATTGGGGCGTGTCTCTGTCTCCCTCTGTGGGCCTGCCGCAGAGTGCTTCTGTCTATGGATTGTGCAGTGTCTCTGCACCACTGCTGATGGAAAAGTTTTAACTAGACTTAAGACCATGAGTCTAAGTCAAATCATAGGTGTTTAGAGAACAAGTCTAAGTTAAGTGTAAAGTCTTTGTCCATCCATCCATTCAACCATCCACTGTCTTCTGCTTGTCTGGGATTGGGTTGCGGGGGCATCACCTTAAAGACCCACTCCAATGAAAATCGTGTTTTTTGTGTTGTTAACATGTTCTTGTGGCATTTTGAAGAAAATTAAGTTCAAAATTGCATTTGTGAGTATTTCTGCTTTCAAATCGCTGTGAATCAGCAGCAGATGCTAAAAGGCCGTCTAAAACAGACTGCATTTGTGATGTACCAACCGCAGTGGGCGGGCTATAAGCTCCTGCTCCTGCTTCGCTCTGTTTCGATTCTACAGCACTATGACTTATTCTTTGTGTGACATAAAGTTACTGTAACTATGAAAACTTCGAAAAGGCTCATCTGAATGTTTGGAGCCTGTATACAAATATACTAACATATTAGGATTATTGGCCTGATATAGTCAATTCAAGAGATTACAAAAACAATACCATTCTGATGCATCCACTTGGAAATGACTAGATATATGTACGTCTTCCTGTTCATCGTCCGAGCTGGCATCTGGCTCATAACTGTACAGCTGGATAGCTCCAATATTGATCAGTATTTTTGTCAAAATATATAATTTTGGGCATGTCTACTTGTGGGAGGAGCTAGTGCCAGATGGTGTTTTTACAAGATGGCAGCTGTCGATCTAGCGTTGGAAGAGAGAGTCTCCATTCTCTGTTCACTGTGGAGAGTACCCTGCGCAGGTTCGCAGGGTTAGTAACGTGAAAACTTTCAAAAGTGAATTGAACATACCAGGTTGCCCTATCTCCTCACTTATTTTCCTTCAAGCGAGGTCCTTTTTTTCCTGTCTCTGTAGAGAAACCAACTGGTGTCGTATAGCTCAGGGTGATTAGCCACGGTCGTTATCAGTATTTCCTCCATGTTGAATGAATGAATTTTGCCGGACCTGACCCCGTGAACAGGGTCACAGCATCACGTGACATCATGTCACCAGGCTCCTAATTGGTTGGCGCAGAGCGAATTGACGCTGAAGTTCAGATTTTTCAAGACGCGACGCAGAAACCCTGACATGCGTCAGCGCGCTTCTGCATTGACTTTACATGTAAACCTGATGCCCACGATGCTTCAAACGCGTTCGGTGTGAACACACCGCTATGAAGCTAGGTTTTGTGATTTTGGCAAAAAACGGCTTAATCAGAATTTAAACACCACTGAGAACACTTTAAAATAGCTCAAAAGATGATCGGAGTGGGTCTTTAAGCAGAGAGACCCAGACTTCCCTCTCCTCAGCTACTTGAGCCAGCTCCTCAGGGAATATTTTTTCCTAAATATAGGAAAACAAAAACAGCAAAATCTAACCATTTAGCATGGGGGGAAATAATAGCAAAGAAGAAGAATTTAAAAGAAAAGACAACGTTAAATTCCTGTCAAGATGTATAAGAGATTATAAAATTGAGGGGAAAATTAACTTTGCGCACTGCTGGTAATCGTGATCCAAAACAAAACTGACAAGGTCGAAATGAAAGAAAAAGAATTTGCTGGGGGGGGGGGGGGGGGGGGTTGGTTGCCAGGAATGTGGGAGAACTTTATATAATGGATTTGGATTCTGTTTTAAGGCAGTATCTTGCAGTGTCATCATTCAATTCAATTCAATTCAGTTTATTTATATAGCGCCAATTCACAACAGATGTCATCTCAAGGCACTTAACAAGAAGTCATTTCAATACATTTATACAAACATTACAATCGGTTCAAAAGTTTCCTATTTAAGGAATCCCAGCAGATTGCGTCAGTCATTGGCGTGAGGTTGGGCCCCGTTGATGCAGACTTTCCAACCACAGCAATCCTTCAGCAATCCCTCATACTGAGCAAGCATGTAGCGACGGGGGAGAGGAAAAACTCCCTTTTAACAGGAAGAAACCTCCAACAGAACCAGGCTCAGTAGGAGCGGCCATCTGCCACGACCGTCTGGGGGTTTGAGAAGACAGAGCAGAAACACAGAAGGAACAGAAGATCTGATATAAGAGAACTTTCTATGTTACAGAAAGTAAAAAGTTGATAACAGGACACAGTGGATGTTCAGTTACTCATGTACACTCTCCTTAAATAAAACGTATTTAATACACTACTGGCTTCTGGTTCTCCTAGTGATCAGGTATATTCTTTATGTTACAGGTGTTAGAGGGGGTTAACCCTGACATTTCGGGTACTTGCAATTGTGTGTTCAAATGTGCACACAAACTTTTGAATACAAAATACATTTTCACATGCTCAATTTAAAATTACACTAACTTCAAACCAAGTACGAATAAAAAACGGGTCCAACGAATACAAATTGTTAAATATGTATGCACTAATTGCTTGATACACAGAGAAAACCACATTTACACATAGATTAGGTTACAAGTGCACAAGGGGTTTTGAGACTAATTTCTCGCCTCCAGATTAGTACATACATGATGCATTTAAATGCTGGAAGAATGCAGGGTCATCTAAATTTCCTTTTTGTTATCTCCCTCTAAACTTTTTTCCCTAATAACTTTTTTGTTATAGTGTTAAAAATTTATTTTCTTTCTTTGAAAAAAGGAATATCTCAGCACACCTTAGTTCTAACAGACTGAAATTTTTGGCTGCTGGCTGCACCAGTACTCCTAGTTTCAGTAGCGACAGTAAATTCCTCCAGGATTTTGCGGCAGTCTTTTGTGATTGTTACAGCCTAAAATAACTGATTTTGCATCTGCTTTTGTGAAACGTTGCAACAAAAGTTGCAATCATTTTTTATTTGTGATTTTCCCTAGTGTTAAACCCTGCATTCTGAACATACATTTACAAAATGTAATCATGCAGGAATAAATAAGTACAAAATAATAGCAAAAAAAACTGTCAGTTAAGACTCCGAGGGAGTCAGAAAAATCTATTTTTACACCTCAATTTTTTAAATGATAATTACCTATTTACAGTAGTCGAGTTGTAAAAAGATTTCGGGGGGGGGGATGGTCATTTTTTTCGGCTATTAAAAAATCTGGATTTTAATTGTTAAAAAGGTGGTATTTAAGGAGTGTTTTGTATCGTCGAATTGGCCGGAATGTTAGGGGACTACAACTGAATAGCCTGCATTAGAATTAAACAAGATTGGGTGAAATGGAGGCTTTATATAGCTGTGAAGAAAAGCCGATACCAGCACCTTGCAAAGAAGCCTTAGCAAATAATTGCTGTGCAGAAGAAGTTTTTTCGTGCAAACTAGGCCTATACAAAACAAAGCATTGGATTAATTTAACATGAAAGACCAAAAAAAATGAGTCATTTCTATTTTATTCATTACAACCCTCACTTAATCTACATGCTCATAGCAGTTTCCAAACACTTTCGTAATCATGTTTTTTTTCCGACAGTTTTTCTTGCTTTTGTTCACATTCGTCCTGATTATGGCTAAATGTCAGCACTGTCAGATGAGCTCTGATAAGGTGGATTATGGCTGGATGTGTAAAAAGATTCGACATCTAGTGCAGATTCAGCAAGCCGCATGCGTGTCTTGACTAAATGACAAGTCATGTATTTTAGCAAGCTAATTAACAAAAGAGATGTGGGGGGTCGCCCGTTCATCTTAGGTAGTTTGGAGGGTAGCATCCTGGGATCTGTGCGTACACCTATGGCGAGTCGGGTGGTCTTTAGATAACAAAAAGCAGGCTAGGTTAATTATTGAGATTAATAGCTCACCTGTGATTTTTTTTTAAAGAAAAAAATCACAGGTGAGCTATTAATCTCAATAATTCCAATAATTCAATAATTCTGCTGACCAGCCGCTCGTTTGGGCATGTTTGCACTTCTTTAATGCAGCTTTTGCCGCTCTCTAGGCCATAAGGTGAACCCCGAAAATGTCTTTAGAAATGAATCTCATTCCGACCTCTGGCATTTAAAAAACTGTTGACTTCATAAAATAAATACTTTCGCACTTAGTTCAAAAGTAAAAGTTCTCCTTCTGTAATATTCTCCTTCATTGTTTTTCATGATCGATGTTTTAATTCGGAACTAGTTTGTTTTTCGGCATAGTGAGAAAGGAGTGATACGGCTGCTACGTACCCGTTTTAGACCAATGCGTTGGCAGAGTTTAACCGACGTGATGACGTATGCGGATATGGAGACAGCTAAGGTCATGATGAAAACTTCTTTAAAATTTTTACAAAACCGGGTAAAAGCATGTAGGCCTATGTAAAATGTGTTACATGCATTTAACTTCCATGAAACATGAACAAGACATGGATTTCATGTTAAATCCATCTCTTAGTCTAAAACGTAGCAGCCATATCACTCCTTTCTCTCTACGGTGAAAACAAACCTGTCCCGAATTATAACGTTGATCATAAAAAAACTGTGCTATTACAGAAGGAGAACTTTTACTTTTGAACTCGTTGCGAACGTATAGATTTTATGAAGTAAACAGTTTTTGTAGATGCCAGATGCCAGAGGTCGGAATGAGATGAAACGAAAACTGGGTTAACCTGGCCTACTCTCAGGCAAAAACAATGTTGCATCATTGCTTTTCGTGCCCCTGTCCCCCGGATTTTATTAGACTGTTTATTTTCGCTCAACATGCGGAGACCTAACATTTTCTGATGATGAAATTATTTCATATAGGCTAAGCCTATTTATGATTTATATTTCCATACAATATTTACTGTAAAAGGGATGGAGATGGATGATGGGACCTTTACTGGTGGGACATTATATGTCGGATTTCTTTCTAAGGGGAGTGGCGTCCCCCTCCGCTCCCCCTTTACTCGACTACTGCCTATTTATGTCATAATACTGTTAAGCCTTCTGGCCCACATGCAGAACACCAAACAGAGACCATTGATAAGATTTGAAATTAAAATAAATGGTTTTTTTTTGGTTTGCTCACATTCAAAACAGCACTCTCCACAAAAGAGCCAAATAATTACAACCAAAAAAAGGGTTAGGCAGAAGCAAAGCGCTTTTTTTGCCCACTGTTGAGCAGATCTAATTTTAAACTAAAACTTGGAGTCCTAGACTCCCAGCGAGGGGCTCTGACTCCTGCTTCTGCTCACCCGATTCTTTGATGCTGTGTCAACCTGTAAAAATATTGGAAATAATTAAACACGGACTCAAGAGCTCAGTTTGGCAATTACCAGGAATAAAGCATTGTACAAGTACCCCGCTTATATTCAGATTATTTTATATTTCTCAGAGTAGAGCCGCTGCTCCTCCACATCGAGAGGAGTCAGTTGAGGTGGCTCGGGCATCTGGTCAGGATGCCTCCTGGACGCCTCCCTGGTGAGGTGTTTCGGGCACGTCCCACCGGGAGGAGGCCCAGGGGAAGGCCCAGGACACGCTGGAGGGATTATGTTTCTCGGCTGGCCTGGGAGCGCCTTGGGATTCCTTCCGAGGAGCTGGAACAAGTGGCTGGGAAGAGGGAAGTCTGGGTGTCCTTGCTTAAGCTGCTGCCCCCGCGACCCGACCCCGGATAAGCGGAAGACAATGGATGGATGGATGATGTGCTCTACTTTTCTGGTTCTAGTGAGGACACTCCACTATTTCCTAAACGAAGTACAGCTATTTTATTTTCTGTTTTACATCATTGGACAAACGGATTAATCCAGGTGTGTCTGACCATTGTTGTTGTTACTACTGAGGTCAGACACACCTAGATTGATTAGTTTGTCCAATACAGACAGGAAATAAAAGGGCTGTACTTAGTTCAGGAAGTAGTGGAGCTGTGCATACAGCTTATCAAGTCATTTTCAATAATCATCCCAAAACAATTGAACATAAACGGCTGGATACCGGTACTATGTGAAATACTGATTATTCTAATGCCAATATTAACACCTTAAGGCATTCTTACACTAAACATAAATACAATATTGCACAAACAAGTTTAGAACCAAACTGGAAACAAATAACTTATTAGGTTTACACATAAAATTTGCACACAAAGCTGTTAACTCTTACAGCAGCGCCCACTTGTGGCAGAGAAATCACATTACCAATATCACCACCAGATATCTTGCCCGCCCTCACACCAGCCTTGGGGCAATTTCTCTATCGCCCTTCATGCGTCCGAATTAACGATGCTGATTGGATATATTCCTGTTGCTATGTTCGAATTTCTTGTCAGTAATTGGCTGGCTGCAGCACTGCTTGGGCAATCTTTCTGTCGCCACAGCCGCTCAGCAGCAGGAGCTTTTCCTCCGAAATTGATATATATTTTTATATATGATACTTTGTTACGAATTTAAACAGACAATTAACTTAGAATGTGTGAATATTGTTTAAAAAAAATAAAATCTAAATCAAAAACACTTGGGAAACACTAGGGGGGGCGGCGCCCTATCGCCCTCTATTGGCCAGCCGCCACTGGGCCATTGGTCACCCATTGTCACACAAATCGCATAGGCTACAGAGCTGGCCTAAAATGCAGCTGGCTGTTCAACTTTGATCATCATTTGTGTTTGTTGTCAGAGCTTAAATCATATGTTCAGAGACAAACTTACAGAAATATTCCAATTGTGTAAGGAGGGAAATGACATCTTCTGTGAGAGCTGGACCGGAGAGAATGGTATTGGGACCAAGATACATATAATATATACCAGTCATGGAGAACAGTGTGTGTTTTTTTGGTTGGGACTCAATGTCCACATTGTCTCAGTTTGGCTTCAAAAGTTAACATGGCACTGACATGTGGGTCTATGCTCTGAAAAAGGCTGTCAGTAGCTATAGAAAACATATTTCCAAAATGTTTATGTGCTCCCTAGATGCCTCTAAAGCCTTTGACCAGATCAATCATGGGAAGTTGTTTAGAAAGCTACAAGAGCGAGGGGTTCCTTCTTATTTAATATGTATTTTACACTACTGGTACATAGTGATGCAACGGATCATCATTGATCCGTGATCCGTTCAGATCAATATCTTCGGTTTGGCACACACATTATCCACGGATTGATTTATGGAAAAAAAAGTTGTGCGCATGTTCAGTCTGCACACAGCGTGGTCATGGCGAGGGGAGGAACGGAGGAGCTTGAACGCCCCATTTAAATCCCCTGTATGGGGATATTTGCATTTGTCCACATTCTCCCCAGACAATCCTTGTCTTTTTGAAAAACAATTTGAACTTATAAGCTCAAGTATGCTTTGCTTTCTTTCTTTTATTCTTCTTTGATGATGTGAACATAAGCTTTATGTCACTCTCCAAGTTTAAAGGAAGGAGATGTGACTTTTAATGTTGCACTTTAAGTTGTTTTTCATAAATTATGTTAAAAAGAAGATATTATGCCTTGCGGATTCAGTGTTTCCCACACATAGACAAATCTGTGGCAGTGCGCCACATTTAAAATATGCAGCGTGTCCTTTCCTTGCTCTTTCCTCGTCTCTCTGTCACTCACGCATCTCTCTCGCACAAACATACACACACACACACATACAGCCTCTCCCCTCCACCACGTCTATCTGGATCACCTGTGGAAGAAGTCCTCTACCCCCCCCCCCCCCCCGCAGATCTTTTGGTTATCAGGCTCCTCTCCTGTGGAACCAGCTCCCAGCTTTAGTCCGTGAGGCAGACACTCTGTTTACTTTTACGGCCAGGCTTAAAACTTTCCTTTTTGATAAATCTTATAGTTAGAGTGGCTTAGGTCATCCTGAGCTAGCTCTGTAGTTATGCTGCTATAGGGTTAGACTGCTGGAGGACAGACTTACCAATTTTCTTCATTCTGCTACTTCCTTTTCTACTAGGCAAGGCAAGGCAAGGCAATTTTATTTGTATAGCACACTTTCAACAGCAGGGCAATTCAAGGTGCTTTACATGGTTTGGTGTTTTAAAAAACAAACAAAAAACAATGCAAATTAAAAGTAAAAGAAACACACATTACATATGATACACAACAAAGCAAGAAAAAGATCACAAAAAAAAAGCAAGAGAGCATGAACACATTTCATACATATGACATCAAGCATTTACTCGAAGGCAATTCTAAACAGATGAGTTTTTAGTCTCGATTTAAAGCAGTTCAGAGTTTCAGCAGCTTTACACTCGTCAGGAAGTCTGTTCCAGATAAGGGGAGCATAAAAACTGAAAGCTGCTTCTCCATGTTTAGTTCTGAGTCTAGGGATGTTTAGTAGGCTAGAGTTGGAGGACCTGAGTGGTCTTGGTGGTTGGTACCATGACAACAGGTCTTCAACATATTTTGGTGCTAAGCCATGTAATGATTTATAAACTAGTAGGAGTATTTTCAAGTCTATTCTCTGAGCTACAGGGAGCCAGTGTAAGGACTTTAGAACTGGGGTGATGTGCTCTACTTTCCTGGTTCTAGTGAGGACGCGAGCGGCAGCGTTCTGGATCAGCTGCAGCTGTCTGATTGACTTTTTAGGCAGACCTGTGAAGATGCTGTGGCAGTAATCAATCCGACTAAAGATAAACGCATGGATGAGTTTTTCTAGGTCGTGTTGCAACATCAGTCGTTTAATCCTAGAGACCCTGGAGGTTCAGGTCTGAGTCCATTACTACACCTAGGTTTCGAGCCTGATCAGTAGTTTCTAGCTGTATTAATTTAAGCTGTGTGCTGACTCTTGATCGTTCCTCCTTGGGTCCAAAAATAATCACTTCAGTTTTGTTTCTATTCAGCTAGAGAAAGTTATGGCACATCCATCCATTTATTTGGTCAATGCATTGATTTAGGGTTTGAATGGGTTCAAAGTCACCTGGTGACATTGTAATGTAGAGCTGAGTGTCATCCGCGTAGTTACGGTAGCTAATGTTATTGGTTGCTATAATCTCGCCTAGTGGGAGCATGTAGATATTAAATAAGAGGGGCCCCAGGATGGAGCCCTGGGGCACCCCACATGTGATTTCTGTTCGTTCTGATGAAAAGTTTCCTTTTGAAACATCAAAGTCCCTGTTCTTTAGGTAAGATTCGAACCAGCCAAGTAGTGTACCAGAGAGTCCGACCCAGCTCTCCAGTCGTTCCAATAAAATATCATGATCAACAGTGTCAAATGCTGCACTGGGGTCCAACAGAACCAGCACTGTGGTTCTTCCACAGTCTGTATTTATGCAAATCTCATTGAATACTTTGACAAGGGCAGTCTCAGTGCTGTGGTGAGCACGGAAACCAGACTGAAAAACATCAAAACGGTTTGTCATTGTTATGAAGCTATTCAACTGCTGAAACACGGCTTTTTCAATAATCTTACTGATGAATGAAAGATTAGAGATCGGCCTGTAGTTCTGCATTAACGTGTTGTCCAGATTTTTCTTCTTTAGCAGTGGTTTAATACCTGCTGTTTTTAAAGCCTGAGGGAAGACACCTGATAGCAGGGATGAGTTCACTATTTGAACAAGATCAGACCCAATAACAGGAAGAAATTTCTTTAGAAAGCTGTGGGTAGGAGATCAAGACAGCAAGAGGAGGAGCTTATTTGGATAATGTTTTTTTAAGGCTGTTCTGGTTTAATTCGTGGAATTCAGACATTTTCACTACATTGTTGTTGATTGGGGATGGCACTGGTTGTGGGTTCGATATTGAGGTACAGATTGACCGTCTAGTTGTTAGAATCTCTTCAGTGAAAAACCTGGCAAATTCATTGCAGGCCCTGGTAGAGTTTAGTTCAGGGGCTACTGTCACTAAAGGATTAGTTAGTCTTTCCACTGTTGCAAAAAGGGTCCGTGCATTATTAATGTTTCTGTTGATGATTTCAGAAAAGAACAATTCCCTAGCATCTTTTATAGTTAGCTGATATCTATTCAGTCTCTCGTTGTAGATCTCACAGTGAACCTGGAGTCGAGTTTTCCACCATTTTCTCTCTGCGTGTCGACACTCTTTTTTCACTACGTACCAGTGGATTACTTGCCGACGGAGACTTCTTTCTACCTGAGACTACTTTCACTTTAGTTGGAGCAATGGAATCAATGATGTCTGAGATTTTCGCAAGCAAATTATCTACCAACTTATTTACTGAGTTTGAGTTGGGAGATGAGGGGCATGCAGTGGAAGGGTAAATACGTTTAAAAGTTTCAACTGAGCTGTCCCCTAGAAAACGCTTTTTTATAGTGGTCTTACTGTGGCTGGATAATTTAGCAGATATGGTACTTTCAAAGAAAATACAGAAATGGTCAGATAACGCAATATTAATTACAGAGATGTTGGAAATATTTAAACCCTTGCTAATAATTAAGTCCAGAGCGTGTCCTTTATTGTGTGTTGGTTGTTTGACATGTTGAATCAGGCCGAAGTTGTGGAGAGTATCATCTAATGTTTTTGCTTGTCTATCTTGGGGGTTATCGGTATGGATGTTAAAATCCCCCACAATGATTAGTTGGTCATAGTCGATACATATTACAGAAAGAAGGTCATTGAAATCATTTAAAAAGTTAGAGTTAAGTTTTGGTGGTTTACATAAACTTAGAAATAAAGCGTTGTTAGGCTCATTTATCTGGGTGGCTAGGTATTCAAAAGAATCAAACGTGCCCAGAGTTACCTTTTTAAAGTTCATTGAGTTGTGAAAAATGGTGGCTACGCCTCCACCTCGTCTGTGCTTTTTGCTCTCGCTTAAGAAATTATAATTTGGAGGAGTAGATTCTATTAATGCAGTTGTTTCATTATTTTCATCTAGCCAAGTTTCTGATAAAAAAAAGGGCGCGTAAATTATGCTCAGTGATGAAGTCATTGATAAGAAAATACTTCCCGGATAGAGATCTAAAGTTTAATAAAGCTAACTTAAGTATTGTGATGATGGGCAGCTGAACCTTCTGACAGGTTATCAGTTTGAGATTTTGTTTAATATGAGAGCGTGTGGTTAACAATTTATGTTTCCTGCTGCTGATAATCACTGAAATCTTAGACTCGGGGGGGTGAGTGCCGGGCGAGTTCTGGGAGATGGTAGGGTTGGATTTATTGCCCGGTTCCCTCAAATATCAAATATCTGTAATAATCAGTTGGGGGAAGCGCCCAGGCTTATTGACACTAGTCCCAGGCGTTTGGTGTAGTCTAAGTTTAGGTGTTAATTGTGTCCCAAATTTGATTTGCTCGTTCAGTCTGTCTGTAAATTTTCTAAATGGAGACTCATTTGATGTGGCTGAGTCACAGCAAGATGAAGACTTAATCTCTGATGGTTGTTTATCTGTTCGGTCCTGTGGTGTCATCATGACTTGGTGTTTTTGTTCTCTGATATCCATGGGCGCCTCAAGGTCAGCTTTTGGGAGAAAGTGTTTTGCTTTCTGATTTTGATAAGAAAAAATGTTTGCTGCTAAGAGCCTTACTCCGGCCTTGTTAAGATAACGTTGGCCTGCTTTGAACAGATGATTAGCACTTCCAAATACTTTGAAATTATTAATAAATGTGAACGACTTCTCAGCTGATTGTTTCTTCAACCATTTATGAAGCATGCGGAGTCTGCTAAATCTTTCATCATTCCCTTTAGGGACTGGTCCGCTGATGAGGATGTTTACGTTAAATCCATCAAGTCTCTGGAGGAGATCAGAAAAGTCTCTCTTCAGAATCTCTGATTGTCTCATCGCAATATCTGCTGATCCAGCGTGAATGACCAGCTGTTCCAAAGCAGGATGTTGGTCCAAGAATTTTGGGATTTTTTCTGATATTTCTCTCACTGTATTTTTGTAGCAGATATAAACTCTGGTGTTCTTGCTACAAAAAGCCTCAATTCCATTAATTGATCCGTCTTGTATGATAACAATCTTTGCTGGGGGGGCTCTTACTTTGTTATGTGTCCGTTTGATGTGGCTGGGTTTCTCCCGGTGGCTTTGACTGGTCCCGGGGGCTGCGTCATCTTTCGGGGAACTCAAGGCTGCAAATCTGTTTTTCAGGGGGATTCCAGGTGGAGAATTATCTCTTGTTTTGGCTGAAACATCTTTTGTTTACTTTTAGCAGAAGCGGGAGGTCTGGGTTCAGAGCTTTCTCTGTGCCGGAGTTTCTTTTGTTTTTTCTTCCTCGGAGAACAGGCTGGGGCTGATGATTCCATGCGTTTTAAAGCTGGCCAGTCTTTATTAGCGTGCAGAGTTCTGCCGCTCAGGCATCTGTAGGGAGTCTCTGTGACACCGGGCTGTTTGTATTCAAAGGTAAAGTTGTGTCATTTCCATAATCAGCGTGAAGATCAAAATTAATTTCCAGACGACGTAGCTTCGTTTCAATGCCCTCAATTCTGTGGAGCAGTTTATCAAAATCTTCAGCTGAGCCAAAACCCATGTTGATAAGTCTATAAAAAAGTAATCCAAGAAGAGATCCGGTCCAATACAGTAAGTCCAGGGGCTGGGTAGATAAAGTAACTACGAAAAGGTTAAGATAGAAAACAAGAAAAGCAAACAGAAAATAAAATAAAATAAAGTGAACGGATCTCGAGAGAGACAGAGAGCAGCTTCTCCTCCTTCAGCAGACAGGTTTAAGTACAAGCAAACATACACGCACTTTCACACTACTACTACTACTCTCTAGTTGTATTACAGTACATTCTGCTATTTCGACTGTTAACTTTGTGTTCTCTCAGTGTTTTTCTCTCCATAGAAGATATACCTGGTCTGGTATCCTGCTTGGCTGCAATGCCCTGTTGGACGGGGGATATCGACTGGGATGGTGCTCCCAGTGGCTGAACATCCATTGTGTCCTGTTATCAACTTTTTACTTTGGTGGTGGTGCGGTTCATGGACCCAAATGCAGAAAGGTGCACACAATACTTCTCTATAAGAAAAATAAATTATAACAACTGAATGGTATTATTAAGTAATTGTAAATAAATATATTTACAATTTTCCTTTTTACACTTTCGGGTCAGGTACAGGTTTCTAGGGCCAAGCTGAACACATTGATTGCAAGGTATGTTGTTGAAAACATACTACCCTTGTCCACTGTGGAGTCTGAGTCATTCAAAGCTATCCTTGATAAAATACCAATACGAGGAGGAGGAAGGGATTGCCCCGTGCCGAAAGACTTTTCATAGACAGGGAACAAAAAAAAATTATGAAAATGAATATTGAGCTCAAAAAGTCATTTGAGGAAATCGAGTACATTTCAACTACAGCAGACATCTGGACTGCCCACAATAAAAGTTACATGGGTGTGACAGCATATTGGATCAACCCAAAAAACATGGAAAAAGAAAGCAGCTCTTGCCTGCAGACAGTTTAAAGGGCGCCATAGTCATAACAGCATTGCAGTTGAGCTTGACAATATTCACTCAACATAAGGGATAACACAAAATCACAGCATCAGTGACAGATAATGGCTCTAATTTTGTCAAAGCATTTAAGAAATCTCAGCCACTTGAGGAGAGGTATTCTGAGGAAGATGAAGATGAGGTGACCTTGTGACCGGAGCTTGGGAGGATCCCTTGGAGGAGGCAGGAACCAGAGGCGCATCTTTTTGGACACCCTCGGAGGAGGTAGAAACCAGTGGCGTGTCCTCCTGGACACCCTCTGTGGAAACAGTGACCAGAGGCATGTCCTCCTGGACACCCCCGCGGGGACAGGAGCCAGAGACTTGTCCTCCTGGACACCCCCGGGGAAACAGGAACCTGAGGCATGTCTTCCTGGACACCCCCTGTGGAGATGGGAACCAGAGGTGTGTCCTCCTGGACACCCCCGCGGAAACAGGAACCAGAGGCATGTCCGTCTGGACACCCCCCGTGGAGACAGGAGTCAGAGGCGTGTCCGTCTAGACATCTCCTTGGAGGCAGGAGTCAGAGGCGTGTCCTCTTGGACACCCCCTGTGGAAACAGGAGCCAGAACTGCAAGAGCAGGAGTGTACCGTCTCCTCCAGAGAGACTCATAATACGCCTCATAGATAGCCCCCGTCATGCTGGGGTCATCCCCAAACTGACAGAGATCATCCCCAAACTCCTCCTCAGTCACCGAGCTCCAAAACCCCGCGGAGTTCAGAGGAGGCACAGAGAACAGGGCTTGAGGCCGGCCGGGATTAGTCCATCCTGCTAGGGAAAAGGTGCATGTCCCGGAACTACTGGTGAAGGCGGGCGGTCTGAGAGTACCCACCACAGTTCCGATCAGCGATCGTTCGATCGTGGCAGGGAACAGGCTCAGCGTCTTGGGGAACGAGAAAGACCCGCAGCCTCAAAGGGAGGAACAGGCCGCGGGGAAAGACAGCCTCTTGGGGAACCGGGAAGGGATAGACTGGGCCCTCCTGGAGTGGCAGTTTCCTGTAGCAGCAGTCCGAAGGCCGCGGCGGCGGACAGGAGGACCTCGATCTGGAGTGTGGATAGAGCTCACCTTTCCGAGGGCCAACTCTAGGAGGGAAAATCACAAGGCGGGTGCCCACAAAAGGTGAGTTCACCGTGGCTTGGCTGCTGCTCCACTCCCACAGGGCAAACCATTCCTCCTCGGTTCTCAAACTCTCTGCTGGGTCCAATGGGTCGGATATTTCTGTTGTGGTTTGAAGGAAGGACCCAGTCGCAGAGAGGCATTCAGTGTTATTGAAACGCATGTTTAATAAAGATAGTCCAGAAACCAGGGAAGCTCAAGACATAGACATGACGACGATCCAACAAAGGACAGGGAACACACAGGGGTTTAAATACACACGGGAGGTATTCAGGGAGACAATCAGGGAAACTTAGGATAGAAGATGTGCATCACAAACACATTAAAACTGATTTTATGCACAGATGTTGACAAGTGGCTGCTGTCAAAACCTGAAACAAAGGCTGTTTACAGAAGCGCAACTTTCAAATGTTCTGCCCTATGGAACAAGGCTAGTCAATCAACTTTGGTTGTTGAAACAGTTGAGTTGGTGTCAAAAAATCTGCTTGTACCTTCTACAACACAATGAAATTCCTTCTATGATGCCCTGGTTAGTATCTGTGAAACATCTATGATAGACCTTAACAGCATCTCCTTCAAATTAGGGCTGGCAGCAATAACAGAAAGGGAACACTAGTTTATTATGGAGTACTGTACTGCAATGAAGCCCCTAACAGTTGCCTTAGATACACTTTAAAGAGAAGACAATTGCTTTTTTCATTGTACACTCCTGCCAACGATACAGACATTAATGCTGAAGACAGAAGCCCTCAAAAGTTGCCTGCAAATACTGAGGGACCTTCCTGACCCCATAGTCAAAGTAAGAGCTTTATTTTAATATTTTATTAAAATCCGGTGTGTGGCTGCTGAAGGATGAGCAGTCTCTCCTGATCTCTCGCCTTATTCTCTTTTCTTATTTTCTTTTCTCAGTTACTT
Organism: Valencia hispanica; assembly: GCA_963556495.2. NCBI lineage: Eukaryota > Metazoa > Chordata > Actinopteri > Cyprinodontiformes > Valenciidae > Valencia > Valencia hispanica. The sequence goes on along the minus strand of OY747701.1, from coordinate 4,500,093 downwards.
TATACACCCAGTCTCTGGAGCTACTTTATTAGACCGGATCTCTTTTTTAGATTACTTTCTGAAGGACTGTGGATTATGAAAATGGCGTTTTGCTCAGCTGAGCACTTTGAAAAACCGGACAGTAATACAATCCCACCGTCTCCCAGAAGTTGTCCGGCCCCCAGGAAAGAATCATTCAAGTCATTGTAAGCAGCCAAACGCTCTCATATTAAACCAAATCTCAAATTAATCACCTGTCAGCAGGGTCAGCTACCCACTAATTTTCCATAACTCAATAAACTTTAAAAAGGTATATCTGCACACATTTGACTCTTGAAAACCTAGCCACCCAGATTAATGAGCCTAAAAAAGCTTTATTTCTAAGTGTATATAAACCCCCAAAACGCAACGCTAGCTTCTTTAATGATTTCAGCGACCTTCTTTCCGTAAAATGTATCGATTATGACTAATTAATCATTGTGAGGGATTTCAACATTCATACTGACAATCCCCTGGATAGACTAGCAAAAACATGAAGTGACACTCTTCATAACTTCCGCAATAACAAAACAATCAAGGACACATTCTGGACTTAATTATCAGCAAAAGTTTGAAAATATCTGACATCTTGGTAATTTATATTGAATTATCTGACCATTTCTGTATTTTCTTTGAATGTACCATCACTGCTAAAATATCTAGCCACAGTGAGACAACTCTAAAAAAGCATTTTCTCTGGGAATGTTCAATTGAAACCTTTAAAAGTATTTACCCTCCTACCGCATCCCCCTCATCTCCCAACTCCAACTTAGTTAATAAGCTCATAGATAATGTCCTCGCGAAAATTTCAGACATAATCAATTCCATTGCTCCAACAAAGGTAAAAGTAGTCTCAGGTAAAAAGAAGTCTCCGTGGACAAGCAATCCACTGGTATGTAGTGAAAAAAGGGAGTGTCTGAGAGCGGAGAGAAAATGGCGGAAAACTCGACTCCAGATTCACTGTGAGATCTACAAAGAGAGACTGAACAGATATCAGTTAACTTTAAAAGATGCTACGGAATTTTCGACTCTGAAATCATCAACAGAAACATTAATTATGCACACACTCTGTTTGCAACAATGGAAAGACTAAGTAATCCTCCAGTGACAGTAGCCCCTGAACTAAATTCGACCAGGGCCTGCAATGAATTTGCCAGCTTTTTCACTGAAAAGATTCTAACAATTAGATGCTCGGCCTCTACCGCAGCACCGAACCGCCTACCAATGTTATACCCAACTAAGACCAATGTAGAAAAAATGTCAGAATTCTATTAAACAAACGAAAAAAACCTTGAAGAAATCATTAAAGGAACAGGGGGCAGGATTTGTAAATAGAATAACATCCATGTCCAGTTTTTTAATGCTGTTAGGTGATGAACCGTTATAAACCAAAGAGAATGAGCCCACCCACGTATCGCTCAATTTTCTTAAACTGGCTGTGTGCTGCAGAATGTGCTGCAGTTTGGGGCCCGAATATCCCGCGCTGTCCTACGGATGTGACGTCAATTGACATGGCTTGTGCGTTCTCGACAGCTTTAAAAGAGGAAGAAAAATGGTCGCAGACCTCCGCTGATTTAATTGTGAGAATGGATTCTTCTCTTCTGCAACTGGGAAATGCCCATGGACGACTCACAGCGCACTAAAAAGTGGCACTAAGAAAAAGAAGTATGTCACTGTGAAGAGGTATGTTTTTTTGTGAAGCGTTTGTGCGCGCTCCCGTGCGGCTGGCTGCAGTTACTTGCAGTGCCAGCCGCGTCGCTCGTGAGTTTCGTTTCTTCATTCTGCCCCCTGCTCCTTCAACCAATTAAGCTCCTCATCTTGCTGTCCTGATATCCTACCCACAACTTTCCTTAAGATAGTTTTCCCTGTCATTGGGTCTGATCTGATTCAAATAGTGAATTCATCACTCCTGTCAGGTGTCTTCCCCCAGGCATTAAAAACAGCAGTTATTAAAGCACTGCTAAAGAAGAATAATCTGGACAACAGGTTAATGCAGAACTACAGGCCAAATTCTTATCTTCCATTCATCAGCAAAATCTTTGAAAAAGCTGTGTTTCAGCAGTTAAATAGCTTCCTAACAATGACCAACTGCTTTGATGTTTTTCAGTCTGGTTTCCGTGCTCACCACAGCACTGAGACTGCCCCTGTCAAAGTTTTCAATGACATTCGCATAAATACAGACTTTGGTAGAACCACAGTGCTGGTACTTTTGGACCTCAGTGCAGCATTTGACACTGTTGATCATGTTATATTATTGGAACGACTGGAGAGCTGGTACAGTCTCTCTGGTACAGTACTTGGCTGGTTCGAGTCTTACTTAAAGAATAGGAACTTCTTTGTTTCAAGGAAACTTTTCATCAGAACAAACAGAAACACAGGTAGGATGACCCAGGGCTTGATCCTGGGGCCCCTCTTATTTTATATCTACATGCTCCCACTGACCCAGATTATAACAACCAATAAGATTAACTACCATAACTATGCAGATGATACTCAGCTCTACATTACGATGTCACCAGGTGACTTTGAACCCATCCAAACCCTAAGTAAATCCCTCTAGCAAATCAATGAATGGATATCCCATAACATTATCCAGCTTAACAGAAACAAAACAGAAGTAATTACTTTTGGACCTAAAGAGGAACGATCAAAAGTTCATTCAGATTCTCATTTTTATTCTCAGTTCAGAGGCAGGGGTGGGGCCTGACTGTTGGTTGTGTGTTCGTGTGTGTGCGAAGCTCTACAAATCTGAAATTAATCTGTCTTAAATTAACTGTTTTATGCTGTCAGTGTCCTCCGTATCTTAGATGTGCATAAGCAAGGTCCTTAGTGTGCTTAAAATTGCGCAAACATTTCCACCACTTTTTTTTCTATAAATCCTAAACTTGTCGTAGAAATTGACTTGCACAGTTTTCAGCGAGTGTTTTGTGCGTAGGCAAGCTTTATAAATGAGACCCCTGGTTCTCTGATATTTACAGGACATCCACCTAGTTCAAGCCATGCTGGTAGATATATCTTTGTCTACTGTAAATGAACTTTTGAATTCATATTGTTTAAATTTTACTCAAATATTTTATTTGTAGCTCAACTATGTACTTACATACGATCTGGAGCAGATATTAATGTCAAGGATGGGGATGTCTGTAACACGGGAAGACTTCTGGAGCATGGGCTTTCCGCAGTGTATGGAATCGAAAGTAAGTATATTAAAGCTCTTGTAATAGTTTTAAAATGAATCCATAAGGAACCTACTTTTGCTATTCCGTTGCAGATTGGAAACGCTTCTGTTTGGTGGAAGAAAGGGACCAAAGACATGTAGGCCTTCATCATTTTTATCTTCTCTCGTTTTTTTAATTTGTGTGTTCTGTAAAATGAAACATCGCAGTTGTTTAATCGCATTTTCTGCTTTGGATATGGTCTTTTTTAAATCAATTTAGGGAAAAGATGTCCACATTGTGGGCATGTATGTTATTCAAACATGGAAGTGTATGACAGAGGCAATGGCTGCTCTTAAGTTTTTCTCTGTGACCTAATGTGTTTCTTGGCATACCTCGCCATAGCTTGACATCAAATTCCGATATCACTTGTTTAAAATGCCACGGTGACCCCTGGTCCAAATACTTAATTATCCCTGCCTGGAGTTGGCAGCTTAGAAAGGCAAATTTAATTCAATTGAGTTTATTTATATAGCGGCGACAACAGATGTCATCTGAAGGTACTTTACAAGAAGAGTCATTTCAATACAATCATATAAACATTGAATTAGTTTAAAGTTTTAGTTAGTTTCCTATTTAAGGAATCCCAGCAGTTTGCATTGAGTCATTGACTTGAGGTTGTGTCCCGTTCATGCAGATTTCCAACCACAGCAATCCCTCAGCAATCCCTCAGCAATCCCTCACACTCAGTAGTCGAGTTGAGGGGGAGCTCCCCTTAGAAAGAAATCCGACATATAACGTCCCACCAGTAAAGGTCCCATCCTCCATCTCCATCCCTTTTACAGTAAATATTGTATGGAAATATAAATCATAAATAGGCTTAGCCGATATGAAATAATTTCATCATCAGAAAATGTTAGGTCTCCGCATGTTGAGCGAAAATAAACAGTCTAATAAAATCCGGGGGACAGGAGCACGTAATGCAATGATGCAACATTGTTTTTGCCTGAGAGTAGGCCAGGTGAACCCAGTTTTTGTTTCATCTGGTTCCGACCTCTGGCATTTACAAAAACTGTTTACTTCATAAAATCAGTACGTTCTCACCGAATTCAAAAGTAAAAGTTCTCCTTGCTCCATACTGGACTAATGAGGCTAGAGCATTGCTCCAAGGATCACTGCAGGTACAGCATATATATATATATATATATATATATATATATATATATATATATATATATATATATATATATATATATATATATATATATATATATGTTCCAGAGGTCGGAACCAGATGAAACGAAAACTGGGTTCACCTGGCCTACTCTCAGGCAAAAACAATGTTGCATCATTGCGTTACGTGCCCCTGTCCCCCGGATTTTATTAGACTGTTTATTTTCGCTCAACATGCGGAGACCTAACATTTTCTGATGATGAAATTATTTCATATAGGCATATATATACAGGATCCCAAAGGCCAGTAAAAGGAACCATCTGGTGAGCTTGGTGATGGCACCAAGTAGCATGCTTCTGCTCATTGTTGACTCATTAAATCAAGATTGTTTTGTCAAGCATACATAGCTATATTGATATTATGTTTTCTTCTAAAGTATGGGTTTAACATTTTTCCCTCTGAAGTTTGAGTTTAAAATTAAAATGTAATAAATTTCTTCAACTTTCACCAGTGAACACTGCTAAAGACAAAGGTTGTTTTTTTGCAAATATTGTTCAGTTTTCACATTTATGCTAACTAATGCAAAGTCAGTGTGATATAATAAATATGCTCTTTTTTGCCCAAAAAAATGTTTAAGTTGCCAGCATGTGTGCTCTCCGAAATCCTCAAAGAAGTGGTCCTTCTAGAAGGAGATTGTGCATTTTTACAACTGGCTCTTGTATACATGACGTTCAGGGAGACTGTATCCACGCTCTACTTCAGGAGACAGGCACATTTTTCAGATCAGTATGATTTTCATACTTATTTTACAGAATATGTTGGAACAGGGATGAGGGGCATTGCCAAATGCAATAGGTAAGCATAAGTAGTACTCTCAAAAAACCTACAATACTATTTCATCTAGAATTACCTCACTGAAATGTATCCAGGAGCATGAAGGTCTAAAAAAAGAAAATGAATTATGTTATTCATTAAGCTAAATTAAATTATGTTTGTTAATGTATTTTGCTTTTTTATTTCATGATTATTTAATTTTAATATTTTTTAGAAATGTTGAACAGGATATGAACATGTCAATTATAAATGTAACAAAGATATAACACCTATGTTTATTGTGGCTCCCCTTCCATCTTCAGCATTGCAGCCCCAAACCTGTCTGTCAGGAAGAGAGGAGCACTGAGACCCTCTGTTTGTGGCATGTGTATCAGCTCTATTACTCCATTGTTTGTTTTTGATGTAAATACATTTGGAACTGAGAAAAAGATGTGCACTTTTATTTTATCAATGATTAGATGATTTGTTGATGCTTTTAACATTTTAAGAGGAAAATGTGATCTCATTGTTCCAAACATATGTTCCTAACAGAGCACTTTGCTCTCAAACTGCAGGATTACTGGTGGTATTTCTAAAAGTAGAATGGGAGGCAGATCTTTTAGTTATCAGGCTCCTCTCCTGTGGAACCAGCTCCCAGCTTTAGTCCGTGAGGCAGACACTCTGTTTACTTTTAAGGCCAGGCTTAAAACTTTCCTTTTTGATAAAGCTTATAGTTAGAGTGGCTTAGGTCATCCTGAGCTATCTCTGTAGTTATGCTGCTATAGGCTTAGACTGCTGGAGGACAGACTTACCACCTTTCTTCTCTCTGCTACTTTTCTCTTCTACTACTCTCCAGTTGCATTATTTGCTGTTATTCCAACTGTTAACTTTGTTTTTGCTCAATGTTCTTCTCTCCATACAAGCTACACCTAGTCTAGTATCCTGCTTAGCTGTAATGCCCTGTTAGACAGGGGGCGTCCCAGTAACTGAGCCTCCCCCTTGCCTGTTAGCAACTTTTCACTTTTATTAATATAGAAAGTACTTTTACATCAGTTTTTTTGTTCTTTCTGTGTGTCTGCTCTATCTTCTTGAACCCCCAGACGGCCGTGGGAGATGGCTGCTCATACTGAGCGAGGTTCTGCTGGAGAATTTTTTCCAGTTAAAGGGGAGTTTTTCCTCTGGACTGTCGCTACATTCTTGCTCAGTATGAGGGATTGCTGGGGTTGGAGTCTGCATCAATGGAGCGCAACTGCCACTCAATGACTCGATGCAATCTGCTTGGATTCCTTAAATAGAAAACTAGCTAAAACTTCAAACTGTTTGGAATGTTTGTGTTGAAATTACTTTCTTGTAAAATACCTTGAGATGACATTTTTTGTGAATCTGAGCTATATAAATAAACTGAATTTAATTTAATAATAAAGAAAGGACTAGAATATAACAGAAATATATTAACACTCATTGGGGAAATTCAAAATGAACATCAACAACATCCCTTTTTAGTTCATAGACATGAGAACATGACAGTATCCAAATAGATATTTTCAAGCCTTTTTAAAGATAAGTGTTGGTGTACATCCCTGAGTCCAGCCACCCTACAGACTATATTAATTCTGTCTCTGAGACAATGCTTTGGAAAACACATGTAAGATGATTATTTGGGTTTCAATGACCACATTATTCTTTGAGCAGCTCTGGGTGTTAAACTGGAAAAACAAGCATATTTGAAATGCCTAAAAATTAAGGGTACCTAAGCTGGTAACATTTCAGTAGCCCCATCACCTGTGAACTTAGGTGAAAGTCTCTACATTAATTTATATGACAAACATTTGCTTGATTTCTAAAATGTCAAGACCGTGTGTTATTGTAATATCTTTGAAATTACCTTTGGTAATATAAAAAGCTCTAACAGTAAAAAGGAATTGATCCACTTTTACTGTAAATCCTACACAAAGTCAATATAATCAGTGCTCAGCTTCTCGGACACTATATTGAATTATTTTAAAGTGGATTTTACTTGTAAACATGATCTAATTTGAGCTTTGCTGTGAGCTTTTACGAGTTTCTAAAATAGATCACAAGAGTCATAACAGCCAATACAAACAAGATTAGCTCTGCTGCTACCCTTTTTATACAAGATTTGGGCACCAAATAAAGCCAAAATTTTAAAGAATATGCATAAATTTCATTGACTGCCAAAACCAAGAAAATATTGAAAAAGATAAAGTTTTAATAATACTACTAATAAAAATAATAATAATTAAGGATATTTAAAAAAGACCTCCACACCCACATGTGCTGTATATGTACAGTGGGGCAAAAAAGTAATTGGCAGCCACAGATTGTGCAAGTTTTCCCACTTAAAAAGATGAGAGAGGTTTGTATTTTCATCACTGATACACTTCAACTGTGAGAGACAGAATGTAAAACAAATAACCCTAAAGAATTTATTTGTATAATGGTGCAGAAAATAAGTATTTGGCCAATAACAAAAGTTCACCTCAATACTTTATAATGTGACTTTGGTTGGAAATGACCAAGGCAAAGCAATTTTATTTTTATAGCACACTTTCAACAACAAGGTAATTCAATGTGTTTGACATGATTTAGGGATAAAATAAAAATAGCAGTAAAACAAAGACAAAGCATTGACTAAACAGCAATAAAGCAAGAAGCACATACAAAACATATGATACATGAAAACATTACTCAAAGGCAGCTCTAAACAGATGAGTTTTAGTTATGATTTAAAAGAACTCAGTTTTTCAGCAGAACTGGGGTGATGTACTCTACTTTCCTGGTTCTAGTGAAGAACATGAGCAGCAGCGTTCTGGATCAGCTGCAGCTGTCTAATTGACTTTTTAGGCAGACCTGTGAAGATGCTGTTGCAGTAATCAATCCGACTAAAGATAAACGCATGGATGAGTTTTTGGAGGTCCTGTTGCAACATTAGTCCTTTAACCCTAGAAATGTTCTTCAGGTGATAGAAGGCTGATCTTGTTATTGCCTTTATGTGACCCTGGAGGTTCAGGTCTGAGTCCATTACTACACCTAGATTTCGGGCCTGATCAGTAGTTTCTAGCTGTATTAATTGAAGCTGTGTGCTTATTCTTGATCGTTTCTTCTTCAGGTCCAAAAGTAATTACTTCTGTTTTGTTTCTGTTCAGCTGGAGAAAGTTATGGCACATCCATCCATTGATTTGCTCGATGCATTTACTTAGAGCTCAAACGTTTCCTCTAGGTCTTCACTAGGTTTGCACACACTTTAGCTGGTATTTTGGTCAATTCTTCCATGCAGATCTTCTCTAGAGCTATGATGTTTTGGGGCTGTTGCTGGGCAACACAGACTTTCAAGTCCCTCCACAGATTCTGTTGGTTTGTAGTCTGGAGACTGGCTAAGCGACTCCAGAACCTTGAAATGCTTTTTACGTAGCCACACCTTCGTTCCCGTGTGGCGGTGTGTTTGGGATTATTGTCATATCCAGCCACGTTTCATCTTGAATGCTCTCACTGATAGAAGGAGGTCTTTGCCCAAAATCTCACGTTACATGATCCCATTTATTTTTTCCTTAATACAGATCAGTCGACCTGTCCCTTTTGTAGAAAAGCAGCCCCAAAGCATAATGTTTTACACCCCCATGATCAGCATTTTTCCCCTTCAAACATGGCGAGTGGTGTTTATACCAAAGAGTTCTTTTTTAGTCTCATCTAACCACAATATATCTCCCAGTCCTCCTGTGGATCATCCAGATGGTCTCTGGCAAACTTTAGACACGCCTGGACATGTCCTGGCTCAAGCAGGGAGACTGCGGGATTTTAATCCATGATGACGTAGTTTGTTACTAATAGTAACCTTTGTTATACTGTTGTCCCAGCTCTCTTCAGGTCATTGACCCGTTCTTCCTGTGTAGTTTTGGGCTGTTTACTCACCGTTTTCAAGATCATATCCCATGAGGTGAAATCTTGAATGGAGCCCCAGGTTGAACGGGATTGTCAGTGATCATGTATTTATTTCGTTTTCTAATAATGAATTGTTTCATCTCTTCTCACCAAGCTGCTTGCTTATTGTAGATTGGCTCATCCCAATATTGTGCAGACCTACAATCTTGTCCCTGGTGTCCTTTGACAGGTCTCTGGACTTGGCCATGGTGGAAGTTGAACAGATTGTAGCGTTACCCATTTCTCCGGCCTATCGTTATTACAGTCACCAAAGTGGTTAACTAGCGTCTACTCGTTACTAGCTTACACGGGAGAAAAGTCACACACCCCCATCTTCTCTTTGGTCTGAGAACTTCACTGACCATGTATTGCGCATGCTCAAAAAATCAATTGCATATGCTGATTAACAATATAAACAAATATGCTTAACACTCCCACTCAAACACATGTTTTTAGCATTCTGGTGGTAAACATAAAAATAAAAAAAAACTTCAAAACATTTTACAATTGGTCATCTTTACTCTCCAAACAAATATCCCTTGAACCTCTCAAATCTAGCCTTTGTCACAGGCTTTGTAAGGGCATCAGCTACCATGTTTGCAGTAGGGTAGTATTCTATAGATATTTTCCCATCTGTGTTTGCAGAGCGAACAAAAAGATATTTTATATCCACAAGTTTGTTTCTCTCTCTGCATAGGTTTTTTTTAGACAAAGCTATTGCCCCCTGATTGTCCTCATAGATATTGACTGGTACATAGTTATTGCCATCAATACCTTTAAGTAGTTGAACAAGGTACATACTCTCTTGAGTAGTAGATGCAAGCGCCATGTATTCAGCTTCACAGGTTGATAATTCCACCGTTGGCTGTTTACTACTCTTCCATGATATAACTAGACAATTTGTAGTTAGCTGAAACAGTATCCAGTTGTGCTCCTTCTGTCATTTTTGTCGGCTCCCCAATCAGCATTACTATATCCCTCAAGCTGTAGGCTTTTGTCCCATTTTTGATATTGTAGTTTTTGACCTGTAGTTTCCTTTAAGTACCTCAATAGGTGTTTTGCTTCTGTTCACATGGGGTGGATCTCGGTTTGCGATCAGACATTCTGAATTTTGCCAATATTTTCTTTATGTGTGTCTCTTGAGTCATTTTAACCTTTCCCTCTGTTCAAAATCAGTACCAAGGAAGTGTTTAAGTGGACCCATATCCTTCATCTTAAACCTTCTTTTCAACATTTCTTTCACTGAGTAAGGTTTTGTTACTCGCCGCTAAGATCAAATCATCTACCTAGACTAGCAGAATCACTTTCTCATTCACATTGATCAGCATAATTTTGTACAAAACCATTTTTTGTAAGGTGATCATGCAGTAACATATTCCAGTTCCCTCCCGATTGATACAAAGATTTGTTGAGTTTACACGCTAGGTGCTCTCCTGTGTTTGACTTGATTTCGAAACCCTCCGGTTGTTCCATATATACCTCACAGTCCATCGGCGGATGGAGGTAAACAGACTTTACATCCATCTGGTGTAGGGTAAGATCTTCTTTCACAGCCACTTGCATCAATGCTCGCACAAAGCTCATGTTAGCGCTTGGTGAAAAGGTCTCTTTATAATTAATTCCTTCCACTTGACCGTACCCCTTTGCAACATATCTGGCTTTACAAGTCTCAGCTCCATCTGCGCTCTCCTTCACTGTGTATACCCAGCGACCTCCCACTGCTTGCTTGCCTCTTGGCAATGGAGTCAAGTTGAAAGTGTCATTCTCTGTCAACGAGTTCATCTCTTCTTTCATTGCCTCAATCCACATTTTTGACCTTTTAGAGTACATAGCCTCTCTAAATCTTTTAGGTACATCATAAATCACCCTGTAGAAATAATCTACATTTTCACTTTTTATCGGTATCACACTCAGCTTTACGCTGATATTCTTTTAAATATTCTGGAGCTTTTCTTTGTCTTGTAGGAAATCTCCCATTCCCTTGTTCTGTCTGAATAGTATCTGTCTAGGTTAGACCTGCCTCTGCAGTTTCCTCAACACGGTACTCTTTGCTCTCTTTAGGCTGTATCTGACCCTGGTTGACTATTCTCGGTGGTATATCTCCATAACTCTCAATCACACAATCTCACAATCTGTCTTAGTCTGGCAATCTTCACTTTCTTTAGTGATAGATTTTACCAGCCTATGTTTTAGGATTTTGTCTGAACAGCGTCTCTGTTCCTTTGTGTGAACTTGCCCTCTGTGCATATTTCACAGTTTTGATTGGACTTTTTTGCCTTTTATCGACATCCCTTCAACAACTTTTTCTAATTTTGTAACATCATCAAAATTACAACGACCAAGTATCCTGTGCCACGTTTGAATATCATGACTAACACACACATTATCAACATTTTCATCTTCTACCGTGCTAAGGTAATACTATGGGATAAGATTTGTGCCAAAAGGATCAACCAAAAAATACAGTCTCATATAAAATTGACCAGAATAAAGCAACCAAATAGAAAATTTCAGAAGCAAAACTGTGAAATTCACAAACAAGAAAATCACTCTCAAACAAAATAAACTAATTCATAAGTAAATATTTCTATTTAAAAAACAAAACCTTATATTTACGGCCTAACTATTCTTATTTTATTTATTTGACACAAATTTTTGGTTCTTTGCTATTTTGGCTTTTATTCTGAAGAGCATGTTTTGGTTCTGCCAACAAGCTCTCTCCTTCTGCTCCACTGGATTTTGCTTCTGCTTTAAGTTTTTGCTTTTTCGTTAGACCGAAAGTCTCAGTGGGAGGGGCTTATCAGCGCTCCGATCTCGTTGGTTATGAGAGTTTGGAGTGAGTGGCTCGCTGTTTGCCAGACGCCATTTAAAAGAAGAAGAGGGTTATCCGAATGTTGTTTATTGTTGTTTATTTATCTTGAGTGTAAGATTGTAAAGGTGAGCAATGATGTTCTTTAGATATATATATTATATGCCTTGACATGATTTACATTACATTTGAAGTAGGCTATATTTTAAGCTTGAAATGTCGACTTTACATTAGAAATGGCCACATATGTGAATTGTTAGCTTAGCATGAAGCCGTTAGCTCAAGGCGGTCCGCCTTCTCGTGTTAACAAGCATTGACTTGTATCTACAAGTGCCCAGCTTCATAAAACCATTCTAACCAGGAATGAAATTAAGACAATTCTTACAATCATAAAGGAGCAAAGCTTATCTAAACCCTAGTTATAAAACTAGTACTTATATAACTGTTTTATAGCTCAAACAAGTTATACTTGATTATTTTCTTTCTCCAGTACCTTCTATCAGTACTTTATATATCTTTAGCTTACATTTTGAGAAAAACTGATAATAGTTAAATCCATGATGCAGTTGGATACAATAATCATGACAGGGAGAAGGCATGTGCTGGTTCTTACCTTATCTAGGCTCATTTATTTTCATTAATTTTTAATGGTTCAAATGTCAAAAAATTACTCCAAATGGATAATGTCATGTGATGCTGGTTGGGGACAAAGGGAGACAGTCGCTGCATCATTTCTGAAATTAATCATATAGTTTTTATTAAATATAATTTCTGGAGACAAGACAACCCCAGAAAGTGTTAGTGTCGTTTCCTTTTCCTTTTTTGAAAGAAAAATAAAATGCTAACTCGTGAAACTGACTATTTTCTACTGGGCTTCACTGACATTCAATGCCTGTAAATAGAATAGTTTGTCCTTGCTTCTAGTAAAAGATGGGTGAAAGAAGAAAATGTCTGATTATAGGCAGCTATTTTCCTGAATAACCAAACTAATTTTTCCCTCTTTTTTTCTGTTGTTTAGGGGGCTGCATCCTTTGAAGGCCGATTATGTCGCAGCGATGTGACGAAAGTTGTCCAAATTTGAAGGCTCCTTCAAAAGTAACCCACATATCTGGCCTTCTTTTCCCCTGATTTGAAGGATGGGTCCTATGGATCTTTCTCAGCCCAAACTATCCCTGGATGAATTGCGAGCCAACCGGGAGAGGAGTACTGTATTACATTTAAACATATTAAAATAAAGCAGTACAAAAATTTAAAGTTTACAGCAGTTGTGGTAGGGATTTGTTTGCAGTGACATGTTTTTTAATATTGTACTAAAAAAAGAAAAGAATATGGTTCGAAAGTGAACGTGAATGGTGGCCCCACTGTTTTGTATCATGTATTTGCAGCTTATACAGCTAACTTTTGATCTTTTTTGTGACTTAAGCTTCTTGTCATGTTTTAGGAACCAAAGAGAAAACTTCTTTTAGGAGAAATGATTACCTCTTTACCAGGACAAAATTCAGCATGGAGGTAGAATAAATCCAGTTACACACTTTGTGCATATGATCAGTTTTATTAACCCTCAAACATTACAGAATCAGGGATCTCAGTAAATTTCCCCTTGAATTTGTCTGTAAAAACTTTAGTTCTGAATTCTCAGATTGTCACTGTTGCCATGTTTTTCTTCTTCACTTATCCCAGTGTTTCTCAAACAAAGGAGCATACACAAGCCCCCCCTGCTTTTATTGCCCCAACAGAATGGTGACCACGTCTGATTTTTAAAGTGTTTTATTTATTTAAATAGCCGAGTTAATCTACAAGTTTTTAAGGGTATAAATTAGTTGGAAAAAGGGGTTGGGCACTGGTATAAAACCGGCTCAGAAATATATGCTGTCAGTAGTTGCTACATATAGAACTTCAGCTCACAGTTGGAGAAAATAAAAGTTGTACTTTTATCACATTTACAAAGCTTTCAAAAATACAAAATAAAATAAAAAAATAAATAAAGAGCAAGATACTCATCCCTGTATTTCCTCCGTGGTTGACTGTGTGACTTCTCTGACTGAAACGTTCCCTGATCTTTTTAGATATTTGTACATTTTGTAGATGGAATCTCTGATAATGCGGCTACTTCAGCTTGTTTTGTTCTGTTGCGATATATTCCAACGTCAAACTCCCAGCCTGATGTTCCAGGTCCCGGTTCTGTTTACAATGATGATCACAATTGCTAATTTATTTGTTTAATTTTGTGAGAGGGGGGAGCTGGTTGATTTAATTTACAGTGCAGTGAAACATTCACAACGACAGAATCTAGGGGGGGAAAACTATTTAAATCCCATTGATGTCACGCCCCACCTGCAATACCTCTACGCCCCACTAGTGGGGCTCGCCCCATAGTTTGAGAAACACTGACTTATCCCCATTAAGAGAACAATTCAGGTAAAGACTCGCCAGCAGGGGAAGGTCACCCTCTTGCAGGCCAAAAACCAAACAAAGTACTCTATGAACATGTGTCAACATGATATATGTTTTAGTTGCTCGTGTTAACGTAATTCTCCTAAAAGTTCTCTGTTTCTCTGTTTACTGACTGTGATTCTTCTGTGTTTAGGACATGAAGCAGGAAAGGAAGGCTGAGGAGAGCAGGGACAGGATGGATAGACTGTTTTCTGTTTGAATGTATTTGTTCTTGTCACATTGGTTACTTGTTTTTTTTATGAATAAAATGAATGATTAAAACAAATGGTAATTCTAGTTAACTCATTTTATTTAGTTTTATTTACAATGTTTTTAAAATAGGAACATAAAGCTAACTTGGAATTTAGATGACTAATGAATTAAAAGATAATTAAACAAATGTTATAAGACATCAAAAATATTTACAGAAGGAAAGAATTGTGTGGTTATAGTTGTTAGGATAAACCTGAATGACCTCTTCCTGGACTTTTTAAGCTTGAATAGAATAAACAGGCAGTTTTGCTGGATCAGAAATGTGGATGGAATGCTGCAACTGAGACTAGTCTTTTTTGGTTGATGATTGGAATATCATTTAGAGGTCCGCAGAGTGCTTTGGGTAGCTTCTTCCCACTGTCCACTGCATCGTCCATCAAGGTTTGATCTTCAACTGTTACCTCACCAAGGTGCATTCATAAGACAGTTGGTCCCACCAGAGAGCACAGCTGGCTGTCTCCGAATCAGCCTCATCCACTGCTACATCTTCTTTCAGCTCATCCTTGGGGGCCACAATGTGTTATGACCTACAATGGTGTTGAAAACATAAACATTTTATTTTGCTGTTGCACTGGTTTAAAAACATTCAATTCAGTTTATATAGTGCCATATCAGGTGGAATATATATAATGTAAATCTGATGTGACATTGGTCTGACCACTTTATGCACTAAGAATTAAGAGCTGCTTAGATCTAATTTGAAAAGAGTCTTTTAGTTTACACATATTCGGCCTATATACAAGGTAATATACTACATAGTATGTACATTTGACCACCAATCTTTCCATCGCTGAAATCATCCATGAAACTAGCAGAAGTTAACATGTAATTTTATAGAATTACTTTACCTGAATATAATTATAAACCTCTCAGCTGGAGATATAAAACATGGCGCTGCCAGGTTACAAAACATGGGCCAAGGTAGGGGCAGGAATAAACTTGGAAGGCTAAACATCTAAATTTACAGCTGTAAATTTTTCAGTGCAACCCAGCTGAAAATAGTCTAAGTTTCTAGAGTTGGGATTTTATTTATTTTTTTCAGACAAGGAAACAACAAATTATATTTAAAGGAGTCATGACCTGTAATTTTCACTTTTCCACGAGAAGAAATGTATGTTATGATTGCCTAACGATTATACACTGGCCGGGAAGTCGATATTTAAAAGTGAAGCGTTTGTTTAACCTTTAGTTCGTCAACCAGCCCACGTGCACGTGCACTCAAATACGTAATGTTAACTTCTGGCTGACTTGACGTCAAGTCGCGCAGGATATACCACATATGGACATCGCAGACCTATGCTGCAGGAAGCCCGCCCTGCCCCTTTTCCATTACTGGATTCCAATTCGAAGTACGAACTCGACCATGAAAGATGCAGAAACGTAGTGCACATGTGAGTTGCTCTGTTGTTGACTGCTAGAATCAACATGGAAATATTTTTTCTCTCCCAAGAACGGACCAAGCTATCAGGGACCAGCGGATTAAATTCATTTTTAATGACGCAGTTCCTACAACCCTTCCCACTGGTTTAGGTGTCTGTGCTAAACATTTCACGCTGGAATCCTTTACGAATTTGGGACAATATCAGGCGAAGTTGGCATCGAAGCTCCGTTTGGAAAAAGGGGCCATTCCAACAATCAGAGACTTGCCTGCAATTGAAACAGTAAGGGTGTGTTTTTATTGCTCTACTGTGTGTAACAAATAGCAGCTAACTGCTAATGGGGCTATTGTATGCTAGCAGGAGTAGTAACTTCAAGGACAACATGGATAATAGCTGCTACTTTAAAAACAAAAAATGACCTAGAATGCAGTTACAATTGAAGGTCGGGATCATTCACAACTTGCGCCATGATGTCATTTTGGAATGATATGCTGAAGCGTTACCTGCGGTGTCAACCACCCTCCTTCCTGCCACCAATCAACGCGCCCCTCATTTGCATTATTACAATAACCGTCCACGACAGCCAAAATATCGCATTAGATCTCACGAGACAATAATGCCTTCAGAAATAAGGGTCAGAGGAGCTCTGTTTATTTTTTTCACTTGTTTCAACTTTTCTTTTTTAGAAGGGCCTGAAAGACTATAATAGAGCGTGGGTATCCAAGGTAATACTAGGTTATGACTCCTTTAATAAAAACTATATGATTAATTTCAAAACATGATGCAGCGACTGTCTCCCTTTATCCCCAACCTGCATCACATAACCACATTATCCATATTGAGTAATAAATTTTTTCAAAATGTAAGCTAAAGATATAAAAAGTACTGATAGAAGGTACTTGAGTAAGAAAATAATCCAGTATAACTTTTTTGAGCAATAAAACTGTTATATAAGAACTAGTTTTATAACTAGGGTTTAGATAAGCCTTGCTTCTTAATGATGGTAAGAATTGTCTTAATTTCACTCCTGGTTAGTATGGTTTTATGAAGCTGGGCACTTGTAGATACAAGTCGATGCTTATGAGAAGGCGGACTGCCTTGAGCTAACGGCTTCATGCTAAGCTAACAATGCACGTATATGGCCATTTCTAATGTAAAGTCGAGTATGAGTGATGTGCATGACAAAGGACTTGTATGAATCAGGTGGCCCCTTACAACCATGGCTATCTGAAGCCCATCTGTTCGTCTGCCCTTTTTAATGATGAGAATATCGTTTCTGCTCGGATAATATAATCAACCCCATCTCAATTGCTAGCCTTGTGGAGCGAGGAAATTTTACTACATAAATTCTCAACTGTCCTTTCCCGCGTAGTGCTCACAAAGAATCTCCAGGGCCTTTCTTTCATCAAGTTTTGCATCTCTCATTATCGGCGACAAATTCTTGTTGTCTAGACACTGCACCAACTCTGCATATGCCTCTCGGTTTATCCTCTCATCTTCTGCGAGAGCTTCTGCATCATCTTCATCGATGTCCAGGGTCTTCAGGAGTACTTTTCTGAGGCCACCCAACTCCATGTAGCGAAGAAGCTTGTTTCCCAGGGCTCATAACTTTTCTCGTCCCTGTCGAATAAAAGTCTGAACCACCTTTGGGCTGCTTGACTGGGCCCAAAACCTGTACCATTAACAATTTCTACAGTAGTCTATCATTATTACAGACACCAAAAGGGTTAACTAGCATCTACACATTACTAGCTTACACGGGAGAAAAGTCTCACACCGCCATCTTTTCTTTGGTCTAAGAACTTCACTGACCATTTATTGTGCATGCTTAAAAGAACAACTCAGTGCACGCAGGCACGCATTACGCCAATTGCATATGCTGATTACCATGGCTTTGCAATATAAACAAATATGCTTAACACAGATAATGAGTTCAAACAAGTGCCATTAATACAGGTAACAAGTGGAGGATAGTAGAGCTTCTTAAAGAATGAGTAACAGGTCTGCGAGGGCCAGAGTTCTTGCTTGGTTGTAGGTGCTAAATACTTATTTTCTGCACCATAATACAAATAAATTCTTTTAAAAAGTCATACAATGTGATATCCTGAATTTTTTTTACATTCTGTCTCTTACAGTTGAAGTGTACCTATAATGAAAAAAAAAGTCCCACCTTTTTAAGTGGGACAACTTGCACAGTTGGTGGTACTTTTTTGTCCCATTGTGTAGTACACAGGGAAGAGTACAATTGACAACCCTCCACTAAAGGTCTCTGCATTTGTTCTTTTTTCAGATTGGAGTTCGCCATTAGATGCACCTGGGCCAGGTGTGTTTCTGCCCCTTCAAAAGGCTGCTCCTGCCCGTGTGCCTCCTATGTTCAGTGGGGAGTGCACCCAGGCCACCTCTGTTATTTGGGCTTGTCTTTGGTTATTTTGAGTTGAGTTAAATAAATAATTTCTTTATTATACTACCACCTTGTGTTGTCTTTCACTGTTTGCTGCATGCTTTGAGCCAGCCTGTAACACAGTAAACTGATTCAATTCAATTCAGTTAATTTATATAGCGCTGATTCACAACAGATGTCATCTCAAGGCACTTTACAAAAAAGTAATTTCAATACAAACATTCCAATCAGTTTAAAGGTTTAGCTAGTTTTCTATATAAGGAATCAGAGCAGATTGCATCGAGTCACTGACTGGCAGTTGAGCCCCGTTGATGCAGACTCCAACCACAGCAATCCCTCATCAATCCCTCATACTGAGCAAGCATGTAGCGACTGTGGAGTGGAAAAAGCAGAGAACAAGAACAAAATAACTGTTGTAAGAGTACTTTCTATGTTAAAGTAAAAAGTTGATAACAGGACACAAAGGATGCTCTGTGACTGGGATGCCCCCTGTCCAACAAGGCATTGCAGTTAAGCAGAATACCAGTACACAGTGAAGAGTACAACTGACGATTAATATCACTAATAATATAGCAAATGCTTCTATTTTTAATTAATTCCTTGTCACATTTCCAAGTGCTTTTTTGCCTCCATAATATCTTCAAGTTGTGAAATCGAAATCCGTCCATAACTTTTTTAATTATCTAGCTAACAGACAGACAGGCACGAAAACATACCCCTCCTGATGGAGGTCAGTAATTTAAATTAAGAGTCATTTTGAAATAGACTGAAATTCTGGTAGATCAAGCAGAAACAGAGGAACATGATAAAACAAGGAAATAAAAACAAATAAGTTATTTGCCGATGTAAGTTCAAAATGATCCCACACGACGGAAACTTTCTGGGGTTTTTTCGGGCTCCATGATGTAATAGTTGGCTTTCCACAATTTTGGTTCAAATTATGTACTTTTGGCGGATACGCATCCCGTTTACAGATGGAGATGCTCCTCCTTTTAAACACAGTTTGGCGCTTCAGCATCAGCTGTATTGGCTGTGACTACTTCTTAAACCAGTGTGCGCACTGGTTTGTCTTTTTTGTAACATACGTTTTTCAGTTTCTTTAGAAACAACATATAACGTGTCGATGCAAGCAGCTCGGAGGGTGACAGATACCATCGCTGGCTAAAGGAGGCCATTGACATGAGGAAACGGGCAGGAATCATTCTTAAATTCGATTTGTTTTTAATTGTCGGTGATTTTAATGTTCACCTGTGCTGTGATACAAGCCCCCTGGTCAAGGAATTTCTAAATGTTACCCAGTCTTTTAATCTGGTTCAGTGGGTCACTGGTCCGACACACGAGAAAGGCCACACCTTAGATTTGGTCTTATCACATGGACTGGATATTAACATTGCTGATATAACTGATCCTGGGATCTCTGACCATTTTCCGGTTCTTTTCACTGTTGAGCTATATTGTCCTGTGGCGAAGTTCCCTCCTCCAGTGTGGAGAAGAATTTTTGATGATACGACTGTGTCTGAGTTTTCTGCTGCTTTTATTTATTCTAGATTAACAGAATCTCGGTCAGATTGTGTTGATGATCTGGCAGACTGTTTTAACAGGACATGTTTAAACATTTTAAATTCTGTGGCTCCACTCAAAGCTATGCGCTCTAAGTCAAAACCTGAGCCATGGCTGAATGATACCACCCGTGGACTCAGACGTGAGTGTCGACGCACTGAAAGGAAGTGGAAGAAGGACAGGTTACTGTTCTGGTTTGTATTGAGGACCCAAATGCAGAGTCCAAAACAAAAAACGAAGGCTAAAGTCCAGAGGCCGGCCGCGGAGCAGCACCTTGTGGCGTGGTGGCCGGCCGCGGAGCAGGACCTTGTGGCCGGCTGCGGAGCAGGACCTTGTGGCGTGGTGGCCGGCCGCGGAGCAGGACCTTGTGGCGTGGTGGCCGGCCGCGGAGCAGGACCTTGTGGCGTGGTGGCCGGCCGCGGAGCAGGACCTTGTGGCGTGGTGGCCGGCCGCGGAGCAGGACCTTGTGGCGTGGTGGCCGGCCGCGGAGCAGGACCTTGTGGCGTGGTGGCCGGCCGCGGAGCAGGACCTTGTGGCGTGGGAACCGGCCGCGGAGCAGAACCTTGTGGCGTGGGAACCGGCCGCGGAGCAGAACCTTGTGCCTTGGGAACCGGCCGCGGAGCAGAACCTTGTGCCTTGGGAACCGGCCGCGGAGCAGAACCTTGTGCCTTGGGAACCGGCTGCTGAGAACCTTGTGCCTTGGGAACCGGCTGCTGAGAACCTTGTGGCCAGGGAGCCGGCTGCTGAGAACCTTGTGGCTCGGGAACCGGCGTCGACTTAGGGGAC
The DNA here is from genome assembly GCA_963556495.2 of Valencia hispanica. Lineage (NCBI taxonomy): Eukaryota > Metazoa > Chordata > Actinopteri > Cyprinodontiformes > Valenciidae > Valencia > Valencia hispanica. Next base: position 4,479,353 of record OY747701.1, on the reverse strand, counting down.
CTTGGTAGGACGCTGGGAACTCTCGAGAGGACGGAGTGGAGGACCCTCGAGAGGATGGAGTAGAGAACTCCCGGAGATGAGTGGAGGACCCTCGAGAGGATGGAGTAGAGAACTCCCGGAGATGAGTGGAGGACCCTCGAGAGGATGGAGTAGAGAACTCCCGGAGATGAGTAGAGGACCCACGGCATGGCGTAGAGGACCCACGGCGTGGCGTAGAGGACCCACGGCGTGGCGTAGAGGACCCACGGCGTGGCGTAGAGGACCCACGGCGTGGCGCTGAAGACCCACGGCGTGGCGCTGAAGACCCACGGCGTGGCGTAGAACTCATGGCCGTGTCCCTCTGGATAACCTGGGGGGAGCCAAGAGCCCGAGGCGTGTCCCTCTGAACACCCTCGGCGGAGTCTGGAGTCCCAGGCGTGTCCCTCTGGACACCCTCGGCGGAGTCTGGAGCCCGAGGCGTGTCCTCCGGGACACCCCCTGTGGAGTCAGGAACCTGAGGCGTGTCCCTCTGGATACCCCCGGCGGAGTCAGGAACCCGAGGCGTGTCCTCCGGGACACCCCCGGCGGAGTCAGGAACCTGAGGCGTGTCCCTCTGGATACCCCCGGCGGAGTCAGGAGCCAGAGGCGTGTCCTCCGGGACACCCCCGGCGGAGTCAGGAGCCAGAGGCATGTCCTCCGGGACACCCCCGGCGGAGTCAGGAGCCAGGGGCGTGTCCTCCGGGACACCCCCTGAGGAATCAGGAGCCAGGGGCGTGTCCTCCGGGACACCCCCTGAGGAATCAGGAGCCAGGGGCGTGTCCTCCGAAACACCCCCTGAGGAATCAGGAGCCAGAGGCGTGTCCTCCGGGACACCCCCGGCGGAGTCTGGAGTCCCAGGCGTGTCCCTCTGGACACCCTCGGCGGAGTCTGGAGCCCGAGGCGTGTCCTCCGGGACACCCTCGGCGGAGTCAGGAACCTGAGGCGTGTCCCTCTGGATACCCCCGGCGGAGTCAGGAACCCGAGGCGTGTCCTCCGGGACACCCCCGGCGGAGTCAGGAACCTGAGGCGTGTCCCTCTGGATACCCCCGGCGGAGTCAGGAGCCAGAGGCGTGTCCTCCGGGACACCCCCGGCGGAGTCAGGAGCCAGAGGCGTGTCCTCCGGGACACCCCCGGCGGAGTCAGGAGCCAGAGGCGTGTCCTCCGGGACACCCCCTGAGGAATCAGGAGCCAGGGGCGTGTCCTCCGGGACACCCCCTGAGGAATCAGGAGCCAGGGGCGTGTCCTCCGAAACACCCCCTGAGGAATCAGGAGCCAGAGGCGTGTCCTCCGGGACACCCCCGGCGGAGTCAGGAGCCAGAGGCGTGTCTTCCGGGACACCCCCAGCGGAATCAGGAGCCAGAGGCGTGTCTTCTGGAACACCCCTTGAGGAATCAGGAGCCAGAGGCGTTTCTCCCGGAACACCCCCTGAGGAATCAGGAGCCAGGGGCGTTTCTCCCGGAACACCCCCTGAGGAATCAGGAGCCAGGGGCGTGTCCTCCGAAACACCCCCTGTGGAATCAGGAGCCAGGGGCGTGTCCTCCGAAACACCCCCTGTGGAATCAGGAGCCAGAGGCGTGTCCTCCGAAACACCCCCTGTGGAAACAGGAGTCAGGGGCGTGTTATCCGGAATACCCCCTGTGGAAACAGGAGCCAGAGGCGTGTCTTCCGGAACACCCCCTGAGGAATCAGGAGCCAGAGGCGTTTCTCCCGGAACACCCCCTGAGGAATCAGGAGCCCGAGGCGTGTCCTCCCAGACACCCCCGGCGGAAACAGGAGTGGGCTGGAACCCCCTGGAGGAATTAGCAGGCTGAGAGACCACTGAGAGACTGGGAACAGGCTGAGGTTGACTGCAGTGGCTGAGAGGATTCTGAGGTGGAGATGACATGCTTAGAGCGTCTCTTACGGCGTGGTTTGGAGGTTGATGAGCAGCTGGAGTGGGAGTTAACCGATTTTAAAGGTCTATGAGGATTAAGTGGAAAATAGTCCGGTATGTCATGGTAGAAAAATTCCTGTAGATCCGATTCATTGATGCCAGGAGGGTTGGTGGCTGTTTTGGGGTGAAAATTGTGTCTATGGACTTCAGCCTCAATTAGCATTTCTTCTAAACCCAGTCTCTTTAAATGGGGCTTAACACTTAACAAATGAGAAATACTAAGCTCAGCCACCCGCAGTCTAGTCCTGGGATCGGATGTGGTAGCCATGGTGTCATAGAAGAGTTTAACCGTAACATGCAATCTGTTCCAGTCTTTATCGGTAAGGTCAGCTGCTGGGTCCTGTAGCTGGCTGGTTCGTTCTGTCATGTTCTGGTTTGTATTGAGGACCCAAATGCAGAGAAGTAAACAAGAATGTTTTAATAATAACAAAACAAGGACTTACAAACTCAGGAGGATCAAAACCACAGCAATGGCAAACCAGGAACCAAGAAGGGAAGGAAGACAGGCAACAGGGAAGGCAGGAACCAGGCGGGGAAGAAAGACAACGAACCAGCGAGTAGTGACTGAGAGAGGACTGAATTTATACTGAGGAGGAGAGTGAAGAGTGAAGCAGAGAAGGAGCAGGACTAATTAGGGGAAGCGGTTGCAGCTGAGGGGGAGTGAGCAGGTGGAAGAGATTAGATGGGACAGGAGGTGAAATGGCTGGGAGACAGAAAACTGGGAAACTAGAGAGATCTTAAGAAACTTACTAAAGACAAGACTACGGGGAAACCAGAAAGTGCAGAAAACACAGGAAAAGACTAAGAATAACTAAACATGATAATGGAACTAAATAAGGAAAATAACTAACAAAAGACAAACACCTAGGGATCGTAACAGTTGCATGTGTCTCTGCAAATGCTGCAGGAGTGTGTCTGTTTTTCTAAACTAAAAAATCAGCTAAATCTCAGTTTATGTGTAACCTTGTATCCACAAACAGACATAGGCCCTAGGTTCTTTTCAAAGTTTTTAACAGTATTGTTAATCCAAGCAATGACAGTGGTGTTGCCCCTTCACAAAATTTGTGTGACAAATTCCAGGCTTTTTTCTCAGATGAAGTCCTGAAGGAATTATCAGACGTTGTTCATCACTTAAGACCTTCTTATTGCCCCCAGGACTGCCTTCCATCTTTTATGCTAAAAAAAGCTTTCGACAGTGTTGGTTCCTTCATCCTGAGGTTAATCAATACTAACATTTAATCTTCATAGACAGGTGAGTGTAGTGGTCCAATCAGGTTTTTATTACTTAAGGCAGTTAGCCAAGGTTAAGCCATACCTTCCTGCTAATGTCCTTGAACATGTCATTCATCTGTTCATTTCCTGCAGATTGGACTACTGCAACTCCCTTTACTTTGGCCTGGACCAGTCTTCCCTACACCGGCTTCAGCTGGTCCAAAATGCAGCAGGTCGCTTGGTGACTGGCACCAGCAAGCGGGAGCACGTAACCCCAGTTCTGGCCTCTCTTCATTGGCTTCCCGTCTTTTACAGGATACATTTCAAAATTTTACTTTTTGTTTTAAAATTCAATTATGGCCTGGCCTCATTTTATATTTCAGAGCTGCTGACTGCTTATGCCCCTGTCAGAACCATGAGGTCCAGCTCTCAGGCCCTATTAACAGTCCCAAAAACCCGCCTAAAACTTGCGGCGACAGAGCTTTCTCTGTGGCTGGTCCCAAGTTGTGGAATAATCTACCTCTTCCCATTACGACTACACAGAATTTAGAGCATTTTAAATCCCTTCTTAAGACACACCTTTTTGATCTGGCTTTTAATGCAGGTTGACTTGAGCATTTTAAACAATATGCAATAGTTTTATTTATTGTGATTAATCGTTTTGTACTATCTTGTTTTATGTTTTTACTCCTGATTGTTTTACTAATTGTGTTTTTTGTGGCTTGTTCAGCACTTTGGGGCGGCTTATGCTGCTGTAAATGTGCTATATAAATGAAATTGACCTTGACCATGAACAAATACCATGAACAGAGCTGAGGAAACCTACACCTAAACCCACACATGAGACGTGGTCCTTAGGAAACCTGGTGCGTGCCTGGCCGGGCCTGGGGGGGCCGGTGTGTCGGTCGGCCGATGCGCTGGGCCGATATCTTCCTTTGGTTGGTTGGGGCACCTCTTTTAGAGGTGCCAGGTTTGGGATTGTTGGGTGGTGCCTGCTCGGTGGCTCGGCGGGATGCGGATCCGGCGTCTCTGCTCGTTTGATCACCTGTTCTGTGCGCACCGTGCGTGGCCGGTTAATTGGTGGGTTGGACCGGCCCTGGCCCTCGTTTGATGCCTGGTCTCGGCGCCCTGCGTTGTGCAGGATCAGGACCCGGGAGCTGGTACAACTTGGTGTCCAGATGCTGGCTGAGCCCGGCCTGGGGATGCTGTCCGTCCCCTGCGGCTATCGGTGGGGCGCTGGGATGTTGGCGGTGGGGATTGGCCACTCTTGGGGGATGCGGTCGGCCCCGCCCGGGTCCGCCTGGGGCTCTGGGGGACTGGCTCTGATCTCCTTCATGTCTGCATCGATTCCTGGGAGACGGATTGATGCCTGCTCACACCAACTATCGAACACTCTTATGGAGAAACCTTATATGCACCAGCATGCTAACACACACACATAGATGTGGGGTCTCTGGTGTTTAAGGATATATTCTTGGGCTGAGGTTATCATTACTAGAGCTTGATTAATCGGTACCATGAGTTTTTCTGTGACATTGTTGTTGTATTTTTATATCTATTTTTGTGCGATATGGTTGTGTAATTCTTAGTTCACAATGTTTGTTTTGTTTTGTCGAAGTTCCTTTTTCGTGTTTTGTTTTGTTTTTCCAGCTCTCTCTGCCGTCCTGTGGGTATGGAGGCAGACTTCAATGTCTTCCTGTGTTTTCTTTGTTCCCCTTCCTCTCTTTTATTTTCAACTCACCCTCTCTCTTGACTTTTTGTTTCCTACCTCTCTTCTTCATCTTCCTTCTTTCTTCTCCTTAATTTTCCGTCTCCGTTTCCATAACATCAGGAAATAAAAACCCCAACAATTCATAATAAAGATTTTTCCCACATATATCAAGTGGAGGACTATAGCAAAAGCTGTACTGCTCTGCTTGTGAAAGTAAATCTGTTGGGCTTCTACTTGGTACTCAGACACCAATTCTGAGCTCCACACTGCCAAACAGGACACGTTAGAGAAAAAAAAAAGTTTTAATTATCATTGATAAGTGTAATACTATGTATGTTGCAGTATTTTGGCTTTGTAAAGTTTAAATAAGACCATCTGTATGCTTTACTGACATCACAGAGTTTAGGGTAACGGAAAGGTTTCTGCAAATTCCTCATATGGGTTCGGTTGATATATTCTCTAGATAAGAGTTGCTTGAAAGGGTTGTTTGGAATGTCTAATTTACATGTACTTTGTTATTCCGTTTCAACACCCACACATGCTTGGTGTGTGTGTGGTTTACAAACTGTTGTAAAACCCTGTTAAGAAATAAAACTGCATGGGGAGAGTTAGATCTTGGGAGAACGCATCAACCTTCCTGGGTGCCTGTTCTCCCCATGCATGCATGAAATTTGATTCTCGTCTGTGACTGGTTTCTTCCTCAGAGATTTTTGCTCTTTTATTTACAGAAATATTTTCAACAGTCCCTCAGAGCCATTTGATTTTAGTGACCCAGAGGAGGGGCTGGTGTGGCGGCAGTGGTTTTCCCAATTCCGAGTAGGATCAAAGCTAGATAAGAAGAATGGGGAGGTGCAAGTCATTTGACCCCTGTATGCAGTGGGGAGAGATGCAGAGCCCATCTACAGCTCGTTTGTCTTCCCAGCTGCCACGTAGACTATTCCACATCCCGAGTTTGACTTTAAGATTGTGGTGGAAAAGTTTGATGAACCCTTTATACCCAAGCGGAATTTCATCCATGACTGCGCCTGTTTCCACAAGAGGGCCCAAAGGGTGGGCAAGACTGTGGAGGTACAGGAGTCTGAATGAGCTTGCGCAGCACTACGAGTTTGGCAACCGTAAGGATGAACGAATTTGGGATTGCATTGTGATAGGAATATTGGACCTTGTTTGGTGAAATAGGAGGAGGAGTTCAGCGAACCTACAGACTGGTGTGCACCAATGGTCCCTGCTTCTAAACGCAATAAGGATGAAGTAGAGTGTGTGTGGATTTAAAGCAGCTGAACAAAGGAATAAAACAAGTGTTACATACTGACCACGCCGGAAGACATAACTCCCAGTCTAGCTGGAGCCAAGGTTTTCTCCACCTTAGATGCCTTGAGTGGATTCTGGCAGATCCCATTGGACCCTAGTTGCCAGAAATCGACCACATTCATAACTCCCATGGGTCGATTTTGCTTCAAACACTTGCAATTTGAAACATAATCAGCGCCAATGGGGTGAAACTGGATAAGAGCAAGGTGGAGGCCTTCACCAAACTGGCCACCCCTACAAATATGGAGCAGCTCCGCCAGGTGCTGGGGCTGATAAGCTATGTGGGAAAATTCCTTCCTGGCCTGTCCACCCACTCACAGGTTTGCTCAGAAAAGAGGCTGCATGGCTATGGGGTGAGACTCAGGAACTGGCTTTCCGAAAAGCCAAACCTACTTTAGTTGCAGCTCCAGCACTGTGTTACTACGACACAAGCCAACAAACTGTGGCCAGTGCGGACACCAGCAGCTATGGCCTAGGTGTTACCCTGTTACAGGACTATGAGGGAGAGATGTGGGCCATCGCCTTTTGTTTTCGCACTCTCACAGATGCAGAAAAAAGATATTCCCTGATTGAGAAGGAGTGCATGCTGTGTGTGTGGGCATATGAGCACTTCATCTGCTACATCCAGAGAATGGCCAGGGTTAGGCTTCAGACAGACCATAAGCCTTTGATTGATTAACATATTTGACACTGATAAAACACCATTGAGTTGTCAGAGACTACTTATGCGCCTGATGCAGTCTGACGTCATTGCTGAGCATGTTCAAGGGAAACAGCTGGCAGTGGCGGATGCACTCTCCCAACACCCCCTGGATGGAGACGATAAGTCAGACACTGAGGGTCAGATTTAAACATATGTGAACACTATGGTGGCCAGCAAACCAATCAAATAGTCCAAACTAGAGGAAATCCGCAGAGCCACAAAAAGTGACTCTGAACTATAAATACTGATCACCTTCATCAGAAAAGGGTTCCCGCAGAGAATGTCATGGCTCTCACCCTTGCGAGGATTTCACACAGCTACAGCCCACCATTTAGAATCAGATGGACTAGTGTTGGACCAGGATCGCATTGTAATACCCACAGAACTCCGATCTGATTTTCATCGTCAGCTGCACAAAGGCAACCAGGGATTAACCAAGTGTCGGGAGTGTGTCAGATCGGTGGCCCAGTATTTGGGTCCAGATTACCAGGAAAGCAAACTCATACAACATCCGTGCAGAGCATAAACCTACACAGAGATGTTTAGGTGGAAGACGTTCGAAATGACTCCCCTACCCAGTGACCCCTGGCAAAGGATCGGTGATCTGTGAGAGCTGAAGGGAAAGAGCGTTCTCATTGTAGTGGATTATTTTTCAAGAGACATTGAAATTGCTCCTCTCACAACCACAGCAGAGACATTATTGGCATGCTTAAGCATTATGTGAGATGGGGAGTTTCACTGGAGGTAGTCAGTGACAAAGGCACACAGCTCACATCAGTTCCAGTATTTTAAAAAGTATGGATTTAACCACATAAACTTCCAGTCCCCATGATCCACAGGGCAACGGAGCTGCTGTGAGAGCTGTTTAGACAGCTAAACACAAGATCTAGCAGCTTGACCCCTGTCTAGCCTTAATGAGTTATCACTTAACACCAATCACAGCTACTGGAGTGAGCCCTGCTCAACTGATGACAAATTTGTACCACTGTTCTAGAACTAGAGAAATCATTACTGCCTCAGCCAGCCAGCTGGGACCATGTCTACTAGAGGGAGACTGCGGCCAAAGAAGCCAACAGGTTCTTCTACAACTGCAGATATTCAGCCCACCCCCTCCCTGATCTGTGCCCCTGGCAAACTGTCAGGGTGAAGCTTGACGGAGACAAAGGTTGAAAGACATGTGCTAAAGAGATCAGCAGGTCAGAGGAACCAACATGCTATTTGGTGGAAATGGATACCTGCACAGTTAGTTGCAACAGACAACATCTTCAGGCTGTCCCTGAGACTGCCAACTCAGAGGGGCAGCAGCAACATGGTGCCGCTTCATCCCAACCACAGCGGAGTTTCAGTTCCACAGATATGATGGTGGAGACTCCACAGGAGCCATCACCAAGCCAGCCACTGGCAGCTTCCACCCCGATGTCCCGTCTTCAGTCTGCTACTTCTAAGAGACTGACCTCCAGGGGGCGTAAAGTTAAGATTCCTCTTACAGTAAAAAAAAAAATGGTCTAAAAGGGCAGAATAATCCCTTCAGAACTGAGGGTAGTCTACCCCAATGATGTCCAGGTTAACAGGAGTGAAAGAAGAGCTTGTTTTATTTTATGAAAAAGAAAAAACGTAGGTTCCTGTGACACTAAAGAAATTGAGTTTATGTTGTATATCGTTTAGTGTGTTTCCAATTAAACAATTACAAATGTGCTGCCTTGCAAGTAGTAGGTTCAGATGTAAGTTAAAATGTTTGTCTGTCAAAGATAGCGTATTTTCTACGGTTCTAGGGAACACATTCAGTGAGCGACTGCATAATGTAAAAAGCGGTGTTCAATGACCAGAAGAAAGGTCGTTTTACGGCGCTGCAAAGGAGCTGTCCAAAGCGGCTGACAAAAACGCCATTCTGCTAACATAGGGCTAAACAAGAAAGCACCCACAGTATCAGTGTAAAGCATCTGGTAAATTTCTAATTAAGACATGAGCAGATTTGCGATAGCTTGACAATGTTATCATTAAATGACCAAAGGGTTAATTTGCTCTCTGCATCTTTTGAGGAAAGCGTGTGTTTTTTTCCAGCATGGACAAGGTTTTTATCCTGGCAGTGGAGAATTACATCTGAAACCACACACACTTTTTACAGATCAGTGCACACACTCCACAGACCTGTGCATCTTTGCACACATGCATGGAGCAGCGACACTGCATTTGTAGAACATCTTTCAATGAAGAGACAGCCGACGAGTTAGTCACCTGTTGGTATTGTATCTGCTTTTAAATGTGGGCACAAGGCTTTAATCATGGCCTGAAGGTGTTTGCAGCAGAATGTGAGTCTTTATTAAACTTTGTAACCTCACCCTCGGCGAAGAATGCTGCACTATCCACACAGAAAACAAACCATGAGTGTTGCCTATATTGTGCAAGTTCTCCCACTTGTACTTGCCTGTAATTTTCATCATAGGTATACCTCAACATTGAGAGACAAAATGAGAAAAAGAAATCCAGAAAATTCCCATGGTCTGATTTTTAAAGAATGCATTTGCAATTTATGGTGGAAAATAAGTATTTGGTCAACAACAAAAGTTCATCAATACTTTGTGTGGCGGAGTGCTTTTCGAGACTTCTGGTGTTGGAGTCAAAGACAGGAAAAGGTTGTAAATCAAATTCAAAATTTTATTTAAAGTTATGTAATTTAAGAGATACCAACAACTCCACCTGGGAATGGGACCCCAGGAAATATGAGCACACAAGTTCATTCCTGTTGGACAAACAGAGACGTGAGCAAAAGTTCATTAATTATTTTGGTACAAAATTAAGTCTAAAAGATAAAAAGGTTGAATCAATGATGTCTCAAATGTACAAATAATTTCAGTTAAAAGAGCAAACCCAAATAAACCACTAGCTGGGGCCACCAGTGGAGGGCAGCCTACAGGGAGAAGTGCCCTGGTGTGCCACTACTCTCACCTTGTGAACACATCCACCTCACTGCAAGCCAAACGTGAAGCTCTCATGCACCCAATGCACCAAACCATGCACAAAATGGGGATTCCCAACCACGAGGGTCTAGCCCATCCACTAAAGGACTTTCAGCTATAAAACAAAAAATACAAGTTAAAGCACCACAAAGATTAAGGGAAAACAATTTATACACTAAACAACAGAACTACAATGACCTAAATAAAGATGAAAGTAAAGTAATTAGGACAAAACAGCAGCAAGTGACCTACAAGAAAGGAGGGGAGCAAGTTAGTAAGCCACCAAACTGCTTTCATTAAAATACTGACCGCCACCCTACTCACCACCCTGAGAGGCACAGATATGCCAGAGGTCCAAGGAAGCCAGCTGCCACCACCAACAGGCAAAAGCAGAGTGAGTAAAGGGTCAGCAGGTGCCTTTTATAACCCTGCTCTAATCAAGGGGAGGAGCTAGCCCTTAAGCTGCATTCAAGGTGTTCACCACCACATTTGTTATATACCGTTTGTTGGCAATGACAGAGGTCAAACTTTTTCTGTAAGCTTTCACAAGGGTTTCACACACTGTTGCTGGTATTTTGGCCCATTCCTCCATGCAGATCTCCTCTAGAACATTGATGTTTTGGGGCTGTCGCTGGGCAACACAGACTTTCAACTCTCTCCAACGGTTTTCTATGGGGTTGAGATGTGGAGACTGGCTAAGGCCACTCCAGGACCTTGAAATGCTTCTTACAATCCTTCGTTACCTGGGCGGTGTATTTGAGACCATTGTCATGGTGAAAGACCCAGCCACGTTTCATCTTCGATGGCCTTGCTGATAGGAGTTTTCACTCAAAATCTCATGATACATGGCCCCATTCATTCTTTCCTTTACACAGATCAGTCTTCCTGCTCCCTTTGCAGAAAAACAGCCCCAAAGCATGCTGTTTCCACCCCATGTCTCACAGTAGGTATGGTGTTCTTTGGATGCAACCCAGCATTCTTTCTCCTCCAAACACGACAAGCAGAGTTTTAACGAAAAACTTCTATTTTGGTTTCATCTGACCATATGACGTTCTCCCAATCCTCTTCTGGATCATCCAAATGCTCTCTAGCAAACTTCAGACGGGCCTGGAGGTATTTATATCATGATGTATATTTTTTCACAATGTATTACACTATGCAAAGAATCATAAGTGTTCAGATTTGTAGTTGTTTTAAAAATAACTCAAAAAAATGCTTTGATGACATAAAGACAGTGAAAAAATCTTCTCATCTTATGATAAGCATGGTTATTAAAAAACTATAACAGAAAAAAATTTATTTGGTTCATTCATCAGGAAAAACTTTATACATCTGAAAGGTTTTAGTCCATTGCAAATTACAGTAAATGTGGACGTGGGAAATAAAGAACCTACCTTTCAGGGAGCACCCTCAATCAAAATAAAGCCTTTGAATTCATTTATTTTCCATCCACATGGTGATAAAGCAATAAATAAGTTTAGCAATGAACATTTTTAGAAGGGCATATCATTTTGCACATCTCATTGATCAGCAAGTCTTTCACACATAATGGTAGCAGTAAATTTCATCTACCCATGACTGAATTGTGTGCCGAGGAAAATGCTTGCCAAATAAAGCTTTATGATGCTCTGTAGGGATTCTGGTGTCCACAGCATCCAGCGGAAAATACATGGAGTATAAATCTTTTTTGTACTGCTAAGCTGACTTCAAATTCAAAAGACTTCCTCCCCAAAGAAGGCATAGGTTCATTTTAAAAAGTATTTTATGTGAACAGAAAAGCTTAAAAACATGATAAATGCACCCTGAACATTTTATATAACATGTTATTTACATGAGTTCTATTCCGATTTGTAAAAGTATCCTGTAATATTTATTACCCCAAACATGGAGACATTATCAAGGCTAGCCCCAAATAACACAAACTGACTATGTCAGTAGCAGGTGTATTCACCATTTGCCACAATGACAGCTTGACACCAACGTTTCATGCTCCTCACTAGACTCATGATGTTGTCCTGAGGCAATGCGTTCCACTCACAAGTGCTACACCCAGTTTTGCCAGGTCATGTGGGGGTGGGGTATGATAATCCAGTCTCTGTTTCAGCTGGTCCCAAACGTGCTCTATGGGGTTCAGGTTAGGGAACATTGCTGGCCATACCATATGAGGCACTCCGACTTGCTGAAGTCGAGCTGTGACAATTCTGGTACGATGTGGTGGAGCATTGTATTCCATGAACAGAAAGTTGGGGGTGTGCTGGCGGAATTGGGGGATGATGATGGGTTCTATGATATCTCTGAGGTAAGAACGTGCAGTGCCTGAGCCATCTACAATAATCAAATCAGTTTCGTGCTGACTGGTGATACCTGCCCAGACTGTTACACCTCTTTCACCAAAGTTAACCCTGGGGACCATGTTGACCTCGCCTTCTCCAGCAACGCTGACGACCATAATTTCTGTGCAAGGTGACCCCGACACTCATTATTATTGAGGAGTATACAGAAGCAACTTAAGTTCAAGATCAGAGACAGCAAAGTGGCATACAGGAAGAAGCTGGAGAACAAACTTCAAAGGAACAATATCAGAGATGTCTGGTAGGGAATGAAAAAGATCACAGGCTTTAAGGACAGGAAAGAATGGATAGATGGAAGTCTGGACAGGGCCAATAAACTGAACACATTCTTAAACAGGTTCACTTCAGTAACTAGCTCAGCATCCTCCTCTATTGTCTCCAGCCAAACAGACATCCCACCCTCCTCTGACCAACAGCTCTCCTGTTACACCTCAGATGTTTTATCCTTCACCTCAGTCATGGACTCTTCTGATTCCACAAGTTTGAGTTCAACCAAGTCAGGAAATCCTGCAACCCCCTTTGCCTCCCCCTCCCACTTCTCTGTCTCCAAAAGTAAGGTGAAGAGGCAGCTGGAAAAACTGAACCAGAACAAGGCTGCAGGTCCAGATGGTGTCCTGAAGGCCTGTGCAGAGCAGCTCTGTGGGATTCTGCAGCACCTCTTCAACCTTACTCTGACCCAGGAGAAGGTTCCAGTGTTGTGGAAGACATCCTGCCTTGTTCCAATACCAAAGAGAACTCACCCATCAGTCATCAATGACTATAGACCTGTTGCCCTGACATCACACATCATGAAGGTCCTAGAGAGACTCCTGTTGGCTCACCTGAATAAGCAAACAAGAACATATCAGGACCCGCTGCAGTTTGCTTATCGCTGTGGAGTTGGGGTTGAAGATGCCATCATTCACCTGCTTCAACCAACACACTGTCATCTGGACAAAGCAGGCAGCACTGTGAGGATCATGTTATTTGATTTCTCCAGTGCATTTAACACAATTCAGCCTGATTTGCTTTATCAGAAACTTCTGAAGACACAAATGGAGCCTTCAATAATTACCTGGATCTGTGTCTACCTAACAAACAGACCACAGTTTGTGAAACAGAAGAATTGTGTTTCAAACCAGGTGGTCAGCAGCACAGGAGCACCACAGGGGACCGTACTCTCACCATTCCTTTTTACTCTGTACACCTCAGACTTCCAGAACAAATCCAAGAACTGTCGTCTGCAGAAATACTCAGATGATTCTGCAATTGTCGGGTGTATCAGAGATGGACAAGAAGCTGAATACAGAGAGCTGGTGGACCGCTTTGTGACATGGTGTGGAAACAATCGTCTTACTTTGAATATTAATAAAATAAAGGAGATGATTGTAGATTTCAGAAGAAACAGGGATAAGTAAAACAATGTTTCCATCATGGGAGAAGAAGTGGAGGTAGTTGAGGAGTATAAATACTTCGGAATTCACCTTTACAACAGACTGGACTGGAGACTGAACAGTGAAAGCGTCTACAAGAAGGGACAGAGCAGACTGTACTTCTTGAGGAACCTTAGGTCGTCAAGGTTTGCAGCAAGATGCTGCAGATCTTCTACAAGTCTGTTGTGGAGAGTGTAATCTCTTCAGCCATCATCTGTTGGGGTAGCAGCATCAGAGCCAGGGACTTAAAAAGGCTAAACAACCTGATAAAGAAGGCTGGTTCTGTTCTTGGCACTACTGTGGAACCACTGGAATTGATGATGCAAAGAAGGATTCTTCATAAAATCAAAAACATCATGGACAACCCTGAGCATCCTCTTCATGACAGAGTGTCTTCAGGGGGAGGCTTCTTTAGTTTCGCTGCAATACAGACCGCTACAGGAAATCCTTACTGCCCAGAGCCATCACTATCTACAACATCTCCTTAATTAATTATCATTAATTATATGAGCTGCAACAACACTTAATTTCCCTCTGGGATCAATAAAGTATTTTTGAATTGAATTGAATATGTATTGAACAGGATGGTAGACCACTGCTGCATTGTCCAAGTCACATGGTCTTGTGCCCAATGCAAACATTCACGGCGGGGCCTTGGTGTCAGCGGAGTCACCTGCAACTGTTGTCTGGCATTCAAGCCAAAGCGGTGGAGTTGGTTGCGAATGGTTTGCCTGGAAACCCTAGTACCCCTCACATCTCGTAAACAGACCTGCAGCTGTGTGGCAGTTGCATGACAATGTCTGAGTGCATAGCTCCTTAGGTACTGGTCATTGTTGCACCCTGTCACTCGTGGCGCTCCACTCCTGGGTCTGTCACGAACTCTGCCAGTATTTCTGTGTCTTGATGCAAGTCTGCTGATGACACTTTGAGACACGCCAAGTTCATGTGCAACACCTGACTGCCTGCCACCAACCCAAAGGTGCGCTATGGCCAGGTGGCGCTGCTCGTCCATTAAGTGACGTTGTGTGTTCATGGCTGTTTGAAGGATGAAGTCGGAATGACTTACTGACAATACCAGCTTTTTAAACCCACAGAATGTTGAAATTGATGCCACATTGAAAAGGGTTGTCTTTAGTGTTTTTTGGTGTTGGCCCCAATATGTAAGGCACACTGTACACAGTGAGACCATTATTCAAGAGGAACAATATGGTTTTCGTCCTGGCCGTGGAACACTGGACCAGCTGTACACCCTCATCAGGGTCCTGGAGGGTAAGTTGGAGTTCGGTCTACATGTGTTTTGTGGAGTTGTGCCGAGTGTGAAGCGGCTGGGATGGGAATCAGCACCTCCAAATCCGAGACCATGGTCTGTAGTCGGAAAAGGGTAGATTTCTTTCTCCGGGTTGGGGATGGTGTCCTTCCTCAAGTGGAGGAGTTTAAGTGTCTGAGGTCTTGTTCACGAATGTTGGAAAAATAGTGCGGGAGATCAATAGGCGGATTGGTAAGGCGTCTGCAGTGATGCGGGCGCTGTACCGGTCTGTCGTGGTGAAGAAAGAGCTGAGCCGAAAGGCTAGGCTTTCGATTTACTGGTCTATCTACGTTCCTACCCTCATCTATGGTTACGAACTCTGGGTAGTGACTGAAAGAATGACATCATGGATACAAGCGGCTGAAATGAATTTCCTCCGCAGGGTGTCTGGGCTCTCCCTTAGAGATAGAGTGAGAAGCTCAGTCATCCAGGAGGGGCTGAGAGTAGAGCCGGTGCTCCTCCACATAGAGAGGAGTCAGTTGACGTGGCTCGGGCATCTGTTCAGGATGCCTCCTGGACTGCTCCCTGGTGAGGTGTTCCAGACACTTCCCACCAGACGGAGGCCTAGGGGAAAACCCATGACCCGCTGGAGGGACTATGTTTATCGTCTGGCCTGGGAACGCCTCAGGATTCCTTCCGAGGAGCTGGCCCAAGTGGCTGGTTGGAGGGAAGTCTGTGTCCCTCTGCTTAAGCTGCTGCCTCAGCGACCTGACCCTGGAGGGAGGGAGGGAGGGATGGATGGATGGATGGATGGATGGATGGATGGATGGATGGATGGATGGATGGATGGATGGATGGATGGATGGATGGATGGATGGATGGATGGATGGATGGATGGATGGATGGATGGATGGATGGATGGATGGATGGATGGATGGATGGATGGATGGATGGATGGATGGATGGATGGATGGATGGATGGATGGATGGATGGATGGAAAAAAACTTTATTGATCCCAGAGGGAAATTAAGTGTTATTGTAGCTTATACCATGTAATTCTTCAACGAGTTGTAAAAGCTGATAGCTGTGGGCAGGAAGAATCCCTTGTAGCGGTCTGTGTTACATGGAAACTGAAGAAGCCTTTGACGGAAAACACTCTGTCTCTTTTGAGACTCAATAGTCTCAAAAAGAGGATGCTCAGGGATGTCCATAATTTTCTTGATTTTATGAAGAATCCTTCTTTGCCTCATCATCTCCAGAGGTTCCACAGTCATCCCCAGAACAGAACCAGCCTTCTTCATCAGGTTGTTGAGTCGTTTTAAGTCCTTGGCTCTGATGCTGCTACCCCAACAGATGATGGCAGAAGAGATTAAACTCTCCTCAACAGACTTGTAGAAGATCTGCAGCATCTTTCTGCAAGCTTCAAAGAACCAAAGCTTCCTCAATAAGTACAGTCTGCTCTTTCCCTTCTTGTAGACAGCTTCACTGTTAATTCTCCAGTCCAGTCTGTTGTCCAGGTGAACTCCAAAATATTTATACTACTCAACCACCTCCACTTCTCTTCCCATGATGGAAACAGTATTTGACTTAATTCTGTTTCTACTGAAATCTACAGTTATCTCCTTTTATACACAGTTAGGTCACACCCCACATCGCACAGTTATTTTCCACTAACCCAAAACTCTAAGAAGTTCAGGAGGTTTTATAAGAATAACAATAATAAGAATAAGAAATACTTTAATAATCCCCGTGGGGAAATTAAGTTTCAGTACAACCAATCCAAGATCATACAAACAGTTATAAACATTAACACAGTACAGGATTTGGAAGACCGCAGAGCAGCCAGGCTTTCCCAGCGCCCCTTTTAGCAGATAGAAAGGATTCACAGAAGGTAGGTGGGGTGAACAGGGAGGAAAAAAAGAGCAACTCTGCCCAGCCCCCTTCAGGGAGCCGAGCCGGGGTGCTGAAAAAACCCACTGCAAAACATATAAGCACATGTATCAGTCATCACATATGAGAACACAAATGGGATGGGGGGGAGGTTCGGGAACCATCCGCACAGAGAAATCGGTCGCACCCATCCCGAGCGCGCCCATTATTTCACTGTCCGAAGAGTGGGCAGGAGACTGTAAGGTTAACGAGGACATTGAACTCAAGGAGCGTGTGTTTCTGTAGTTGTGGCGTGAATTTATTTAAATTATTCTAGAATTGCGCTGCTCTGGGTGGCTGCATGTTGGAGTGGCTCTGTTGGCTACATATTAAGTTTTGGTTTTTTGTACATTGGTTCCTCTTTTTTCCTTGAGGAAGATTGCTTTTTTTTTAGCTGTATACTTTCTAGTTTTTGGTGCTGTGAAGCTGGAAGGATTTTTGCTGTAAATTTTTCACTTTTTAAAAACTTGTTATGATGCGTAACCATGGCAACAATGTGGTTTACAGCCGGGAGTAGCTGATTAACATCGCAAAAGCTGAAATAATACCTCAACTGAAGCCACAAATCCCTGATGAGTTGATAAGGAGGAGACGGGGAGGAGACGGGGATGCAGAGCAGGAGCGAAAAGGAGACAGAGAAAGAGGAAGTTCAAGCCATCTCTTCCATCGATCATAATGGGCAACGTCAGATCATTGGCTAACAAGATGGATGAACTCCAAGCCCTTACAAGGACTCAGCCAGAGTACCGGGAATTTAGTGTTTTGTGTTTTACGGAGACGTGGCTGCTGGATCATGTCCCCGACTCCAACGTCTCTCTGCCAGGCTTCCTGACTGTACGAGCAGACAGAGATCTCAAAACGAGCAGGAAAAGGAAAGGAGGTGGAGTAGCTGTGCTTGTCAACAACAGATGGTGTCATCCAGGACATGTTACTGTGAAGTGTCGTCTCTGCAGCCCAGATGTCGAACTCTTGGCAGTAAGTTTTCAGCCATATTATTTACCAAGAGAGTTCACCAGTGTAATTTTGGCAGTTGTTTACATTCCACCTTCAGCCGTTGCCGACAATGCATGTGATGGATTCCTTCCTGCCCACAGCCATCATCATCTACAACAACTCCTTAAAGAATTAATTATATGAGCTATACCAACACTTAATTTCCCTCTGGGATCAATAAAGTATTTTTGAATTTGAATTTGAATGTCATCAAGTCAGTTGTTGCTAAGCTACAGACACAGCACCCCAATGCATTTGTGGCAATATCTGGTGATTTTAATCATGCCTCGCTCTCTACTACACTTCCAACATTTCAACAGTTTATCAGCTGCTCCACAAGAGAAAACAGGACCTTGGATTTGTTTTATGCAAATATAAAGGATGCATACATGTCCAAACCAAGACCTCCTCTGGGACAATCAGATCACAATCTTGTTTTTCTCTGTTCAGAATATAAACCACTTGTTCAGAGGCAACCTGTTACAAACAAAACTGTGAGAAAATGGTCACAGTCCTGCAGGGTTGTTTTGCAACCACAGACTGGATGACTCTTTGCCATGCACATGGAGAGGACATCACTGCCATGACTGAGTGTGTGACTGACAGAAGCAACTTAAGGTCAAGATCGGAGACAGCAAGGAGGCATACAGGAAGAAGCTGGAGAACAAACTACAGAGGGACAATATCCGAGATGTCTGGTCAGGAATGAGAAAGATCACAGGCTTTAAGGAAAGGAAGGATTGGATAGATGGAAGTCTGGACAGAGCCAATGTACTGAACACATTATTCAACAGGTTCAGTTCAGGAACAAGCTCAGCATCCTCCTCTCCTGTTCCCAGCCAAACAGACACCCTCCCTCCTCTGATCAACAGCTTTCCTGTTACACCTCAGATGTTTTATCCTTCACCTCAGCCATGGACTCTTCTCATTTGTGATCTGTGACGGGGTAAGCCGTATTGCGTCATTTCCTGTTGTCACTGTTGTGCTCCCTGTAAGCTGTTTGGTGTTCAGACTCTCTTGAATTGATCTTATTTTCTCTGTGCTGAGGCCTTTCTAAGTAATTTTAACACACAAGCACACTAAAACACACGTTTTGTGGTGGGGTACTTTACGTTTTGGGAGCTCCTTATGTTTCACACAGCTTTTCTTGGGGTGGTAAGGTCTCGCTAGCTCAGTTAGCTTAGCTTCATTGCGGCTATGACTACTCTTCTCTCTCCTGTCTCTAACTTTTCTCTTCTCTCTTGCTCTCTCTGTCATGTTTAGTTACTTCCCTGCCTCCTTTAGTGATAATGATAACTGTAATAAATGTAATATTTTTGTAGCTTTGGAGGCGAGGGTATCAGAATTAGAAGCACAGCTCCGCGCTGTTGAAAAACCAGCAGATAGCCGAAGCCCATTAGCCAGCGCGGAGCCAACAAGGATAGAACCCCATAGCTGTCCTCCGGCAGAGCCCGCGCAGCCGGGACCTCAGGCCGGCTGGGTGACTGTACGTAGGAAGCATAGTTCTAGGACCCAGCCCACGGGCCACCACCAACCCGTCCGCGTTTCTAACAGATTTTCCCCGCTCAGCGACACACCCGCTGAGAAGCCGACCCTGGTAATTGGCAGCTCCATAGTCAGAAACGTGGCATTAGAGACACCATTGACCACAGTCAAATGTTTGCCAGGGGCCAGAACGGGCGACATCAAATCCTACCTGAAACTGCTGGGTAAAGATAAGCGTAAATACAGTAAGATTGTTATTCACGCTGGCGGTAATGACACCCGGTTACGCCAATCGGAAGTCACTAAAAGTAGTGTTGCTTCGGTGTGTAAGTTTGCTAAAACAATGTCAGACTCGGTAATCTTTTCTGGTCCCCTGCCCGATCGGACCAGCGACGACATGTTTAGCCGCATGCTGTCATTCCATCAATGGTTGTCTGGGTAGTGTCCTGCAAACGATGTGGGCTACATTGATAACTGGAGAACATTTTGGGGAAAACCTGGTCTGATCCGGAGAGACGGCATCCATCCCACTTTGGATGGAGCAGCTCTTCTTTCTAGGAATATGGCCAAATTTATTAGACCTCCAAAACACTGACAACCCAGAGTCCAGACCAGGAAGCAGAGTCGTAGTTTAACCCACCTCTCTGCTGCTTCTGTACTGTTACCCACCCATTACCCTATAGAAACAGTGTCTTGCCCACGGCCAAAGTTAAATGGATTAAAAGTTAAACCAACAAAAGCAAATTATGGAAATCTCATAAAAATAAATACAACTTTGACTGAACAGAAAAATAAATCTATTAAATGGGGTTTATTGCCAATCTGAAAGAAAATGTCATTATAGTAGAGCTTTATCAGACAATGCTGTAACAATTTTTAAAGAATCTGTTCCATTCTTACTTTCCTTAGTGTCTCAGGGTAACACAGTGGATGGCAGCAATTCTATCTCTAACCCTTCAGAAATTGATGGTCTGGTTCACAGCGTTACGTCCTCATTGCGTTTGGCATTAGATAGTGTAGCCCCCTTTAAAAAGGAAGTGGCTAGCCATAGGAGGCTGACTCCTTGGTTTAACGCAGTGTGGCGTACTTTAAAGCAGAATACTAGGAAGTTGGAGAGAAAATGGCGCTCTACACACCTAGAAGATTCCTATTTAACCTGGAATAACAGTCTACTGCTGTCTAAAAAGACCTTTCGACAAGCTAGAACAGCATATTTTTCATCATTAATAGAGGCGAATAAATACAATCCTAGGTTTCTTTTTAGTACAGTTGCCAAACTTACACAGAGTCATAGCTCTGTTGAGCCAACTGTTCCCCCAGCTCTTAGCAGTGATGATTTTATGGGATTCTTCATAAATAAAATTTATTCTATTAAAAATAAAATCATTGGCATCCTCCCAAACATGATTATTTCTTCCTCAGTAAATGAGGCAGTATCGGAAAGAACTGTAGAACCTCAGTTGTGCTTAGGCTGTTTTGATTCAGTCGAGCTTTCGGAATTATCAAAAATATTAGCTTCATCTAAACCAAATGATTTAAGGAAGTGTTCCATTTGGTTCCTGGCCCCATTTTGGATATGATGAATCTATCCATACCACAGGAATTTAAAATAGCTGTAATTAAACCTTTACTCCAGAAACCTTCCCTTGATCAAGATGACTCAATGAATTACAGACCTATATCTAACCTTCCTTTCTTATCCAAAGTCCTTGAGAAAATAGTTGCTAATCACGTCTGTGAGCATCTAAACAGTAAAGAGCTGTTTTAAGAGTTTCAGTCAGGTTTTAGAGCTCATCATAGCACTGAAACAGCACTGGTGAAGGTTACTAATGATATTCTCATGGCCTCAGGTAATGTACTTGTGTCTGTTCTGGTTTTGATAGATCTCAGTGCTGCTTTTGACACAGTCGATCATAATATTCTCTTAGAAAGGCTTGAACATGTTGCAGGGATCAAAGGAACAGCACTAGGCTGGTTTAAATCATATTTGTCTGATAGATTCTAGTTTGTTCATCTAAATGATAAATCTTCTACACTCTCAAGGGTTACTTGTGGAGTTCCACAGGGTTTTGGGCTTGGACCAATTCTGTTCACCATATATATGCTCCCAATTGGTAGAATCATTAGACAGCATGGGATACATTTCCACAGCTATGCTACACAACTATATTTATCCATAAATCCTGATGAACCCAGTCAGTTAGGTAGATTACAGGCATGTCTGGAAGACATAAAAAAATGGATGACCCTAAACTTTTTGCTTTTAAATTCTGACAAAACAGAAGTTGCTGTCTTTGGACCAGAAGTACTTAAACAGAAACTGATTAGTCAATCACTTCATCTGGATGGCATTAAATTGGCCCCCAGTAATAACGTAAAGAGCCTCTGCATTATTTTTGACCGAGACTTGACATTTAAATCCCATATTAAACAGGTTTCTAGGATTTCTTTCTTTCACCTCCGGGATATTGCTAAAATTAGAAACATCCTGTCCAGGAGTGATGCTGAGAAACTAGTCCATGCATTTGTTACCTCAAGGCTGGACTACTGTAATTCTTTACTATCAGGAAGTCAACAAAATGCCATTAAAAGCCGTCAGTTGATCCAAAATGCGGCAGCAAGAGTTCTGATGAATTTAAAAAAGAGAGATCACATTTCTCCTGTTTTAGCTTCCCTTCATTGGCTCCCTGTTAAATCCAGAATAGAATTTAAGATCCTTCTTCTTACATATAAAGCCCTTAATAATCAAGCTCCATCATACATCAGAGATCTAATTGTTCCATATGTTCCTAACAAAGCACTTCACTCTCAGACTGCAGGTTTACTTGTATTTCCTAGGATTTCTAAAAGTAGAATGGGAGGCAGATCTTTTAGTTATCAGGCTCCTCTCCTGTGGAACCAGCTCCCAGCTTTAGTCCGTGAGGCAGACACTCTGTTTACTTTTAAGGCCAGGCTTAAAACTTTTCTTTTTGATAAAGCTTATAGTTAGAGTGGCTAAGGTCATCCTGAGCTATCTCTGTAGTTATGCTGCTATAGGCTTAGACTGCTGGAGGACAGACTTACCAATTTTCTTCACTCTGCTACTTCCTTTTCTCCTACGACTCTCCAGTTGTATTACAGTACATTCTGTTATTTCGACTGTTAACTTTGTTTTCTCTCAGTGTTTTTCTCTCCATAGAAGATATACCTGGTCTGGTATCCTGCTTGGCTGCAATGCCCTGTTGGACGGGGGGCATCGACTGGGATGATGCTCCCAGTAACTGAACATCCACTGTGTCCTGTTATCAACTTTTTACTTTCTATAACATAGAAAGTTCTCTTATATCAGATCTTCTGTTCCTTCTGTGTTTCTGCTTTGTCTTCTCAAACCCCCAGACGGCCGTGGCAGATGGCCGGTCCTACTGAGCCCGGTTCTGTTGGAGGTTTCTTCCTGTTAAAGGGGAGTTTTTCCTCTCCACTGTCGCTACATGCTTGCTCAGTATGAGGGATTGCTGAAGGATTGCTGTGGTTGGAAAGTCTGCATCAACGGGGCCCAACCTCACGCCAATGACTGACGCAATCTGCTGGGATTCCTTAAATAGGAAACTTTTTAACTGATTGGAATGTTTGTATAAATGTATTGAAATGACTTCTTGTTAAGTGCCTTGAGATGACATCTGTTGTGAATTGGCGCTATATAAATAAACTGAATTGAATTGATTCCACAAGTTTGACTTCAACCAAGTCAGGAAATGCTGCTACCCCCTTTGCCTTCCTGCCCACAGCTATCATCATCTACAACAACTCCTTAAAGAATTAATTATATGAGCTATACCAACACTTAATTTCCCTCTGGGATCAATAAAGTATTTTTGAATTGAATTGAATTTGAATTGAAAGTCCGTGTGCATGTATGTGTGTGCGTCATAAGTAGGTGAGACTGTGAACTCTCGCAGACTCATGTAAACACAGGGGGATGGTGTGGGAGTAGGAGCCTCCGTTTACATTCTTCTCTTCGCAGGGGGAGTTTGTGATGTCTGACCTTTCAAGGCTGCACCGGGATCCAATTCAGATAGCATTTTTAGTTCAGGCTGGGACGGTCTCATAGCCACAGTGGCCCTCCAAACATCCAAATAATGGCTCAGTTTCCATCAGCCCGGCTGAGAAACTTCTCCAAGTTGTTTCCCACCTCGCGTTCGAGTCCATCCACCGCATCCAGTTTGCGGTTTTGCTCGTTCCGCGCATTAGTCTAAGTGTTTACAGCACGGCGTAATCCTTCTTGAAGCTGCAAAAGCTTGCCAATTGCTTCCGACCGCTTCTTCACTTTGCGATTCACCCAAGTCAAACAGCAGAAACCCGATTATCATAAATCCAATTATGTTGATATCTTCCACGTCCTCCACTGACATCATCGACAGACATACGATCTTCCACTTACTCCAGGAATCCATTGCATATCCTGACGGGTATGTACCGGCAGGGCATGAGGGTTTCCCCTTCCCCAGTTTTTGGGTTGAAAAAATTTGATCAATTGCATTCAGAGACCAGCTGACCAGATCCATAGTTGCTTTCCAAGAAGAGTGCAGACAGGTGCTCCATATAGGACACGAGACAGAAAGCAGGCGTTGAAATGGAAACACGAGGGAGGAGAAGAGAAAACCGCCTGTCCTCGTCGAGAGCTGGAAGAAGAAGATTATTACCCCACCAGTCAGTTGTAGGAAACAGATTGTATAGAGGAAATTGTTCCCCACCTCATAAACCAGTATCTCATGACATCCTCCAAAGCCTAATTTACCCCTCCTGTTCCTGGAAGCTGATCTGTAGGGTTACTAAGTTGTAAATGTCCCTTTCAAAGAACATCCTTAAATTAGGTTTCTTTCACAAGTTAAACATACCTATAATTGCTTATTTTCCTCCACAAAGGGTAAATACGTTTAAAGGTTTCAACTGTACTGTCCCTAAAAAAACGCGTTTTTACAGTTGTCTAACTGTGGCTAGATAGTTTACCAGAGATGGTACTTTCAAAGAAAATACAGAAATGGTCAGATAAAGCAATATCAATTACCGAGATGTCGGATATATTTAAGCCTTTGCTGATAATTAAGTCCAGAGTGTGTCCTCGATTGTGTGTTGGTTGTTTGACATACTGGGTCAGACCTAAGTTATGAGTGTCACTTAATATTTTTGCTATGGATGTTGAAGTCCGAAACAATGTTAATTGGTCATAATCGATACATATTACGGAAAGAAAGTCGCTGAAATCATTACAGAAATTAGAGTTAAGATTTGGGGGTTTAGGGCCAAAAGACGATGCAATTCAAGGAGGCCATAGGTCATAGGTCGCGATATGGCAGCCTCGCTTCTGTCAGTCTGCCCCAGGGCAGCTGTGGCTATAATCATAGCTTGCTTTCACCAGTGTATGAATAATGGAGTTGTAAAGCGCTTTGAGAGTCTTGAAAAGCGCTATATAAATGCAAGCCATTATTATTATTATTATAGGTGTTTTGAAATGCCCTGAAAGAGTTAAAATTGGGGGGCTTATTGTCCTTTAAATCTGTCACAGGGCGTTGACAGTGGGCAATGCAGACCAGGGTTTTTTTTCTTTGGAAGCTTTTAAGAAGTGGGCTCAATAACTTGTTAGATTTCAATCCTAGTAAAAAGTGCCCACAAATAAAGTACAATCAAAATTAAATGTGTAATGTATGATTTTAGAAAACAATTGGCTATATAACAGGGATAACATAAAACATCTTTATTGTGAGACTGACAAAAAGAGATTACTTTGATTATTGACTTGTGTGTGTGTGTGTGTGTATATAGTAAAAACTGGTAGGCGTATGTGTGATGCATGAAAAATGTTTATGTGATCAATATCTGCACTGTGAAGGATTAATATAATAATGTTTGAATGTAATCATGTTGGTTGAATGTTGTTTCATGTGAATCCTGAACTCTGAGGGGTTTTTTTTTCTCTTAATTGTGCTATGCTGTAATTTGTTCTCTCTGTTAATGTTTGTGCGTTAGTGTATTTATCTTCAAGCTCTATTTCTATTTAAGCTCTTGTGGGTCAGAACTCGCTCTGTGTGTGTCTCAGAGAGATGTGCAGGAGAATTCCAAAGAGCTGTTGCCTGTGAGCCGCATGTGCGTGGCTACATTCCAAGCCGTAGAAGGGATTGGAAACACACACACACAGAGACATTGGCTGCTCACAAAGAATTTATGAATGTCTGTAAGGTTCTTGATCACAGAGTTAATTCATTTGTTGCGTTAAAGGCCAGTTTAGTGTAAATTCATTTCATTTTGCTGTAAAAGGTTGCTGTGTGGCTGTGTTGAGAAGCTCCTATTAGCAACATCCATCCATCCATTTTCTTCCGCTTATCCGGGGTCGGGTCGTGGGGGCAGCAGCTTAAGCAAAAAGATCCAGACTTCCCTCTCCCCAGCCACTTGGGCCAGCTCCTCGTGGTGTTTTTCTGATTAGCTCATGTTCCTGCAGCCTTCATCTACATTGCTTGCTTTTTTTCCCCTGAAGGAATATTTGAATCTGCACACAGAACTTGCTTCTTCTCCATTCTTCTGATGTGACTCCATTATTAGTGGTTGTCACTGTGAGCTAACAGAACATATAGAATGGTTGTCCTCTTGATTCATAACCATCGCTGCCCTGACCCTTGCGCTAAACTTCGAGTTTGTTTTTTGTTTTGTTTTTGGAGGACCATTTGTGCTTCAGTGAGTTTTTTCACCATGGCTGGTCGATTTATTCCGTCTGTGTGTAGAGGAGGGCTGATCGAACACCCACCTTAAGGTAACAAAAGGTACAGGAATTCCAAAAACACTACAGGTGTATAATTGTGTAATCCATGTTGTTTGTTAAATTCCATAATTCTGTCTACCTTCCCCAAACTGCAAACTTCATAGAGCCCTACTCCGTCAGATCTGTCTGTGTAGACTACTTGTTCTACTGGGTTTAACAGGCAGCCCCTTGATTAGTTTAAGCACTGTTGCCACCTAGTGATAGGGTGCCAGATCCCCACCCAGCAAATGTGGGACAATGTAAGAGTCAATATGTTACCCGAGTCCTTTATTACTCATTGATTTTAATCCTGCTCTGCTCTCTGCATCAAAGCTCTACAAGTTTGAAATTGTGGCTTAAATTCACATTTTTGCCATTTTTCTCCTGCTGCGCTGTCAGTGTCCTCTGTGTCCAAAAAGTGTGTAAGCAAGGGTCTTAGTGTGCTTAAAGTTGCGCACATTTTTTCGCCACGGATTTTTTTCTATAAATCCTTAACTTGGCATAGAAAGTTGATTACGTAGTTTTCACACCCCGTTCTGTGCGTAAGCAAGCTTTATAAAGGAGACCCCTGGTGTTGTTTTGGCTGACACCCCAAAATCACCACTGGCCCCCATTTAGCCCTCTTTGAAAACTCCCTAGATACACCCCTGCTCAGCAGTCTTGATGAAACATTTTTAAGGTGATAAAAACATTATTCAAGCATCAATATCTGTAATCATTTAGAATATGACATTGAATTAAACTCACTTCAGGGTTAAACATGGCGGGTCTGACGCACACAATAGGCTACTGTTATTAAAACTCTCGGGAGTCTTTGTTCTTTCCTATTTTTTTTTTTTTTACACGTTTGTTTCGTTTGTTCAGCTGCTGAAAAGCCTCACCGTAGCTGAAGTCTATGAAGTTCTGGAGCTGCTAAGAGGAAAAGCAAAGCGCCAGTTATGGGAGCGAGCTTGCAATGAGGACACGCATTTTATTTTTTACTCTGGGGCGCTGTGGAGCTATATTGAGAAACAGATAAATGGGGAGACGCAGACAGATGCAATACCTTTATTTTTTATTTAAAGAATTATTTGAAAAACTTTATATTTACAAGGTTGGCGGAGATCCACGTCGGACTGACGACTTTAAGCTTTTCACCGGGACAATTTTAAATTATGTCCGTTATGTACGACGTGTTTTCATGAATAGGCTCCTCCTGTTAATAATAATGCTTAACAGTGTCTCAATTTGCGGGACGTGTGAAAAGTGATAAAAATGCGGGAGATCCTAGTGACTGGAGATTTGTTTTATTTGTTTGTTTTATCGTTCAAGCATGAATAAAGACGAAAACGTCCTCCTGCCAGCTGTTTGCGTATAGAGGAGAGATCAGGGGTCTTATTTACTTTACTTTCTGACATAAATGGTCAATGCAAAATGCCAAGTGAATATTCTGCGTATACTTAAGCCTACTGCTAAGGGGCGTTTCATGGGTAACCATGGCAACCGTGAGCCGGAGAAAGCGCAATACCAAAGAGACTGAAA
Source organism: Valencia hispanica (assembly GCA_963556495.2). Classification (NCBI taxonomy): domain Eukaryota; kingdom Metazoa; phylum Chordata; class Actinopteri; order Cyprinodontiformes; family Valenciidae; genus Valencia; species Valencia hispanica. The sequence goes on along the minus strand of OY747701.1, from coordinate 4,451,801 downwards.
TCGGGATTTATGTGCTCCATTGAGGCACCGAAAAATGTTTTTTTTCAATCAATCAGCGTTTATCTATATAGAGCTTTACTTAGCCAGAAGGAAAGCAAAGTGCTTCACATTAAAAGACAAAAATATAGTTAGTAATAAGAAAATGTGTAACAAGACAACAAAAGTAAAGACAATTAAATAAAAGCAGCAGCAAAAGTGATAAAACAAATATAAAGTTTTAATTATATGATTGGGTACTTCTTGTAGCAAAAAGATAAAAGCAAATAGAACAAATCAAAACTAAATTACAGCAGAACGTAATAAGTTTCAGCACTCCTAGAAGCCTGACAGAAAAGGTGCGATTTAAGTCTACTTTTAAAAAGTAGTCTGTGCAAAATATTTGGGAGTCAAGTCACAAATAAACAGAAGAACTATGGGTGACAGCCTTGATGCAGCGCCGTGCCTGACATAAAAAAAGAATGTGGAGGCAAAGAGGGAGATTGCATGCCACAGCCAGAATGTGTTGCAGGGGCGGGATGCACGGTTTCAGCGGGTCAGTAGATCTAACACCAGGCCCAGTTCACCACATAGATCTAATAGGACTGCTTTAGGGAATCTTGATTGGCTGATCAGCCAGACATCATCAGCCAGGAAATCTCTAAAAACTCCCCCCATCCAGATGTTGCCAGTGGCGTGATCTTCGGAGAGCGCCAGCACATTCATTGTGCAACGTTATGCAGGAGTGTCACTGCAGTATTTATATTTCTACTCATCACAATTAATTCACCAATTGCAATTGTTATATAATCTGAAGACATACATATGAACATACTGCAATATAATTCTTAAATGCAACAGGTGGAGGTGTGTTTGTGCCCTGAATCTGTGAATTTGGTTAATTGAATATTGGTTTTAGAAACATGTCAGTGCAAGTTTCATGAAAAACTTGTTACGGTAAAATTTGTGGTCAAGATTCCTACCCTCTTCCTTCAAACAGAGTCAGATTTCATCTTGCAGTTTGTAAACCCTAGACAGGATCTTCCCACATGACAGCCCTCGAACTTGCTGTAAAACAGAACTGCTGCCCATTGGGGGGACGCGCTTCATGAGCGCCTGCAGGCCTCGTTTTCCTACCATAGCCTGCACCCTGTCTGGGCAGGACCATACAAAGCAACTGCCTCGCACCTTATGAAGCTGCTGCTCTATGTCCTTTGACATGTTTTGGAATGCGCCTGCTGATGGCATTATTAGAAGAATAGCGGGTAGCTTTTCGGCTGCTGTCATCAATCACAGTTGGAACCATGTCCAGTAGCACAGGAAGCATTAAATCCTCAGCAATTGTGGCCAACTCACTATGCACTCGGTAGGAAACTTTATATGAGCTTAGTTGAGCATTTGCAGGTGGTTGAACAAAACCAAAGACAAGATATGCTCATATTTTCTACCTTTTGGCATGAATGAAAATTGGTTTAGAAGCATATCTGTCGATGAGGGAGCCTTGTACAATCATTATTCTAATTCATACTAACCCCACGTTGGGTTAAGGTTAAACGTAAACCAAAACATAACTCACACCATACCTCTCAATTCTAACTAGTAGGGCTCAGTCCTATTTTAAACATAGTGAGGACCTGGCACAATGTCCACACGGTACTGGTGGCTTGTCAGGAGTAAGACTTCACAAGTAAAGCAATACATGAGCCCACACACAAACACAGATGTCATGTATAATTTATACTAATCATCCAAGTCTACAAAAAGAAAAATCCAAACATCCATTTAAAAAAATGTACAAGGGCCCAACAGTTTGGGATTTTGATGAATAAGGCAAAATACCAACTTTTGGCATTGTTACTTGCTTACTTTTAGACTGCATAAAAAAAGCTGTTATAAATACATCCATCTCAATAGACTTTATTCTCAATATTGATCATTTAATCTCATTTAAATATAAAATGAGGCAAGTGTGCTGTTAGCACAGCCATAGTCCTGCTGTTTCTACTGTACAGTATTTGAGCAGAACGAGAACTGGATGGTGACAGTTAAAACTCTTGACAGAATACAATCCAACACGAAAACTGCTGCTGAATTAACAGATGTCAGCATTATCGGAAACATTGAGTGAAGTAGGACAGACAGCTTTCTCTTCTACTTGTTCTTGCCAAGTGTCCTCTGCTTCTCTGCATGCTCAACGATCTTCTCCTCCACATAAAGACCTTTCCGTCGGCGGACAGCATTCATATATTTCAGGGCCTGGTTCACAGAGTCTGCTTTCTCTCCAAAATGCAGGTATTCTTCTTCTGTGGTAGGAACCCAGTATGGATCACTGTTGATCACCTGGTTTATAAGCATAATAGGCAGAGAGTCACCATATGTTCAAGAACAATATAACCTCAAAACGGATACATGATTTATTCTGACATTTACATAGTTGCAAAAAAAAGTAAACAAACACTTATTTATGGAATTTGCATTTGTTACCATACATACATTGCTGAACTTTAAACCAGAAACCCAATTTTTAAAATTCTGCCATTAGAATAGCAACAACTTTCAAAACCAAGAGAGAATGTCTACTTTTAGCCTTAACGATCTATTGTGAATAAAGCAGCAACAGAATTAGCTCCGCTTTGATAATTTATTTGTAGAGTATAGAGATCATCTGAAGCATGTCAGGAATCCATCATACAAAGTCAAGATGTGATATTTCAGCTTTGGGTTTGAAAAGTCAGAGGTGAAGCAGGTTTCTTTTTTAGAATTGGTATTAATGGTTGCAATTCCAACATTTGCAATTACTCCCAGCTTTCAAGAGACAGTCAGTAACAGTTCATGTTTTGGCCTTTCTGTAGTCACATTAATGCGGCTGGCTTTCACTGCATGATGCCTCCTTTTAAAAGCGTTTTACCTGTGTCACTGCAGAGATATGGTCTTTATTTGGCAATGTACAGAGCCCTACTCAACGTAATATTGTAAAACAGAAGGTGCTGCTTCGGAAAGCAGCAGTAGATAAAAACACTGATTGAATGACTGATCAGAAATATTTGGACTAAAGATGGTAACAATTTAAGTAGCAAAAATCAGAGGAACTACATGTTAAATTAGAAACACATTAAACATGTGAGACAATCTACAATTGCAAATCTTTCTATTGCACATACCGGTACATTATATATAAACACTACTGCGAAAAGGGCAAGTGTTGGTAGTATCATTGCCTAGTACCGGGTTTGAATCCCGACCTGGGGTCTTTCTGCATGGAGTTTGCATGTTCTCCCTGTGCATGCGTGGGTTCCCTCAGGGTACTCCAGCTTCCTCCCACAGTCCAAAAACATGACTGGTAGATTAATTGGTCTCTCTAAATTGCCCTTAGGTATAAGACATGGTTGTTTGTCCTGTGTGCCCTGCAATTAACTGGCAGCCTGTCCGGGGTGTACCTTGGCTCTAGCCTGATGACTGCTGGGGATAGGCACCAGCCCTCCCTGCAACCCTGCTAATAAAAGACTGCAAAGATGAATGGATGGATGGATGGATACTGCAACAAGTTACTCTGTTCTCATTTTTTGCTCGAATTAAAATCAAATGTTTGAGATTCCATCCATCCATCCATTTTCTGTACCCGTCATTCCTATGTTTGAGATTATGATGTCTTTATTCATTATGCTTTCTATTTATAGTTTAAGTTTTGATTTACATTTTGTGAAGGTGCAACGATTTTCTGCTCTGTGCTACAACACTATTAACCTCTGTAGCACCAGTGTTAAAAAGTTAACGTACAGCCCTGGTAGATGGACATTTTGAGGTAATTCTGGTTCATTGTCGTGATGGAAGAATCCCCCTAATCGGAAATCCAGAGCACTCTGACGTGAGAAAATGGGGGAAAAGAGGGCTATGAATACTTTCTGGTGACACTGTATAAAATGTATTGCATAATGATCACACAGCCTTTATAAAAGAGGAATAACAAATTCTGAGTTTTTTTAACTAAGGAATGTCTAAAGAGTTCACCTCCCAGTGGCTGAAAACCAGCTGTGGACTGGCCAATCCACTTGTCCTCTTGCGGATCTCATCAGCAAATCCGAAGCTCTCAGCAACAGGAAGAACAGCTGTGATGATAAACATGTCTGTCCCTTCCTTCATCTCTTCATGGAGGACTCGACCCTCTCGCTTTCCAAGTACACCATAAACCCGGCCTGATGAAGGAGAATCAGGATGCAAAGAAGTCAGGAAAAGACATGATGAGAGGAAATTATCATCAAAATGTTTTCCAAAACTGGATCTTACTGCTGGCAGCCAGACTGAAGTATAATTAGAGAAACTTGAATTCTTGTTAAAGTAACAGTAGTATAAAAATGTATCGATTGTAATGTAATTCTGATTTGATTTGGAAATTTGTTAAATTAATGAAGAAACAGAAATGAGTTAAATCATGAGCTACCAAACTAGACTGGTTTTACTTTAAAGAAGTAGTAATAGGTCATTGAGAACAGACCAAATTCAAAAAAACAAGCGCAGTAAAAGAAACGTGATGGGAAATGTATTTTCCTCCATCAATTAATAAATCCCATTGCATCTACTGTATTTCTAAACAAAATCCATGATTGGATGTGGAGAGAGGGAGGAAGGACGGGGAAAAAAAGAGATAATTAAACAAATCTATTTTCAGATTTGCCCAAATGATAAAACAGTTTTCAAAAGATTGGAGATATTAATGGTGGCTTATGAAAAATACACTCTTACCCAGGACTTCAGCAGTTGCCATAATCTCACAGGTGTACATAGCTGCCATAAGTCTCTGGGGCTGTCCCTGGAAGGCTTGGCGGCACGCCTCCTTCATAGCAGCGATCAGCTGGCCAGAGACTGGTCCATAGCAGTCCACAGAAGAACCATCACTCTTTCGTTCCGCCTGGTTACGCTCTGGTGTCATCGCTACACTGTTTCCATGTAAACTGACCTCTAGCAAAGTTTTATGGGAAACAGAGTCCTCTTTCAAGGTGTCTGGATGTTGTGAAAATGCTGCAGACTCGACATCCCACCTCTCAACAGAGAAGCCAACTCCCATCAGAGGTTCTTCACACAAGGGGCCAGAAAGAGTTGCAAGTTGGAAACCGCTGACAATACTGTTATCAAAGTCTCGGAGTGGAGAACATGGAGTTTTAGCCAGATCACAATTGTGTCTCCACTCCAGACAGTGCCACACCGACGGTCGGTTGTAGTCTTTAATGCTGTTCAGAAGAATGTTGGGACCATACCTGAAAACAAAGACAAAAAAAAATTTGTTTTCAAACTACATGACATGATATTAATACTGGGATATGCTTTTTGAACTTGCACCATCATAGATGATAAAAGTTAAACTTGTTTTGAAATGGTTAAATCTGCTTAATATCACACAACAAACACAGACCTGCGGGGTCCAAAAGCCCAGATCCGTTCCACAGCATTCCGCCACTTTCTTCCCAGCAGCAAGCTCTGAAGATGATCTTTCAGTTCTGCAATGGCCTCCAGGGTCCTGGGATTTATGTCCATAGTTTTACCCTCCCTCAGGGACGAGTTTATCAGCTCTAGAGTCCGAATTAACTCTGAGCTTCTCTCCAAAAGAACAGTCACCTCTGTCCAGAAAAATAATACAGTTAACCTGAAGTCACCAAGTTTTTGCCTATTAAAAATATATTCACACTTTAGACTCACTGACATTCACAAACTCTGCATCACTGTTCCAGTTCCTATATAATGTTTGGTTTTAACATCAAATACCACTTTGTTCATTTAAAGCAATCCAAGACAAACTTGGACTTGAGTGTGTGTGTTACCCTGTGGTAATGGGATGGCGCGCACACAGACAGTAGCAAGTCTGTTGGGAGTGGTGAGTGTAACAAGACCGTCAGGGTCCACATGCTGGGAGTCAGATGAGCGGCCCTGAGAAGGTTCTTCTTTCACCTAAAAAAACCCAGCAAACGTGTAAACTAATGACTTGCTTTATTTGGCTGGAGGGTATTTCTTCTGATCAAAATTACTCAAAAGGGTCAATATGATTTTATTACAGAATCAGAGAAAAACACTCATCTACTCATTGTTGTTATTATACAGAACTTCCTCAGAGTCTGAAAAAGCCAATGCCTCTATTTTCCATTTTCAGCATTCTGAACGAAAACACCAATGTTTTAATGGTTGACTCACCTGATGAATGACAGCAACCTTTTGTTGCTTGCCAAGCTCCTCGTTCACCATATCCAACTTTGGAGGTCGTACCACCGTTTCTCTGAATGGAATGATGGGCTTAGACACACTAATCTCTATATTCGCAAACCTGAGAGAAGAGATAAATTAAACAAGGTGAAGAATACTACACAATAGACCTACACTATTAAATCTATTTTGGCAAAGTAAAAGAATAAAAGAAAAATGGTGCGTCAAAGTCCAGACTATGACTGGGTTTCTTTAGAGGTCAATTAGGCTAGTATTTTTTCAAAAAGAGCAAGTTTGATCAGAAGAGTTGAGTCAAGTGTATTAGTATCGCACATTTCAGCAAAGGTGTCAAGTTACTTAAGTAGAAATTTGGGGTATTTATACTTCATTGGAGTAATTATCTATGGGCCTACTTTTTACTTCTACTCCTTACATTTTCACGCAATTATCTGTACTTTCTCCTCCTTACATTTTATAAATAGCCTTGCTACTCCCGTTTCATTTAGTCTTTAATTTAAAAAAAAACACAAAAAAACCTATCCAAAAATGCGGCAACTGTAAAGAATAGTTTTAAACATCTACCATTCTGACACCTTAATATTTTCTATATTAGTCAGGTTTTTTAGAACAGTGACCGACAATCTGAAGGCCTCTTGTCATTATGACAGATTACAATTCACACTCCTGACCATTTGGTGGAGACGTTTTTAGCTTGGAGTTAAAGCGCGGAGTACAAGTAACTGAATCAATAAATGAATAATAAAAAGATTCCAATGAAGCCATCTGAGCATCATCTCAGACCGGGAGGCTTTGGAACGCAACTGTTACCGGTGTGGCTGGTTAAAGATGCGCTTCAAAGAGCCCAATGTTGTGCCAACCAGCCATGCAAAAAGAGTGCATGTTACAACATTTTCTGCTGCTGAAGCGATATGAAGCTGGGTTCAGAGAGTCTTTCCTACTTCTGATCGCTTCAATCAAAGAAATGTTCCCTGATATCAAAACTTTGGCTGAAGTGGAGCTTGTAGTTCCAGTCTCCAGTGTGGCAGCGGAGTGCAGATTCAGCCTCTACAATAGTGGTTTCCAACCTGAGGTTCGTGAGCCCCCAAGCAGGTTCTTTAGAGATTGCAGGGGTCTGCACAATTTTGTCTGTGCTGAGGTTGTAAGAGTTTGGATATATAATGCTTTATATTTTATTTTTATATTTACCTGTCTTAGATCATGGAGATGTTTTTTACAGAAATACTACTAAGGCTCTTTTACATTAGACTCTGTTCATCACTCTGCTCTAAGATTTATAACTCTTACAACTTATTTCACTCATCACTGTGCACTGTATGAAATAGTTTGGCCCTCATGTCACTTAAGAAGGCACAAGCACTGGCTTATACTTGTGTCCAAGGCCATAGTTGGCCAGCTTCCTCGGTATGTGTTTATTAACTGTCAATAGTCACATGTATAATCTGCATTCAAGTAGATTTATTCTCTTAAATGTTTCTTCAATGAAGACTGAGTTAGGAAAGACTGCTTTTATTTATAGTTCACCAACTGCTTGGAATGAGATTCAAAGATCATTGAAACTTACTGTATTTATTTCAATCAGTGAGTTTAAGTCATATATCTACCAAACTTTCCAAACTGTCTGCATCTGTTTTTAACTTTTAATCTAAATTCTAATTTTGTGTGTGTGTGTGTGTGTTGTAACTATTGTTTTATGTAGTTATTTTTACTTTGTCTGTCTGTATTATGTTCACTGTGTGCTGCTACCTTGGCCAGGGCTCACTTGTAAATGAGATACTTATCTCAATGTGATTTTCTTCCCTGGTTAAATAAAGGTATATACAATACACCTGGTGACACACAGAAGAAAAGAAAACTGTACAGATATTGATCTATCTTGAGTCATCATCTATCTGTCCTAATGAGGTAAGCTAATTAAAAATAAAAACAAAATCTTTAAAAACAAAATCAAACTGTGTGTGTAGGTCACACCTGATGAGTTAAAAACACTGATTTTTTTTTGTAGCTTACCTCTGCCTGTGTATTAAACAAACCACTTCACAGTCCAGCCAGGACAAAGCAGACGTATTTTGCAGAGCACTAGTCATCTTATCTTCCACTCCATGAAACAATTATTGATGCTCAGTAGTTCAAAATCGGTTGTTTAATGTGTTTGCATTGCACTAAAATGCACATTTTTAAAGGACATATATGCATCTGAAACAGGTAGCCTAGTGTATCCCTAACATTTTTTATATAAAAATCAATATGGCCTTAAGTAAAACTTTTTTGGGTTCATAGTCACTTCAGGACATTGCAGAGCTGTGTATCATCTGCATAGCTAGGGTAACATAGCTTGTTTGTTATAATCTGAGTTAATGGAAGGATGTAGATGTTAAATAAGAGAGGCTCAAAGATAGAACCTTAGGGTACCCCACATGTGATTTTTATTTGCTCCAATTAAAAATTAACCACTGACACAAAGAAATCCCTGTTCTTTAGTTAAGACTTAAACCAGTTAAGTACTTCACCAGAGAGTCTGACTCAGCTCTCTAGTCATTTCAATGATATAGCATGGTCAAGTGTCAAATGCTGCACTGAGGTCCAACAGTACCAGTACTGTGGTTCTACCACAGTCTGTATTTATGTGGATGTAATTCAAAACTTTCACTAGGGCAGTCTCAGTGCGGTGGTGAGCACGGAAACCAGACTGAAAAACATCAAAGCGGTTGGTCATTGTTAGGAAGCTATTTAACTGTTGAAACATAGCTTTTTCAATAATTTTACTGATGAATGGAAGATTAGAGATTGGCCTGTAGTTCTGCATTAACATGTTGTCCAGGTTGTTGTTCTTTAGCAGTGCTTTGATAACTGCTGTTTTTAAAGCCTGGGGAAAGACAGCTGATAAGAGGGATGAGTTAACTATTTGAATCAGATCAGGCCCAATGACAGGGAAAACTTTCTTAACAAAAGCTGTGGGTAGGACAACAAGACAACAGGAGGAAGAGCTTAACTGGTGTATAATTTATTCCAGGTTTTCATGGTAAAGTTGGTAGAATTGTGTCATTTCCCCTATATTTGCTTTGACTGGACATAGCATTGGTATTGGATTTGATGTTGATGTGCGGCTTAATTTTTTTACGTTTTCTGTAAAGTTAGCAAATTAAATGTAGGTTCTGGTATAGTGCAGTTCAGAAGCTACAGTCAAGGGAGGATTTAATTAATTTGTCATCCATGGCAAACAAGGCACAAGCATTCTTACTATTTTTGTTAACTATTTCAGAAAAGGAGGATTCCCTTGCAAGTTTCAGTTGTAAGTAATACAGTGAGAAACAAATATTTGAACACACTGCGATTTATCAAATGCTCCCACTGTGAAATTATGGAGGGGTCTGAAATTCACATTGGAGGTGCATTTCCACTGAGACAGCATTTTTTTAAATCAGGAAATCACTGTCTCATTTTTAAAGAATTTATTTGTATTTATTGCTGTACATAAGTATTTGAACACCTGAGAAAATCAGTTTTAATATTTGGTACAGAAGCTTTTGTTTGCAATGACAGAGGTCAAACGTTTCCTGTAGTTCTTGACCAGGTCTGCACACACTACAACAGAGATTTTGGCCCAGTCCTCTACACAGATCTTCTCTAGATCTGTCAGGCTGTCGTTGAGCAACACGGAGTTTCAGCTCCCTCCAAAGATTTTCTATTGGATTTAGGTCTGGAGACTGGCTAGGAAACTGCAGAACCTTGATATCCTTCTTACAGAGCCACTCCTTGGTTATCCTGGCTGTGTGCTTTGGGTCATTGTCATGCTGGAAGACCCAACCATGACCTATCTTCAATGCTCTGAAGGAAGGAGGTTGTTGCTCAAAATCTCGCAATGCATGGCTTTATTCATCCTCTCCTTAATACAGTGCAGTCGTCCGGTCCCCTTCACAGAACACCACACCCAAAGTATGATGTTTTCACCCCAATGTTTCACAGTAGGGATGGTGTTCTTTCTGGTGACTTTCTTCCATGTCTCCTCTGGATCATCCAGATGGTCATTGGCAAACTTTAGACGGGCCTGGACATCTGATGACCTAAGCAAGGGAACCTTCAGTGCAATGCATGATTTTAAACCATGATGGCGTAGTGTTCTACCAACAGTAACCTTTGAAACTGTGGTCCCAGCTCTCATTATGTCATTGACCGGCACCTCCCATGTAGTTCTGGGCTGCCTTCTTACCTTTCTTATCTTCAGTGATACCCCACAATGTGAGATCTTGCATGGACCCCCAATCAGAGAGACCGACAGTCTTGCCCATAGTAGTAGTTCGAGTCTGACTGACTGTGGGGTGGACAGGTGTCTTTATGTGCAGCAATAAAATACAAATAAATTCTTTAAAAATCAGTCAATGTGATTTCCTGAATTTAAAAAGAAATGCTGTCTCTCACAGTGGAAATGCACCTACAATGTGAATTTCTGACCCCTCCATAATTTCAGGCTAGGAGAACTTGTAAAATTACAGGGTGTTCAAATATTTATGTTCCTCACTGTATCTGTAAAGTCGCTCTTCAAAGAGGTCACTGTGATCTTTGAGTTTAGTCTTTATCCATTTTCTTTCAGCTGTATAACGCAGCTTTTTTCACCTCTTACCAGTGGAGCATTTCTCCATGGAGAGTTCTTGCTACCAGAGATGACCTTCAATTTAGCGGGAGCAATGGAATCAGTGATGTCTGAGATTTTAGAATAGAAGTTATCTATCAACTCATTTACTGGGATACAGGAGTTTAACGAGAGGTGGAAGTGTAAGCTTCAAAAGGTTTTAGCCGAGCTGTCCTTAAAAAAGCATTTTGTCATAAAATATCTTTGACTAAGTGAGTCAACAAAAATTATGCTTTCAAAGATAACAGAAAAAATGGTCAGATAGAGCTGGTGTTTCTAATGAAAACAAAAATTATTGGAACAAAAGAGTCTAAATTGAGGGACGTTTATTTCACATCCTAGGAACAGTAACAGGTAAAAGAGTGATTAACCAACTGTTTGAACCTTAAACTTGGTATTTCTAAAGTGCATCGATTTGAAGACCCCTCTTGTTCTCTGGAAGAGTAAGAACTTCTGAGTAATGAGATGGGGTAAAGCACATTATAGCATTATAAACAACATTTAAAGCTTAAAACTGGAATTAACTGGAAGTCAACGAAGCGCTAAAGCATTGGGTTGATGTGGTGCCGTCTGGACACGTTTGTTAAAATACGGGCTGCAGCGTTTTGGACTAATTGAAGGGAACTGGGGAGGTCTGGTACACCAATATAAAATGCATTGCAATACTCATGTCTTGAACTGATAAAAGCATGAATGGTCCCAACAACTTATGTTGAGACAGTTTAACTTTGGCTAGGAGATGAAGCTGAAGGAAGATAGCTTTGACAACAGAATCAATCTGTTTGTCAAAAGTAAATAAACCACCCGGTATAGTTGCTCAGTGTGTTCTCTGTGAAAAAGATCCAGTATTATGCTAAGCTTTCAGTTACTAGACTTTATGTTGGCTGTAATACTGTAATACAGAATTACACAGCTCGGGTGCTGTGCGGATGGTACCCAACAACATAAATGTTAATTAGCTGACCCAGAGATCAGGCAAAGAAAAAAGTTTGGCTTTAATTTTGTTTTAGGGAGACAAACAGGGATAGGAGATACAAACTTACAATTTTAATCACAAGATTTATAGATTTATTGTGAAAACCAGGAAAGTGACTAAAAAAGAAAGAAAGATTCCTAACATTCATAATTATCATTTTTAGCAAGACCTATATCACTGTATCCAGAACCCTTTGAACACTAATACTGCTCTAGACAATAACCAACAACACAATGACTGTGTTTAATCATATTTTAAATGATGATATTTGATGCTATACTATAAATCGAACCAACAGTGCAAAAAGAGTCAGCTCAAAGAGTAAAACCAACAATGTCAGGCATGCTGTCAGTTTCTGGGGACTCTGAACAGCAATTAGAAATCATTGCAATCATTAAAAATCCAGATCACAATAATTCTTTCCAATGATAGCAATAGTGTGAAAATACCCAATCGTAGTGAGAGAAAACTCACTTGATGCATTCCAGTTAAAACTAGGAAGTATATTTCGACCCCACATATGGTTTTCCCATGAACCTGCCAGGCTACGTTCATGGGAAAACGTATAGACACCCTTTTCCAAGCCTATAGCTGCACAGTATGAAGGCATGATGAGAAATCTCACCTGGACCTTAGTAGGTCTGGGACAACAGAAGAGAGGGAGTTTCTTCTTATCACAGAGGCACAACAGAAAAAGTGGATGAAAAAGGATGTGATAAAACAACCACTCACCTCTCCCTGAGGTCATCCAGGCAGCGCTGTAGATGAACCTCACCAGCAGTAACCAGAACGTGTTCTCCTGTTTCCTGTATCAGAACCTCAGCACATGGATCTGCCTGGTTCAACAAACGCATCCCACGAACCAGCTTTGGCATCTCACCTAAAGCATACAGTTAATGTGGAAAAGGCTTATTTCCCTGTTTAATGACATTAGCAGCAGGATGGTATTAGTTCATTTCTTCGTGGTTGAAAAATCCAATTAAGTTAAAACCAAGATTTAGTTAATCCCAAAGCTAAATCAGCTAATATTGCTGCCTCTAGTGGGCAAGCAATCCTAAAAGAATGTTAGACTTAATTCCTTTAAGATTCATATCCTAGTAGTCTTTATAAGGCTGTTGTGATTTTTTTGGAGACATGCAATTTCTTGCTTTTTCTGCTAATTTCTACATTTGCATTTTAGTCATTTAGCAGACGCTTTTATCCAAACCAACTTAGAAATGAGTAGCATAACAAGCATAAATTAGGTCAGGGTCACACAATGTAATTAAGCACTGTAAGAAAGAAATGTCTCAACTGTAACCAAAATACCAAATCAACCAAATTTATTCATTTCATTTTTTAAGTGCCTAGGAAGTTGCAAAATAGTTATGTTTTTAGCCTTTTCTTGAAGTAGCAAAGGAGGCTACTGTGCATGCAGAGCTGGGCAGGTCATTCCACCATTGTGGGATCAGAGAGCTAAAAAGTGTAGTGACTGATCTTTTGCCATGTGGTGCAGGAACTACCAGTCGCTGCTCTTTGGCAGAGCGTAAGTTGCGGGTGGGAGTGTAGACTTGGACCAGAGTGTTCGGTTAGAGAGGCTTTGGAGTTTACTAAGCTGTGGGTGAGCGTCAGAGCTTTGAATCTGATGCGGGCAGCTACTGGAAGCCAGTGCAGTTCTTTTCGTCTGGTTAAAAATGAGATGTGCAGCTGCATTTTGGATCATCTGCAGAGGCTTGAGTGTGCAGGCTGGTAGACCTGTAAGAAGTGCATTGCAGTAATCAAGCCGAAAGATGACAGGTGCCTGCACAAGGAGTTGGGTGACATACACCGTGAGGTGAGGTCTAGTCTTCTGGATGTTGTCCAGAGAAAAGTTGCATGCACGGGAAATGTTCTCCTTGAAGGTTAGCTGGTCATCAATGATGACCACTAAACTCTTTGTTGACTTTGTGGGGATGAACACTGAAGATCCTAAGCTGATGGTGAAGTTGTGCTGTACAGAAGGGCTGACAGGAAAGTTGAGACTTCTGTCTTGGACAGATTCAGGTGGAGATGTTTTTCTTTCATCCAAGCATACATGTCAGAGAGACAGGCGGAAACACAAGCTGACACAGTCGTGTCACCCGGAGGAAAAGAAAGGAAGAGCTGAGTGTCATCAGCATAGCGGTAGTAAAAGAAGCCATGTGAGCGAAGGATGGAGCTCAAAGACTTGGTGTAGACCAAGAAGAGAAGAGGGCCAAGAACAGAGCTCTGAAGAACACCAGTGGAGAGATGGTGAGATCTGGATTCCTCCCCCTGCCAAAAAAAACTATGAATGTTCGACTGGACAGGTAGGATTTAAGCCAGTTGAGAGCTGTTCCACGAATACTGAGTTCACACAATGAAGAAAGAAGAATGTTGTGATTTAGGGTGTCAAAAGCTGCAGAAAGATCAAGCAAACGGTTTAGGAGGTGGAGGAGGATGAAGTAGGGATTTAAAAGTGTGAAACAGTTTCTTGGTCTCTTTGTTCTTGCTAATTTAGTCATGGTAGTAGTCAGTCTTTGCCTTGGTAACACTAAGTGAAAAAGCCACAAGCAGTTTTTGGTATTCAGCCAAAACAGATAGTTTTTGTCTTATGCCATTTCCTCTCCGCTGATCTAAGTGTGGTCCGTTGTTCATGGATCAGCTCAGTAAACCAGGGGTTGGAGGGTGAGGCTGGAGTAGGCCTAGAAGATAGAGGGCAGATGCTGTCCAAACAGAGTGTGTGGTGAAGAGGCAGTCGGTAGTTGAGTTAGGGTCAAGGGTGGAGAAGTCATGTGCTGAGCAGCAGAGACCAAAGTGGAAAATTGGCCTGGATGAAGAGATTGCGACGAAAAGCCATCAGCAGAGCAAAGGCAGAGAAGGATGTAGACACAGTCACAAAGTTGAACAAAGAAGTGATCTGAAAAGATAAGTGAGAGACCGATAGGTTGTTTGCTGCAGCTGCAGGTGAAAACGAGGTCGAAGTTGTTGCCAGATCTGTGGGTTGGCGAAGTCGGGACCAGTTTAAGGTCGGATGTAGTCAGGAGCTTGATGTCAGTATCTTGAGGATTGTTAATATGTAAGTTGAAGTCTCCAAGTACAAAAAGGAGTGTCGTCTTCAGAAAAATAGGGATAGTAGCATGTCAAGCTCCTAACAGAAGTTATTGAGCACACCAGGTAGCCAGTAGACCACAATGACATGCTGTGATTTAAGTAGTGACTTTTATAGCATGGCATTCAAAGGATGTGAGGATAATGAGGGGTGCAGTTGGAGCAAATGTCCATGTAGGTGTGATAAGAAGTTAAACCCCACTTTCACGTTATACCTTCAGGTGAGTATGACAAGCTGGATAAATAATCATCTTACTCTAACAAGTGTGTGGGAAGGTTTGTTTTTATCAAAAACACTGGTCCCTCACCATGGGGGAAGTCGAAAGGAATAATCAAATGTGGGATTGATGGATACCAGCAAACTTTTTATTTTTAATGAGCAAATCACAAACCAAATGCCTGCTGAAACCTACTTGGATGTTTCGACTCTACAGCAACCCGTACAATGGGTGTAGCTTCAAAGTTGAGGGGTGTGAAGGGGGGGCAAGCAGGGGAAGCTGACAGGGTAGCCGTCTTTAACACACATTCCTCCAGACCTCCAATACCTGAAAAAAACAGAAGGACTAAAATGGCCACATGCTGCCATAAATTTAGATGTTAGGAAGACATGGCAGAAATGACGCACATCAATAGTGTTGATAGCAGTCAAACTTCCAGCTGTACAAAAATCTGAGGGAGCACGGCCTACAGGGAGTTACCAAGCAAATACTTGACTAACAGCTGGCTGGACCAACCAATCCCTGACATTAAATACTTGCAAGTAACTGGCAACAAGTCTTTTATAGAACAAGGAACTCAGTTGCTGGCACTGCCTCAGGAAATGGAAAGGCATGTCCAGAATGGTACTGTACATGTAGGGAAGTATAAGGAACTAATATGTGGAAAACATTAGTGAAAACACTCAGACTCTAAAGAAAATCTGTAACAGTATTAGATTTGACTTACAATGGGGCAAAAAAGTAGTTGGTAGTCCTACTTAAAAAGATGTGAGGTCTGTAATTTTCATCATAGGTACACTACAACTGTGAGAGACAGAAAAGAAATCCAAGAAATCACATTGTATGATTTTTAAAGAATTTATTTGTATAATGCGGAAGAAAATAAGTATTTAGCACCTACAAACAAGCAAGAATTTTCTGGCTCTCACAGACCTTTTACTTCTTTAAGAAGCTGTTATCCTCCACGCGTTACCTGTATTAATGGCAGCTGTTTGAACTCGTTATCTGTAAAAAGGACACCTGTCCACACCTTCAAAGAGTCAGACTCCAACCTCCACCATGGCCAAGACCAGAGAACTGCCCAAGGACAAAGGGACAAGATTGTACACCTGCACAAGACTGGGATGAGCCAATCTACAATAGGCAAGAAGCTTGGTGAGAAGAGATCAACTGTTGGAGCAATTATTAGAAAATGGAATAAATGCAAGATCACTGATATCTCATATATCTCATATATGATCATCTCCGTCAACCTGGGGCTCTAGGGATGTGTATTGGCAAAAATCTTGCAATACGATATGTATCGCGATACAGGGGAGATGATACGGTATATTGCGATACTATTAGGAAGACGATATATTGTGATTTTTAAAACTCAATTTAACAGTAGGAAAACTGTCACAGCATTCTAAACGCTCCACCCTGTTTCATAATTTAACACAAAGTTTTATTAGTAGATCTAGTTGATCCACTGGAACGAAGAAGGTGACAACAGCCTCAAACTACAACTCATGCTTTTAATTTTACTACAAAAATTACTGTCATCATTAATGGTTCCAATCAAATCCTAAAAAAACAAAACAAAATTTTTAAAATATCGATAAGATATCAGGAAATAAAATATCGCGATATATCGGTATATCGATATTTTCTTACATCCCTATGGGGCTCCATATGCAAGACCTTGTGGGGTACACATGATCTTGAGAACGGTGAGGAAACGGTCAATGACCTGAAGTGAGCTGGGACCACAGTAACAAAAGTTACTTCTAGTAACACACTACTGTAGTCATGGATTAAAATCCTGCAGTCCCCCTGCCTAAACCAGCACATGACCAGCCCCGTCTAAAGTTTGCCAGAGAAAATCTGGAGGATTGGGAGAAAGTCATGTGGTCAGATGACACCACAATATACTGTAAGTCTTTGGTATAAACGACACAGTTTCTTAAGCGGGAAGAATGCTGAGTTGCATCCCAAAAATTATTGAAAAAAACCTTTGTTTCAGCAGTTAAATAGCTTCATAACAATGACCAACCGCTTTGATGTTTTTCAGTCTGGTTCCCATGCTCACCACAGCACTTAGACTGCCCTCATCAAAGTTTTCTATGACATCTGCATAAATTCAAATTCAAAATACTTTATTCATCCCAGAGGGAAATTAAGTGTTGGTATAGCTCATATAATTAATTCTTTAAGTAGGTGTTGTAGATGATGATAGCTGTGGGCAGGAAGGATTTCCTGTAGCGGTCTGTATTGCAGCGAAACTGAAGAAGCCTCCGACTGAAGACGCTCTGTTGTTGTATGACAGTCTCATGAAGAGGATGCTCAGGGTTGTCCATTATCTTTTTGATTTTATGAAGAATCCTTCTCTGTGGAAGAACCACAGTGCTGGTTCTTTTGGACCTCAGTGCAGCATTTGACACTGTAGATCATGATATACTACTGGAACGACTGGTGATTTGGGTCGGACTCTCTGGTCCAGTACTTGGCTGGTACGAGTCTTACTTAAAGAACAGGGACTTCTTTGTTTCAATAGGAAACTTTTCATCAGAACGAACAGAAATCCCACGTGAAGTGTGTGGAAAAGATTTTAATTACATGCATAAGGTTGTTTTTTTCTGTCATCACAAGAATGTTAAGTGCTTATAGAATAAGGAACTGTGTCAGCAAGAAGTATGACCTCGACTCCAGGTCAAGGGGTGAAACGAACACAATGAAGTCCAGTGGGTTTTATTACCCTACCAGCCAGTTGCGGGAGACAGATTGTATGAACGGATTTGTTTTCCCCCCTCAAAAACCAGTATCTCATGACATCCTCCTGAGCCTAAGTTACCCCTCCTGTTCCTGGCAGTTGACCTGTAGGGTTACTGAGCTGTAAGTGTCCATTCCAGAGAACAAGATAAACATACCTGTAATTGCTTATTTTCCTCCATAAATTACTTATCTGTTTGTGGCTATGTAAAAGGAAACAGCCAATCAAGTGTTCATTGTAGAAGGATGAATCTGCCCCTCCTCTATCGGGTGGTGACTTGTAGCAGAATTTCTAATAAAAAGCTGAAGTAAACAAAAGATCTTTGAATAAAGTGAGATAACACTCTATTCCCGACACATGCCGTATCAAAATTATTGAGTCCTGTGTGATTTGTTCTGTTATTTCCAGGTTGTCAAAAACAAAAGAGCCGGGGAGAATATAGGGACTTCAGTGTCTAGTATGGGGAAATAGACTGAAGTGCAACAGGTGCCCCAGGGGTCCATCCTGGGGCCCCTGATTTAATATCTACATGCTCCCACTAGGCCAGATTACAACAACCAATAAGACTAGCTACCATAACTATGCAGATAATACTCAGCTCTACATTACGATGTCACCAGGTGACAATGAACCCATCCAAACCCTAAGTAAAGCAAATCAATGGATGGATGTGCCATAACGTCCTCCAGCTGAACAAAAACAAAACAGATGTAATAACTTTTGGACTTAAAGAGGAACAATCAATAGTCAGCACACTGCTTCAGTTAATACAGCTAGAAAATACCGATCAGGCCCGAAATCTAAGTGTAGTTATGGAACCTCCAGGGTCACAAAAAGGCAATAACAAGGTCAGCCTTCTATCACCTGAAGAACATTTCTCATTTCTAGGATTAAAAGACTGATGTCGCAACAGGACCTTGAAAAACTCATCCATGCGTTTATCTTTAGTCGGATTAATTACTGCAACAGCATTCTCACAGGTCTACATAAAAAGTCAATTAGACAGCTGCAGCTGATCCAGAACGCTTCTGCTCACGTACTCACTAGAACTAGGAAAGTAGAGCACATCACCCCAGTTTTAAAGTCCTGACACTGGTTCCCTGTAGCTTAGAGAATAGACTTCAAAATACTTTTACTAGACCATAAAAAAAGAGGACCATAAGATATCATAATACGCAGACGATGTCTTACTTTTCCTGACAAGACCAGCCTTAACAATGCCATGCTTAAAGGAACTAATATCACAGTACGGTTATTATTCAGGATACAAGGTAAATGTTGAGAAAACAGAGGCAATGGAGATAAGTGGTAAAATCTCAGAAGACATGAAACATCAGAGTGGATTCAAATGGCCTAAAAAGGGTATCAAATACCTTGGCATACATATTCCTCCCTCCCTACATGACTTGTATGATCCAACTATAATAAGATGATAAGGAGTATTACCAGTGATCTGGGACGTTGGACTGAGCTCCCACTATCTCTAATCAGCTGTGTTGAAAGTATTCGTATAAATATCCTACCAAGATTGTTTTATTTGTTTCATGTGCTCCTGGTAGAAATTCCACAGTTAATCTTTGACAAGCTGAATAAATTGATGTCACATTTCATATGGCAAAAAAGCGTCCTAGGATCAGACTTAAAACCCTAAAATTATCTAAATTAGAAGGTGGACTTGGGCTTCCAAATCTAAAGTATTACTTTTGGGCTGCACAAATGAAGCCTCTAAAAGCATGGATACAAAACGATGCACACACTAGGTGGCTCAACATCGAACAAAGTATGTGCCCAGAACCCATGGGAATTTTACCCTTTCTAGATACACCCATAAAAGAACTGGCAGATTGGACAAAGGTAACTCTTAGAATCTGGAAGAAGATACAATCAACCTATGGGTTACCAAAAACAATTTCATTACTAACTTATATTGGACTTATGAAGACCTTTATACCCAACAACCAAGATATTGGCTTCAGAAATTGTTCAAATCAGGGACTGGTGTACTTGCGACAGTTATTTAATAGCGGGATTCTTAAGACTTTCGAACAGTTAAAAAGCGACTTTGATCTACTGAGGACAGACTTTTTTCAGGTACTTACATTTAAGAGCATTCCTGACAACACACAAGGAATGGACAAAACTGATAACACCTACTCCCATAGAGGAGTTTTTAGTAGAACTACAATCAGGGAGGAGAGGCAAGAAAATGCTTAGCAAACTATACCATGTGTTTCTATCTATGAACCCACACAACTCCCTGAAGATAAAACAGAAATGAGCATACTTTTATCACAAGACACATGGAGGCAGGTGTGCACTGAGGCGCACCTAGCTACAAACTCAAATACATGGCGAGAACTTAAGTGGAAGATAATCAGTAGATATTTTAGGACACCAGAAATAACATCCAAAATGGGCCCAACTTTCTCAAGTTCATGTTGGAGGAATTGCGGGGCACATATCGCTAATCACACACACATTTTTTGGTCCTGTCCTAAATTAGGTATTTATTGGAGGGAGATATTTGATGCATTTAGAGAGGTTTTCCAACAAAACATTCCACAAGAACCTGCAGTGGGGATGTTAGGGGTGATCCCTGAAGGAATAGAGGGGAGGGATAAGAAATACTTAATTACCATATTGCTTACAGCTGCATTAAAGTGTATAACTATTAAATGGCTGAAGTCAGATCCGCCTACTTATGATATGTGGATCCAGAAAGTATGGGACCTTTACCAAATGGAACAGATTATATACACTTTAAGGCTCCAAAGAACCACTTTTGAGAGGCGTTGGAGCCCAGTTATACCCTTGGTAATGCAGTAGAGTGTAACAATGGACCTTATCAAGATGTATACAATACATAATATATGTAAAGTACTCTTCACCCCCACTCTTTTGTCTCTCCTCACCCTCTTATATATTTTTTTTTTTCTGGTGTTTGGGATTGTTTTATATGCCCTGGAGTGACCATTATGCATACTGGAGTGAGCCTTTAATAACCTAAGGATTTTGTAATTATTTGAACTAATAATCCACAATTGTGATTGTATACAGTTGGAAAGAAAGACAATATATTGTATGTAAATGCAATGCACTGCTGTTTGAATAAAGACATTTTTTTTAAACGGAGTTAAAAATAATTTTTTACTAGTTTATAAATCATTGAATGGTTTAGTACCAAAGTATGTTGAAGACCTACTGTTATTATGCTCCTCTAATCTGGAACATACTTCCAGACAACTGCAAAGCTGCTGAAACATTAAGTTCTTTTAAATCACAACAAAAAACGTATCTGTTTAGAGCTGCCTTTGAGTAATGCTTTGATGTATCATATGTTTTGTGTATGCTTCTTGCTTTATTGCTGTTTTTACTTTATGTGCTTTGTAATGCTTTGATGTTTTTATTTTACCCCCTAATCATATAAAGCACCTTGAATTACCTTGTTGTTGAAAGTGTGCTAAACAAATAAAATTGCCTTGCCTCGCCAAGAACACCATACCCACTGTGAAGCATAGGGGTGGAAACATTATGCTTTGGGGTACAGGACGACTGATCTGTATTAAGGAAAGGATGAATGGGGCCATGCATCATGTGATTTTGGGCAAAAAAACCCTTCCATCAGTGAGAGCACTGAAGATGAAACGTGGCTGGATCTTCTGCATAACAATGATCCCAAACACATCGCCCAGGCAATAAAGGAGTGGCTACGTAAAAAGCATTTCAAGGTTCTGATGTGGCCGAAAATGTTAAAGGTTAAGTCTCTTCAAGTTAAAGGTTAAGTCTCTTTGTTAACTGAGATATGTATTGTTATGTTGAACCAACATGTGAGAGCTCAAGGATACTTTCTGTGTTTTGGGTCACCAACTTGTGAGATGTTTCTGCATGCTGACTGAAGGACGTCGGAACCACTCCATTATCTGCACTCTGACCCAGAGCGTCTGAGTGGTGTCTTACTAACAAGGTTAAAGTTATTCTATCTTACTGAAGACAGACACCCTTTCTATGAAGGAGGAGTCTTAGTTTTATTCAATTCTATATAGTAAGATGTTAAGATGTGGGTGCAGGTCAGTTACTACTGTTGTGCCGCAGATAGGTAGGATTTGGCTATGAATAATTATGAATAATTGCTTAGGGCAATTATTAATAAGATTAATAATTTTATGTAAAAATTACCAAGTTTAGGGGCACCATCCTGTTGGATTCCAGGAACATTTATATATATATATAGCCAAATTGTTCAGTTTCAGATAATTAAACAATAGATGAAGGAATAAGTTCTAACGCTGTGGACATTAATTGTATGCATCACTCCAAGTAATCCCAGACAACTTCTCTTTAAGATAAGGGGACTTTATTTAGGAAATAGAAAATCCCATCTATTCTAAAGCATGCAAAAATTACTACAGATCTTAGACAATAATAATAGGTGAACTTTCAACACAATTAACATGAAATTAAATCAGTGAGACAGCTGAGGTTCGGGTCAGAAAAGGAGGGGGGGCATCACTCCAGGGGCCTCAAATCACAGATAGCCTAGGAGACAAAGTCATAAATCTCAGCTCTGTGCCAAGATGGAGGGGAGCACATGGAGTCTAAGAAAGAATCATAAAACTAGCTTTGGCTAAAGGAGCACATGGGGGAAGCGTCCATGTGGTAGGCCTCTGCCTTAGCGAAAGACTCAAGACAATGGAGTAAAAACTTTTCAGCTAAGACCAGCTAACGCAGGCCGGACCGAGCCCGACTGCCGATGGAGTTATCAGGGAGGGAGAGAGAGGGAAAACAAGAGGAAGGAAAAGAAGAAAGGCGTGATCTGCTCAGGATAAAACAGACAGTTTCAAAGACAGCAATTTCACAGCTCAGACTTATACGTGCGACGATGCAAAAATGAGCAAACAGGTACAGCGCTTAAAACACTTTAACCAACAATGAACGAGATCTAACTCGTTAAAACTCTATTTTCTCTGTTTATCTATGCCCAGACACATTATTAGTATAAATAAAACCGGTTCAGTCCTACTTTGCCTTGAAGGAGGTCCAGTCCACTAGGAGGAGAGTGAATTGTGTCCGTAGTTGAGCAAGAAAAGGAAGAGTTATAAAAAAAACCTGTACAGGATTTTAAGGACCGTGTGGCCCAAAGGCAGGCTGGATGGCCTGTAGGTCGACGTCTAACGAACTGTCTGGGAACAGTTCTGATATAGCTCACACGAGATACACAAACCGTATGAGCACTTCGAAGCGAGTTCTTCCCCGGTCCAGCGGGTCAGAACAAAAGAGAATCTTCACCGGTGAGATGTCCTCTGTTCAGCAGTAGTTCATCCAAGAAGTTCCAGCTGGAGAACAATTCAAAATGGGCGCAACTACTCTTATAGCCCCCTTTGGCCGTGATGTCATCGCTGATGTCACTGTGGGTGGTCACGGACCAATAGGAGTGTGTTGGGGGTCACTGCTAGGATTGCTGGGAAATGTGGTCTGTGCAGTCCATCTTTGAAATAGCTCCCACACATCCAAAAGTCTGTTCAGTTCATCTTATGAGAAATGCAATCACAACATCCCCCCTTAGTTCTGAAGCATTGAACCAATGTTCAGTCTTTGGAACTAGAAGTTGATTCATTTTCCATGTGAACCAGGAAACGTTGCTGTCCTTCTGCAGCAGGGAAGGTTTAACAGTTCTGTCCATTTGAAGAACGACGAAGAAAAACACAAAAAAATATTTTGGTCCCAGCACTACCATGCTGTATGTGCTGAACTCCCGGTTGATCAACAAGCCTAATTAAAGCTCTTGAACTAAGAAGGAATCCTTTCTCATCCTTGTTAAATAATATTTCCATAATATTTTGGCGCCCCACGTTGGGCGCCAAGTGTTAAGGCAAAAAAAGTATCTCAGGGTTTCCATAATAATGAAGACTTGAGTCCCAGAAGGCGTTTAAGTATTTATTACAAACATGTCTGGCCAGAACATGGAGGAGACGGAGGAGACGAACCAGGAAACGTTGCTGTCCTTCTGCGGCAGGGAAGGTTTAACAGTTCTGTCCATTTGAAGAACGACAAAGAAAAACACAAAAAATATTTTGGTCCCAGCATCTCACCCTTTATATCTGAAGCATGGAATGTCTTTACAGTCTTTAGAGCTACACTGGGTCCATTAATTCAAGGTGTGTCTGGGCAGGGCTACCTGAGTCTAGGCAGAGACTAACCTACCACTAATAAAAGTTTAAAATTGTAAAGCATATACAAAAACAAAAAAACAAAATTACCCACATTGTCAACATCATAGTCATGGTTTGATTCCTCATCAATGCTTGCAAGGATGGAGAAGGGAAAGGACAGGACAGGAAAGGAAAATGTATGAAATTTGGGGTTAGCTAGCCCCCATCCGGCACTGGGTTCGGCTTGTGCCGTTAGCATGGGAGGAGCTACAAACAATCACATAACATTTGTAAAAAGTTAGTTCTAGCTTGTAATTGTCTGAATCGCCTGCAGGAGGTGTGCAACAC
The DNA here is from genome assembly GCA_963556495.2 of Valencia hispanica. Classification (NCBI taxonomy): domain Eukaryota; kingdom Metazoa; phylum Chordata; class Actinopteri; order Cyprinodontiformes; family Valenciidae; genus Valencia; species Valencia hispanica. The sequence goes on along the minus strand of OY747701.1, from coordinate 4,427,458 downwards.
TACTGCAGTGTCGACCATTCAACTACAGGAAAAGCCACTGTGAAGGCCATAGTGTGACTTTGTACAATCTGCTATCTTAGGGACTTTGAGAAAGTCAAGTTAAATTCAATGGATAAAAGACTGAATTATTTATTATTAACAAACCTTGAAATAGCTGTGTTCAGGCTATATGTCAGGTGGGTTTGTGCGGGTAGCAGAGTTTTAGTGGTTTTCAGGATTTCTAAATCACGTCTAGAATAAATCTGGATCCATCTTTTAGTGAGGTAGTGTGCAGATAAGTCAGCTTCTCTAACGAAGTCTTGTGTTAAATGATACCAATGTGTCACTTAACCACTCCCAAAAGAGAAACTGCAAAACCTGAAAGGGTTATTTTAATGCACTTAGAATGTATTTACAGTTACCACTGTAGCCTGAAAGATGTTAATCTGTACGTCTGCAGATTACTCTAAAACAAAACAAAAATTATGGATGCAATTAGTTGTTAATGCATGCTAGAGGTGAATTTTGAAACATGCACCCCGTTCTGTTAGGACTATTTACTGCCCCCCCTTCCACTGGTGTGGAGACAGGCTTTGCCTCCTAGGAGGAGAGCTTGAGGTGGAACTTACTTTGGTTAAGCAAAAGAGCAACAGTCATGACTGCTGTGTCATTCAGTTTAGGAGGGGCTTCATCACATCTGATGAAGCTGCATGTGACTGTCAGCAGGTGTTTGTTGTCTCCTGATGGGTTCAGGTGCATCCAAGGGAATATGACCCCCCTTCGCTGAGAGGGATTACTGCCGAGTAGCGGGAACCCATGGAGCTGGCAGCAGGATAAGCATCCTTGGGTGCAGGTCTCGGTCATGTGAGCCTTTGAAAGCCAGGATGTCACCTGTTGGAAGATGTCACATGAGGCTTTGGGGCTCTTCTGGTCACATGCATAGAAGTTATGGGTGGGGGTTAAGATGACCCCCCTTTGGTCTGTTAGGTCAGTCCATGAAGGCGGACCTCGCTCGTTGTGGGCGTAGACCAATGGACCTGTCTTCAGCCTAAGATCCGGAAGGCTGCAAGAAAAAGCTTCTAGCTCATGGGTCGCACCTGGTGGTGGCAGCATCATGTCTGGTGGTGAACAGTAAATCACCAGCCTCTGGATGAGGTGAAAGTTCGGATCCTGTTCCTGCATCTTCACCACGTCAAAATGTTTAGGTTCATACCTGGGGTGTGCATTTTCCATTCCTATCTGTTGCCAGGAGAGGGCGCCAACGGGATGGACTTGTGAGAGAGGGAGCCATCGATTCTGGAAATCCCACAGGATTCTGCGGTCAGCTCCTGGTCTGGGCCGGCTGCAGAGCACCAGGGCCCGTTCTTGGCAGTGGCTGGTGGCACCTGGGTCCCAGACTTTGAGCTGGAGTGGTTTCCCAGAAGACAGCATGGCTCTGGTTCCCTCCTCAGGCAAGGTTGAGCACATCAAGCTAATCTCTAATCCTGTGTCCAGGAGAGAATAAAATTTGACACACCCTCCTATAAAGATTTTACAGCGTAGGTGATATGCAAGTTTTGTGTGAAGTAAGTTGCATAAAAATGTCAGATAACGTGTTTGTGGTATTTTTACTGGAAAGATCCCAAGGAGCGTTTGGGGTCTCTCAGAAGCAGTTCTCCAGCTGACCAGGTCACCCTTGGCAGCTGTGAGAACTGGAACCACGCCTAGTCATACAGATGGAGGTTCAAAGTATGGATTACCTGGAGGATTGGATGCCTCTGATGATCTGGATGGACTCATCAAACGCTGGACTGCTTCAAACAAATACCTGCGACAAGCATCCTCAACATCTCCCTTCGTTATAGTTTCATTCTGAACTCTACCATCAAACTTTTCTCTTTCATGGTAGTTATGGGACGTTTTCCAATCCGACCAATAATAATCTGGCTGCTTTGGTTTCAACTTATTCCAGTTGTCACCCCCTTGGCTCTGTGATGAAAACCTATGTTGTTTTCTAGGTCCATCTCCAGCCATGGTTGGAGGCTCTCCTCTACAGCCTGAATGTGCAGCACTTTGGGTTCAGCATCTGCTTGGTTGGGGCGCGCCTGCGTTTCCCAGGCCAGCTGAGCGTATTTTCGGATTTCCTGCATCCTTAGTTTCCTCGTCCTGCTGTACATATTCACCTGGAAGTGAATAGATTCGTGCAGGTTATGAAGAAATAAAGATTTGAAAGTCTGATCTTCCTCTAAACCAGGAGCACTGCGTCCTTGGAAATACGCAACTCTTAAGCGACGGTAAAATTCTCTCGGCGGTTCATGTTTCTTCTTTTTCAAGGAAAAAGTCGCTAAAGTTGCAGAGGCCTGATCTGTAAATATAGCATATTCTACCCTTAAGGCTTGACAGAGGGTAGAATAGCAGTCTCTGATCTCAGGGGGTAAGGTTTCCATGAAACTGTGTACACCCCTGGAGGTTGTTTTCCAAATAAGTTTTAATTTCTCCCGTGTTGAAGGGGTAAGGCAGGTCTAGGAGGCAATGTTCTACTTCTCTTAAATAATCGTCAACATTTGAGGTAGAATCACTTGGATCAAAGCGTTCTATGTCCTGTGCCAACGATTCCAGTTGTCTTATTCGCATGCCGTACTCACTGGGTCGGCCTGCCTGATCTGAATCAGGATAGTCTGGCCCACCTGAGTCCCAAGGATGGCCCTCTGGTTGTCTCTGAGGGGACACTGGTTCAAAGTACAGGATGCTGTGAGTCAGATCAGCTGGCTGCATTCTGCTCCTCCACTTTGGACCCCTGCAGAGCCCAGGCCCTGTGGCTTGCTGACAGTGACAGCTGTCAAATTAGCATCAACACCTACTCTAGGTTTTGTGGAGATGAGAGGTGTGGCTTTAATGTGGGGTGAAAACCTTGGACAAGCATGCACCTCTATCTGACCCACGTCAGGTGGTTCCTCTGTCTGCTCTTCCATCCCTTCTTCTGTGTTCTCAGTGTCAACCAGCTCCTTCAGTCTATTCTCAGCCAGTTCAACCCTTGCTTCTACTTTGGAGAGCTATATTCTAGTTGCTTGCTCCCTGTCCAGGGCTTCATCACGTTCCTGAGTCAATCTGGCACATCTTTCAGCCTCTAATTTCATTCTCCGTTGGTAGAGCAAGGCAAGTTGTCCAAACACATCTGAAATCGGAACCTTCTTATCTGGCTTTTTCATGAATTCCGCCAACGCCTGTATTCTTTCTTCACATTCCACAATGTCATAACTATCTAAGCAAACACGTTCCTCTGAAGACAAACTGATGGCGTTACCAATGATTTGTTGTACTTTTAAGTCTGTGAACTCCTGGGGAGTCACAGCTGCAGCTACCTGTTGACCTGATTTCTCCATATCTGTTAAAGGTATGGGGAGGCAAACGACAACAAGAAAACAAACAGCAAAGCAACCAAGTCTTAGCTGTCAAACGAGTTGCTGAATAGCAACAACAACAAAGACAAACAACAAAACAAACAATCCTTAGCTTTCAAAAGAGTTGCTGAAAAGCAACAACAAACAGCAAAGCAAACAAGCCTTAGCTGTCAAACGAGTTGCTGAATAGCAACAACAACAAAGACAAACAACAAAACAAACAATCCTTAGCTTTCAAAAGAGTTGCTGAAAAGCAACAACAAACAGCAAAACAAACAAGCCTTAGCTGTCAAACGAGTTGCTGAATAGCAACAACAACAAAGACAAACAACAAAACAAACAATCCTTAGCTTTCAAAAGAGTTGCTGAAAAGCAACAACAAACAGCAAAGCAAACAAGCCTTAGCTGTCAAACGAGTTGCTGAATAGCAACAACAACAAAGACAAACAACAAAACAAACAATCCTTAGCTTTCAAAAGAGTTGCTGAAAAGCAACAACAAACAGCAAAGCAACCAAGTCTTAGCTGTCAAACGAGTTGCTGAATAGCAACAACAACAAAGACAAACAACAAAACAAACAAGCCTTAGCTTTCAAAAGAGTGGCTGAAAAGCAACAACAAACAGCAAGGCAAATAAGCCTTAGCTTTCAAACGAGTTGCTGAAAAGCAACAACAAACAGCAAAGCAAACATGCCTTAGCTTTCAAAAGAGTTGCTGAAAAGCAACAACAAACAGCAAAGCAACCAAGTCTTAGCTGTCAAAAGAGTTGCTGAAAAGCAACACAACACGCACGTCAATGGACACTTCAAAACACCCCTTATAAATATGCACTCTCTCCTATACATATATATGGGTGTGGTCATGTGCGGTTAAATAGGTGCACAAGCTATGAAATCAAGCTGTGAGTTACCCAACACTGATCAGTGTTAAAATTGCTATTTGTGTCAAACTGCTGCATAGGCTGGCAGATCAGTCTATGACTTATCACTCACTTTAAGTGTTAAAATTGCTTTTCCTACCCTTTAAGGAAATCTCAGCAATCCAGTTAGGAAAAATCACTCTCTCTAGTCAGATTAGCAGTAAATTAGCCAGGATCAAATTAACTCTGGAAGTTAACTCAGGCAACATACATGCTTAAAAGGTACAAACACCATATATTTGCAAAATCTCTCCAGGAAATGTCAAGTGAAATGGTGAATTAACTGCAGGCTAGGTCACTGTGATAGCAGCATATGGGATTAGCTGCAAGCTAACCTAGGCTGTGATCTGCAGTTAACACAGAGCACACTGAAATCAGTTTAATTGTATGAGCACAGGTATTGAAAATCTGTGTGATTCATTAAAATGCAATTTAAATAAATGAAAGTTACCATGAAGTTAACTGCTAGTTGGAACAGACTGCTGTGTTTACACAAGCACAATAAAGGTTTAAATTTAGAATTTCAAGTTCTGGAAAAATTTGGATAGTCAATTTAAATGCGATTTGAATAATGAGTTTAAAATGTAGTAATGAAATTAACTGCAGGTTAGCTCAGGACCCCTATGTTTTGCACAAAGAACACTGAGATAAGTTGCAGCTTCTGAGCATCAGCATGCAGAAAACTTTGATTAAAGTCCACTGTTTAAGCTGATCTAAACATCCAAAACCACACAATGCAAAATCAAAATCACCTGAAAATTATCTATGTAGTTTAACTGAGCGTCAAAGGCAACAGAGGAAATTTCCAAGAGTTACCAACACCTGTCCGCTTCAAGGTTTGGAATAATAATAATAATAATAGTCACAATCTGCGTTACTTATATGTATGCAGAACAATTATCTCCACTCAACGCCCTCACACGAGGCACCAATTATGTTCTGCCACAGATAGGTAGGATTTGGCTATGAATAATTATGAATAATTGCTTAGGGCAATTATTAATAAGATTAATAATTTTATGTAAAAATTACCAAGTTTAGGGGCACCATCCTGTTGGATTCCAGGAACATTTATATATATATAGCCAAATTGTTCAGTTTCAGATAATTAAACAATAGATGAAGGAATAAGTTCTAACGCTGTGGACATTAATTGTATGCATCACTCCAAGTAATCCCAGACAACTTCTCTTTAAAATAAGGGGACTTTATTTAGGAAATAGAAAATCCCATCTATTCTAAAGCATGCAAAAATTACTACAGATCTTAGACAATAATAATAGGTGAACATTAAACACAATTAACATGAAATGAAATCAGTGAGACAGCTGAGGTTCGGGTCAGAAAAGGAGGGGGGGGCCTCACTCCAGGGGGCTCAAATCACAGATAGCCTAGGAGACAAAGTCATAAATCTCAGCTCTGTGCCAAGATGGAGGGGAGCACATGGAGTCTAAGAAAGAATCATAAAACTAGCTTTGGCTAAAGGAGCACATGGGGGAAGCTTCCATGTGGTAGGCCTCTGCTTTACAGACTAAAGACAATGGAGTTAAACTTTTCAGCTAAGACCAGCTAACGCAGGCCGGACCGAGCCCGACTGCCGATGGAGTTATCAGGGAGGGAGAGAGTGGGAAAACAAGAGGAAGGAAAAAAGAAAGGCGTGATCTGCTCAGGATAAAACAGACAGTTTCAAAGACAGCAATTTCACAGCTCAGACTTATACGTGCGACGACGCAAAAATGAGCAAACAGGTACAGCGCTTAAAACACTTTAACCAACAATGAACGAGATCTAACTCGTTAAAACTCTATTTTCTCTGTTTATCTATGCCCAGACACATTATTAGTATAAATAAAACCGGTTCAGTCCTACTTTGCCTTGAAGGAGGTCCAGTCCACTAGGAGGAGAGTGAATTGTGTCCGTAGTTGAGCAAGAAAAGGAAGAGTTATAAAAAAAACCTGTACAGGATTTTAAGGACCGTGTGGCCCAAAGGCAGGCTGGATGGCCTGTAGGTCGACGTCTAACGAACTGTCTGGGAACAGTTCTGATATAGCTCACACGAGATACACAAACCATATGAGCACTTCGAAGAGAGTTCTTCCCCGGTCCAGCGGGTCAGAACAAAAGACAATCTTCACCGGTGAGATGTCCTCTGTTCAGCAGTAGTTCATCCAAGAAGTTCCAGCTGGAGAACAATTCAAAATGGGCGCAACTACTCTTATAGCCCCCTTTGGCCGTGATGTCATCGCTGATGTCACTGTGGGTGGTCACGGACCAATAGGAGTGTGTTGGGGGTCACTGCTAGGATTGCTGGGAAATGTGGTCTGTGCAGTCCATCTTTGAAATAGCTCCCACACATCCAAAAGTCTGTTCAGTTCATCTTATGAGAAATGCAATCACAACATCCCCCCTTAGTTCTGAAGCATTGAACCAATGTTCAGTCTTTGGAACTAGAAGTTGATTCATTTTCCATGTGAACCAGGAAACGTTGCTGTCCTTCTGCGGCAGGGAAGGTTTAACAGTTCTGTCCATTTGAAGAACGACGAAGAAAAACACAAAAAATACTTTGGTCCCAGCACTACCATGCTGTATGTGCTGAACTCCCGGTTGATCAACAAGCCTAATTAAAGCTCTTGAACTAAGAAGGAATCCTTTCTCATCCTTGTTAAATAATATTTCCATAATATTTTGGCGCCCCACGTTGGGCGCCAAGTGTTAAGGCAAAAAAAGTATCTCAGGGTTTCCATAATAATGAAGACTTGAGTCCCAGAAGGCGTTTAAGTATTTATTACAAACATGTCTGGCCAGAACATGGAGGAGACGGAGTTACTCATGCATCATCCTATCCAACCTTTCTAACTAACCGCTTAAATAGTATTCAGCAATCACTGTAGATGTCTTCTCCAACCTTCACACCACGCCTCCGGAGTAACAGCTTCATGCAAGTCTGATAGCAACGCATAAAGCAGCACATCCGAAGGCCAGACTGTTATCTTACTGCCCCGGCGTCTGTCTCTCTGGTTACCTGACACATCTTTATCCTAAACATTAAGTTGGAGCAATAACCTTGTCATTTTACCCTGGATGCATTCACTAAACAGAGAATATACACTTAATTCCTAATTACATAACAATGTTCCACCACAGTTCTGGAGCGGCCTTGCCAGTCTCCAGACCTCAGTCCAATAGACAATCTGTGGAGCGAGTTAAAAGTTCGCCCAGTGACAGCCCCAATACATCACAGCTCGAGAGAAGATCTGCATGGAAGAATGGACCAAAATACCAGCTACAGTGTATGCAAACCTGGTGAAGACCTACAGGAAACCTTTGACCTCTGTCAATGCCAACCAAGGTCACATTACAAAGTATTGAGGTGAACTTTTGTTGACCAAATACTTATTTTCTGCACCATTATACAAATAAATCCTTTAAAAATCATACAATGCGTTTTCCTGGATTTTTGTTTTACATTGTCTCTCACAGTTGAAGTGTACCTATGATGAAAGTTAAAGACCTCTCATGTTTGTTTTTTTTATTAAAGGGTTTGTGGCCATAGTGGCCTTTATTTAAAAGCTGAAAGTGGAGAAAGGGGCTGAGAAGTGGGGGAAGACGTCTGTCAAAGGTCCACGAGGACGGGACTTGAACATGGGACGAGGACTGAGGCCGCTGTACATGGGGCGCCCACACTAACCACTACGGCACGCGATGCCCCACTGTAACTGTGCCAATTCTGACATTCTTTTCAATAAATAAACACTAAGAGAGGAAAAAAGGCTCCCACACACACTGTATTATAAGAAGAAGTTAGAGTCGAGATGAGAGAAGTTTTTCTCAGTGCTGATAAACAAAGTATCATATTTACCCAAGACATTTCCAGCAGGCATTTCCTCCAACTCTTCTAGCTCTCTGCCCATAAGCAGGTAAAGGTTTTCCATGATACAACAGGACAGATGGGGTACTTCCGGAACACAGTCAGATGCACTGCATCCCTCTGGCAGCTAGTATGAACAAATAAGAGCATGACCAGTTAGAAAAAAGCACAAAATGTTTTTGTTTTGTTTTTTTAAATCAGGACTGAAAAGAAAAGTGTCTCTCTTATTCAGCTCTACCTGTTGCCTTCTGGTCTGATACATTCCAGCATCATAGAAGATACCTACGTCCATCTGCTCCGCCATGCTTACTTAGCTGATACTGATACAATCTCATTATAGCATGTGACCACAGGTTTTAGCAGTGTCACCTCTGACAGAAACTGACTACAGTCATGGATAAAAGTTTTGGGAAAGACACAACTATTGGTTTTCACAAATCGTGCTGCTTCAGTTTTTAGGGCCTTTTATGAAAGAAAATTATATACTCCAGAAGGTTATGAAGAGTGGTCAGATTAATTGGAAAGTCCTAATTTGCTATTAAAGCTTCTATATCAAATCCGCAGAACTAGTTAGCTTTTCAACATAAACAGTCACAGAACTCCCACCACTCCTGTCGGCTATCATCCCTAGGCCACGACCCCCTAAAATGGGAACGTGCATTTTGAGTGAACAGTGAACAAGAGAGCGCAAAAACACTAGTTGCAGTTTTCATTAAGTAATATGGCAGAAACGTCTTGTTTTCCATGACTTCATTTGGTATTTTTCTTTTTGGGACTCAAGTAGTTTGTTCTAAAGTTGAAGTGGTAGCAGCCGACTGTTTCTCCTTCTCTGACATAATTGAGCGGAGAACCTCTCATCCCAGGGGTGTTCTGTTGCGCTTGTCCACTCAGACAACCAGATGGTCTAATCATTGGTTTCGGACCACGCCATGTTATTGGCTGAGGTTTTTAGACAAATGCAACAGAACCAGTTAATTCTTTATTTTATCTCCACAAAATATTTAGAGCTATACTGTTAGAACATTGTTAAGAAGCATGAAAAAAATTTTTTAAGTTAGCTTGTTTTGCAGATTTGCCATAGCAGCTTTAAAATAAACTTTTCACCAAAAAAAAAAACAATTTACACTGAATTTCATCGCTGCCACAAAAGGACCAGCTGAGATTATTTCAATAACCTTCCATTTAACACAGGTGAGCATATTGACAAGCACAAGGCTTGAGATCATTATGTCATGCTGCTTAAGTTAGAATAGCAGACTGGATGAGTAAAACGGAGGGTGATGCTTGAAATAATAGCTGTTCCTTTTAACCAGGGTAACCTACAAGGAAACACATGCAGCCATCATTGCATTGCATAAAATGGCTTCACAGGCATGGATACTGAGATTGCACCTAAATAAACCATTTATCGGATCATTAGGAACTTCAAGGAAAGAAGTTCAATTGTTGTGAAAAAGGCTTTGGGGTGCCCAAGAAAGTCCAGCAAGCGCCTCCTAAGGATGATTCGGCTGCAGGATCGGGGTGAAAGGAGTGCAGAGCTTACTCAGGAATGGCAGCAGGCAGGTTAAGTGCGTCTGAACGCACAGTGAGGTGAAGACTTTTCGAGGATGGCTTGGTGTCAAGAAGGGCAACAAAGAAGCAACTTCTCTCAAAAAACATCAGGGACAGTCTGATATTCTGCAAAAAGTACAGCGGGTAGACTGCTGAGGACTGGGTTACAGTCATGTTCTCTGATGAAGCACCATTCTGATTGTTTGCGTAAACTGAAAACTGATTCTCCGGAGAAGAAAGGGTGAGCGTTACCATCAGTCCTGTCTCAGTCGAACAGTAAAGCACTATGAGAGCGTACATATAAGGGGCTGCTTTGCATCCAAGGGAGAGGGCTCACTTACAATTTGGCCAAAAAACACAGCTATTAATAAAGAATGTTACCTAAACATCCTCTGACAGCAGCTTCTTTCAACGATCCACGAATAGTTTGATGAAGAACAACACCTTTTCCTGCACGATGGAGCACCTGGCCATAAGGCCAAAGGGATTACTAAGCGACTCAGGGAACAAAAACATTGACATTTTGGGTCCATGGCCAGGAAGCTCCCCAGACCATAATCCGATTAAGAATATGTGGTCAATCCTCAAGAGGCAGGTGGACCAACAAAAGCCCACTGATCCTAACAAACTCCAAGCATTGATTATGAAAGAATGGGTTGCTATGAGTCACGATTTGGTCCAGACGTTGATTGACAGCATGCAACAGCAAATTGCAGGGCCAACACTGCAGATTTTGACTCTTTGCCTAAACTTGATCTACTTGTCAATAAAAGCCATTGAAACTATTGAAGTGTATAACATTCTCATTAGACACGCATGGAGGGACTTTGGGGTGGGCAGGCTTTTTGGCAGCCAGAGGAGGAGCTGTCCAATCAGCTTCACCTCTGGTGCCGGTGCCCACCGTTAAACTGAATAGAGACTGAGGGCTTTTGGTGGGGGTTGGGGATGTGTGGCTACCTTCCCCACATTCCACCCCTCTGTTTTAAATGCACATTATAACAACACGCATCAACATCATACTCGAGCGGGAGCACACCCCTGTTCACTATTGGCTAGCAGGTGTTGGGGTCTGAGAGGAGGAACAGGCGGTCTGGTAGTGGCCTGGGCTGGTGAGCTGCTTCGCCACTGTGTTGGCTTTGGCGGTCTGCTTGTCTCCATCCAAGAGGGTGGGGGGACCACCTCCTGGGTCCGGTTGCTCTGCTGGGGTATCAGTACTTGGACCCGGGAGTTTAGAGTGTGTATGTGGAGTATGAGTGGGTGTACAGTGTCATTTTTTGTGTGTCTTGGTGTGCAGATGAGAATGTATGTGTGTAGGAGGGAGGGAACGCATGACTGTATGTGTGTTCCTGTGTATCTGTCAGGTTGAGTCTTGGGATGCCTTCTGGCCTGGCGCATCTCAGGCCCCCCACGCCTATTACCCCTCCGTCACTCCCTGCCGGTGACTGATGCCTCTACCCGCCGGTGAATGGCTTCATGTGTCTGGGGCTTGGTGCTCGGGTGGCATGCAGTTTGCATGCAGGGGGGGGCATTGGGATGTCGGCTGTGCATGTCGGCCATTGACTGGCCACCGCCCCTGCGGTCTGGCGGCCCTCGTCGGCTGGTCCCTGGTCGGGTCCCTGCTGGGGGGTGGGGCGGCCTCGTGCCCCGGGCCTCCAGCCCTTGGCTGGATCAACCCTGGTGTAGCCTGTGGGCTCGTTGCTGCAGCCCCAGCATTGTTGCTCCTGGATGTTCCAATAGGGCTCTCCTCTGCTCCTGTCTTGGGGGTGCGGTCAGCCCTTTGTTAATCCACCTGGGACTCCTGTGCTCTGGGGGTCCTTTGGGTTTCTATGGCTCCGATCTCATTCGTGTCTTCATCGATTCCTGGGAGGCGGATTGATGGCTCCTCACACCAGCTATTGAACACTCGTATGGAGAAACCTAATATGCACCAGCATGGTCATCCACACGCACACATAGGTGTGGGGATTCCGTTGTTTGCAGATACATTCTTGGGCTTAGGTTACCATTACTAAATCTTGTAATAATTGGTACCATGAGCTTTTCAGTTACACTGTTATTGTATTCCCTTTCTTGTATCTTCAGCTCACCCTATCCCTCTTAACCTTTTTCCCCAACCTCTCCTCATCTACTTTCCTTCCTCCCCTTTATTTTCCATATCCGTATCTCTGGCGCATCAAAAAAAGAAAAAAAGAACCCACAGTAATTTCTAATGAAGATTTCTTACACATATATATCAAGCAGAGTACTATAGCAAAAGCTGTAGTGCTCCACTTGTGATAGTAAATCTGTCGGGCTTCTACTTGGCACTCAGACACCAATTCTGAGCTCCATACTGCCAGACAGGACACGTGTGTAAAAAAAAAAAAAAAAAAAAAAAAAAGAAACTATTGAAGTGATATATTATACTTCAATATATGAAAGAAACAACTGACAAAAAGATCTAAAAACACTAAAGCAGCAAACGTTGTGAAAACCAATTTGTGTGTCATTCTCAAAACTTTTGGCCATGACTGTAATGCTCTTCCTTTTCAGTAGCTTATTTTTTAACTTTCAGATCATCCTCGTTTATAGGTCAAATGGATTCAATTATTTCTTAATTGAACCTGCGCTGCCGTCTCCTGAGGAACCAGCGGTTCTCTACTGTCAGAGATCTGCAAGTGATCAAAGCGTGCCGAGAGGCGCGGGAGGGGCATTACCGATCCTCGTTCAGTCTCGTCAGTCTCGTTAAGTGAAGGTCGAGCACATTATACAAGCGTAAAAGGACAAGAGAGAAGGTAGCTGTGGTTAAATTGCTTTTTGATTTTACAAATTAAAAAGGCATTTTGTTAAAGATATTGATGAGCAGGGCTCACGGTTGTATTTTTAAGTAATTGGCCGTAGCCATTGACTGGTAAGGCCATAGCTAAGGTTGCCAACCGTCCCTTAAAAACGGAATCGTCCCGTATTCAGAGTAAATATTATGCATTCCGTATTGACGTGAAAAGGAACGTGGTTTGTCCCATACTTCAGCTACAATGAAAAAGACACAAAGGTGGAGTTATTCTGTGTCTTTAAGCTGTGCAGCTGCCTTTTCTTCTCTCATTTTCTCATCCTCCCTCTCCTGTTGCTCATTCAATCATGAAACTGATCAATGATCAGCTGATCGGCTTTTCTGACGGAAGTCCCGTCTCTCGCTCTCGTTTGTTTATCGCCCACTTTGCGCAGAAAGAGGAAACCAGCAGATGTTGCGCTAAACAACAGCTGCACGTTTAATAACCTGTTAGAACTGAGTTAATATGACTTTCTAGTGTCAGCTGATGTTTGCTGGAACCACAGATATAAAAGCTGCTGGTCATGATATCGGTTTGGATATGTGGTGACGGGGAAACATTAAGATGAAACCAGGAGATGTTCTTACTGAATTATGAGAGTTAAACAGGTGATTGAGAAACAGGTTTATCTTTTAGGTGATATGAATGAGTTGAAGGGAAGTTATGAACTGTTTCTGAGAGCCAAATAACACCAGGATCCTTTTCTATATAGCTGACAGCTGGTAACTGTGCAGGGACGGCTCTAGCAAAGTTTTGCAAGGGGGCCAGTTAGGGCATTAACAGGGAAAAGGGGGAACAAATAAATACTTTCTTTCTTATTCACATTTAAAATGTCTAGCTTTTAATAAAAAATATCTGAATCTTACAACTAACTTTAGTTGGTCATCTGTTAAATGTATAGAAATTCATTATCTTATATAGTTAATGTTATTGAGTCTAATATATACCCTAGTAAGCTATAGTACTTTTTCCTTTGGGAAGGTACCATGTGTGCAGTCTGCAATTCTGTCAAAGAAAGATGTTGAATCTATGTAATAATTGTAGAAAAATAATTGATTTCTGTGTATTTGTTTTACACGTGCATTAAATTAAAGTCGATTACGTCGATTAAGCATCATGAGGCGGCGGGTGGGCGGTGGTTCCTTATTTTATTTGCTGGGAGTTGGCAACCCTAGCCGTAGCATTAAAGTAGAATAGTGAAGTTGACACTAGCTTAAACAATGTCAACCGTTCTGTTATGTACCTTTTCTTAGATATATTTTTTGTTGTATGCTGTTTAAGCTGAAAAGATGTGCCTTTACTTTTGTTGTTGTTGCAGTTCACTGAGATTGGTGTGTTCATAATAAAACGTTGACATCAAGTTGAGGTAAGTGTCATAACTCCTCGCATACACATCTGTGGTGCAGCAGCCCCGGTCGGTCTCAACCCCTCTCAACACTCTCTAAACATGTCCTAGACCAACTTTCCTACCTAGACCTAACAACAGGTGGAGTTTCTGATTGCAGTTTCATTTCTGATAAGCATGTATAAACAGCGGTGCAAACTGAAGGTATGCATACCGTTTCAGATCAACTAGCAGCATTACAATACATGAGTGTTTATGAACTGTGTTTAGAGAGGCAACTGCAAAAACCTTTGTCACAATCCCTCTAAATCATCTCACACAAATAAAAGAGACACGTAAAGCAGGTCGTGTAAAGTATGAATGGTTTACCAGGCTCAGGCCCTGAGCAGGGTCGTACTTTGGTCCCAGAACAAAAACTCTTTGACCTTTCTTGACCATCCCACTGTAGATTCGTGCAAATCCTATGAAGACCTCCTTCTGCTCCTCTTCCTCCTCTGGCTTTAAAGTCAGACTTGTCATTTTAGCTGACAATAGAAAACAAAAACATGATTTTAACCCAGACTCGAGTTGCAGATAACCTGTTTACTTCCTTTGTTGAACCCTATTACTTAAGAGAGATGCAGTCTGACATCACAGTAGAAAGGAATGTAAATTAACGTACAAACAAATAATAATAATGGCATAAAATCACAATATATACACCTTCATGACCCTGGGTTTTCTGTGCGTGATTTTTTTAAAACTAGAAGTCATATTCAATAACTTGAATTTGAAAAATTATAAATATATAATAATAAATTAACTTTTTAATAATTTTCTATTTAACTAACTCGGTTCCCTCAGTAAAACACTTTTAAATAGAGGTTTCCACACATACTGATGTTTTCAAACCCTTACATCAGATAATTTGGATGATTTTCTGATTATAGCTAATGAAAAGACCAGATTTAAGATTAGAATATTACATCAGACCAATAAAAAACATTTTAACCATTTCCAGAAATGTGGGCTTGATGAAAAAGATGTTTCTGCTTAAAGATGGTTAATTTTAATCCAACAAACGAGCCTCATCGGAACATATATTCCAATTTATTAGGCCATAGGCAACCACCCCCAGTGCACACCGAGACCAGGCCGTCATTTTGAACACATCGAGCAATTTATGATAAACTGGGGAAATATTTCATTCAGGATGATCAATTCTTCACATTGCTTTAACCACTTCATGTTATAATTTACTTACACTTTTCAGTTAGAGAACTTTTAAACTTTTATGTTTGCTTTATTTAAATGTGTCTCTTTTGTATTTACTGTATTATTTATTGTATAATCCTAAATCTGAGCATCTGTTTTTATTATTTGCTTCTGTTTTATCATAAGTAGTTGATAGTTTGTATTAAGCCCACTGCTATTTTACTTTATGTTTAATGTTGTATAGATACCAATAAAGTTTTAAAGAAAAAAAACAGCTCCCAGCTGTTGTCTTGTCCCAGTCTCTTTTTTATTGGCTCAGTTTGCAGTCAGGTGGGTAATTAGTTCACACTTAACAGACCATGGCTAAAACAGGTCCAAAAGTTAATTTGACTGCGACTGAGGTTGGGTCAAATTTCTTCACACTCTTGTAGACTGTAGTCTTCACCTTCTCTCACACTAACAGATATTTGGGCTGACATTTCTCAACTGGGAATGAAAACATGCATCCCTGGCTTTAGATGTGCTGAGCACTTGATACTGACCTCCTTCCGGAATACTATTTGAGAGGGCAGCCCTTTCAAGGCTCTCTGCAGCCAACTTCTCAGCATGCCTTTGTCTTGCCATTTCCCTACGCTGAGCAATCTCCTCCTGGTTCAAAGGCCTGAAAACAAACAAGTGAAGAGTAAATACAGGAGCCCATTTCCGTATGGAAAATTTTACTCCACACAGGATGTGACTATCAAGTATACAGATGCACAGTTAACTGCGTGTGTCAAATTATTTCATGTCATTCATTGAGAATCTATACTCCAAAAACATCAAACACACAGTGCTTTGGGCGAGGGACAGCATTGCCACCAAGACCTTTACTGAGTGTCCTGAAAGGGAACCCTGATCTCTGGATGTTTAGGGGTGGAGTCTTGTTGATAGAGTACTCATTACAGGTGAAACACTCACATCAGTGGAATGATTACAGTGGTTTCAATCCTTGACGGAGGTTGTGTGGTCTTCCTGACAATGCCATGGAAACAGAGACAAGCAAGGCCTACAAGAGTCCTTGAGTGTTCAGAAACATCAAATCATTCCACAAATGATGTTTCACCAAATTCAGTTATTCAATTGCCTAATTAATATTCAGTCTGTCAAAATACTGTAAAAAACAGTTTTCAGAAATTAAAATTTTATATCCCAGATTTTACTTTTGTTTATGAATTGCAACAATTTGATTTATGTTTTTTGTATTTTCTGTTTAATGAGAGCCTTGAACTTTTGCTGAACCCATTTGTTGCATTCTGTTGAGCAGCAGATTTACCACTGTGAATATTTTGCTAATTACCTACACCAAGGATATTATGTTTTCACCAGGGTTTGTTTGTCAGTTAGTTAGCAACATAACTTAAAAAGTTGTAATTATATAATATAAAAAGCCAAATTGCAACACGTTGACAAATACTGTCAGGTCAAACAGGAAACCACAAGAATCAGCTCAGTAAGTCAAACTTAAACTGAAAATGAAAAACAAACCAGAAGCAGACCCCTGCTAGTGTTTACAGTCCAATTCTACAACATATAAACAAACCTTCCAATGCTCGTTCCACACAAGACTTCCCCCCCCCCCCCGACAGACCAACACACACAAGAACAAACAGTAACACACAGAAAAGTAGAGAAAAGCTCCTGATTGCTGAGCCTGGTTCTGCTGTTACCTGCTACCTGCCCTGTCTAGTATGCAGGAATGAACAAAATGGAACTGATGTAATCAGCAGGTTCAAAACTGGTTTTACAGCAATTTTATGGATTCTATTGTTCATATTTTCTATATTCGATCTATCCATGACTGTCAAACTTCTACCTTCTATTCAGTCTAAATCATTACCTTTATATAGTGTCATAGTGCTATATAGTATCTGTAATTGAACTTTACCTTGCCAACAAAACATCTTCAATACTAACTGTTATAGATGTGTTCTGGAAAGAGCTGGATCACATAGAGCAACTCTACAAAGAATATTTATCACATTTACCTCTGTCTATTCTGAGGCAAGGCTTTTGTGTCCATAGCAAACATTTTGGACACAAAGATGATGACTGGTGCATTTGTCCCACTGGAACACTGGAGGAATGCTGAAAAACAACCGAAGTGGAAAACATTACATCCAAAGTGTCAACAGGCAGAAAACAGGTCCTTGTTAACATTCTTAAATAGTAACTCACCTGTTAAAAGGTTAGATCGCTGAACAAACTGGTAATAAAACCATATGACTTCATGAGCATTTTGTCAGTATTTGTAGTTGCATTTATATCGTTTTAAGCAGTGCACTTGCATTGCATTGAATTTGTGTATTTTTATTTTTTACCCCGTGTTAAGCACTTTGGTCAGTTTTTGCTGTTGTAAAGTGCTATATGCATTAAGTTGGCTTGGCAAATACCATGATTAACAAACTAATTTGTTTGTAATTTGTAATAACTGTATTCCCAGTGACTTTACAAAAAAGTCCAAGAAAACAAATAAAACTATCCCAGACATATCCAAAGTAAACTTAGAGCACATGACAAGAACTTGATGAATAACTGAAGTCATTTCTTGTTTTTGTGCGATGGGACAAAGCTGCATCTCAAACAAGGTCTGGGTGCCCAAAGAGAAATCTCTAAACCTTGGATTAATGGGTCAAAACAGATTTACAAGCAGAACATCTTTATGGTTCTATTCACAACCATGAGGACTCCACAAAGTGCTCCAAAGCTTTAAGTTGACAACCTCTAGTACATTGATAAACTTGAGAAAATTGCAGAAAAATCAAAACCCAATTCACACTGGATCAGAGGTTGCACCAGATACTTTTGTTGTCTGTCAAAAAGATTCGGTCATAATCTACACTGAACAAAAATATAAACACAACACTTTAGTTTTTGCTCCCATTTTTCATGAGCTGAACTCAAAGATCTTAAACATTTTCTATGTACACATAAGACCAATTACTCTCAAATATTGTTCACAAATCTGTCTAAATATGTTAGTGAGCACTTCTCCTTTGCCAAGATAATCCATCCCACTTTACAGGTGTGGCATATCAAGGTGCTGATTAGACAGCATGAATATTGCACAGGTGTGCCTTAGACTGGGCTCAATAAAAGGCCATTTTGAAATGGGTGGGGGTGGAGGGTCAGTATCTGGTGTGGCCACCATTTGCCTCACGCAGTGCAGCACATCATCGCATAGAGTTGATCAGGTTGTTGATTGTGGCCTTTGGAAAGCTGGCCCACTCCTCTTCAATGGCTGTGCTGTTGCTGAATATTGGCAGTAAATGGAACAAGTTGTCGTATACTGTACACCGGTCCAGAGCACCCAAACATGCTCAATGCGTGCCATGTCTGGTGAGTATGCTGGCCATACAAGAACTGGGAAATTTTCAGATTCCAGGAATTAGGTACCGATCCTTGCAACATAGGGCCATGCATTATGACGTAGCAACATGAGGCGATGGTCGTGGATGAATGGCACAACAATTGGCCTCAGGATATCGTCAGGGTATTTCTGTGCGTTCAAAAAACCATCAGTAAAATGCACCTGTGTTTGTTGTTCATAAGCCATCTCCAAAATGTTTCACATTTTTCTAATGGCTGACTGGCACTGGCTACAAGCTCCGATAGCATAGCATAGGGCTTACTCATAAAGTTCCACAATAAAATTAAACAGTCATAAAAAGGACAAAATGACTGCAGTAAAGCTGAATAACTAACAATGTAGTTTTTACTTCCCAAGTATTCTCAATGGAGTTAAGATCAGTACTCTATGGTGGCCAATCCATGAGTATAAAATGATGTTTCATGCTTTCTGAACCGCTCTTTCACAATTTGAGCCTGATGAATCCTGGCGTAGTCATTGTCGAATCTGCCCATACCATCAGGAAAGAAAAAAATTTGGGATGTCCTGTTCTGATCCTTTGATCGGAAATCGGCCCGATCACGTAATTTTCAAACGACTGGAATCAGGTGGAAAAGATCGCATGTAGAACTGTAAAACAATAGGATGAAGTTTTAAACTTTAAAATCATGTGTCAAATAGAATGATCGTGGCTTGACTTTAATTTTAAGAAATTACACAACATCAATATTCATTATTGCAATGAGGACAACAACACAGCAACGTCACACAACTTACGGCAGTCGGGGAACTCAACAACATAATAGTGAGCTGCTAACTAGTGGGCTAATGAAGGGCAAACGTGTCGTCTCAGGAGAGCGGAAATGTCTGCTGTTTGGATGTATTTTAAACTGCACAGCGACAAGTGCAACAGCCACTTGTAATGTGTGCAAATTGGGGATTTCATGTGGTGGAAAACCAAGCTGCATTCAACACTACGAATCTGATTTGCCACTTTAAAAACAAACACCCTGCTCAATAATCAGAGTTCACTGCGGCAACTCAGACAAAAAAAAAAAAAAAACACAGAGCCAGCCGACACTTGGATATATTGAAAACCAAATAGAAACTGCCTAAAGACCAAAAAGATCACAGCCAAGATAGCTGACTTTTTCACACTGGATGACCAGCCGCTGTCTGTGGTTGCAAACGTGGGATTTCGCAATCTCCTGGAGCCACGTATGAGTTGCCTTCTTTAAAATACTTTACTGATAAAGCTCCATCAGTGATTTACAACAAGCTATGTGATCACCTGCTAGTCCATTTTATCAAAGGTGCATGCTTTTGGGTTTTAGTACAGAAATAGGGTTTGACTGTTTGTCTGATGCCACTGCTAAGCTTCATTGCACAATGGGTCAACTTGAGTTTTAATTTACGATGTGCAACCAGTCATCCGGAGAGGCCTCAGAGTAGAGCTGCTGCTTCTCCACATCGAGAGGAGTCAGCTGAGGTGGCTTGAGCATCTGGTCAGGATGCCTCCTGGACGCCTCCCTGGTGAGGTGTTTCGGGCACGTCCCACCGGGAAGAGGCCCAAGGGAAGGCCCAGGACACGCTGGAAGGACTATGTTTCTCGGCTGGCCTGGGAGCGCCTTGGGATTCCTCCCGAGGAGCTGGAACAAGTGGCTGGGGAGAGGGAAGTCTGGGTGTCCTTGCTTAAGCTGCTGCCCCCGCGACCCGACCCCGGATAAGCGGAAGAAAATGGATGGATGGATGGATAGAACCGTGCATGCGCAACACTTTTGCCAGTCACACTGCAGAACTTGGACATTTTCTCCTTTTTCTTCTTATATAATGCATTGTAGAAGTATTAGATTGGGACACTATCAGTATATACTCAAAATCAAATGACTGAGGAAAAACATTTGATTGGGACATCCCTAAAATAATCCAGTAATGCAATAAAGTGGTCATTCAGTACGTTAAGGTGTTCAGCACATAATATTATTGAACCTAAACCTGACCAACTGCAGCAACGCCAAATTACAGCGCTGATCAGACAGGCTTGTAGGGTAGGCACTAGGCACCATGGGTGCATCACTTCTTCTACCCCTCTTCTTACCCTGATGCACCCATCACTCTGGAAGAAGGTAAATGAGCTAAACCAAGATAGCTCTCTGAAGACATAGCCGATTCCGGTCATGGCCTCCATTTGGACGAGTCCATCTCTGACCTCCGCTGTGCACGGCCGCTCCTACCACCGTTCGGACACTTTCGTTCCCTTTTTCTCGATCGTTCGACGTGGACAGGTGTGAACGGAAGAAAATAATCGCCAAGTAGGATAAACCTGGTTTATTTCTGCTAGGTCTAGGTAGAGGAGTTAGTTCCGATGGGTCAGATCCCATCTTTCTGTTGGTTGACATAAATTTGTGAACTTGTAAACCACTGTTTAATCATCGCCAATTAACATCGTTGCACGCTGGTTTGAGTGTTGTAAGCTCTTTGTTGTAAACTAGCTGTTGCTAGAAGCAGTGCTGTATCTCTTCTTTCTTTCTTCTCCTTTTATTCTGTTAACGTCAGTCGATTGTAGCCATACTGCCACCTGCCTAGGACGGCTGCCTGCGTGGTGTCTATCATCTGCTAAAACTAGTGCTAATTGTCCCTTTGTTTCCACACCATCTCCACTGTGGGGTGAGTCTGGCCTTTGAAGTCCATGCAGTCCAGCTCTCTGTTTCTTTGCTTCAGAGTTGAGCACAGGACAGATAAGAGCCAACACTTTAAGATCGCCTAGAGATGTTGAGTAGACTAAAATTAGAGGACCTGAGTGGTCTGGGGGCTTGGTATAGTAACAGTAAATCTTCAGCATACTTTGGCGCCAAGCCATTGAATGATTTATTTTGATGTCTATTCTCTGAGCTACAGGGAGCCAGTGTAAGGACTTTAGAACTGGGGTGATGTGCTCTACTTTCCTGGTTCTAGTGAGGACGCGAGCAGCAGCGTTCTGGATCAGCTGCAGCTGTCTGATTGACTTTTTAGGCAGACCTGTGAAGATGCTGTTGCAGTAATCAATCCGACTAAAGATCAACGCATGGATGAGTTTTTCGAGGTCCTGTTGAGGCATCAGTCCTTTAATCCTAGAAATGTTTTTCAGGTGATAGAAGGCTGACCTTGTCATTGCTTTTATTTGACCCTGGAGGTTCAGGCCTGAGTCCATTACTACACCTAAATTACGGGCCTGATCTGTATTTTCTAGCTGTATTAACTGAAGCTATGTACTGACTCTTGATGCCTCCTCTTTAGGTCCAAAAGTAATTACTTCTATTTTGTTTCTTTTCAGCTGGAGAAAGTAATGGCACATCCATCCATTAATTTGCTCAATGCATTTACTTTGGGTTTGGATGGGTTCAAAGTCACCTGGTGACATCATATGTAGAGCTGAGTATTTATCTGCATAATAATAGTAGTTAATCTTATTGGTTTTTTATAATCCGGGCTAGTGGGAGCATGTAGATATTAAGAGGGCCCCAGGATGGAGCCCTGGGGCACCCCACGTGTGATTTCTGTTTGTTCTGATGAAAGGTTTCCTATTGAAAGAAAGAAGTCCCTGTTCTTTAGGTAACACTCGAACTAGCCAAGTACTGTACCAGAGAGTCTGACCCAGCTCTCCAGTCGTTCCAATAAAATATCATGATCAACAGTGTCAAATGCTGCACTGACATCGAACAGAACCAGCACTGTGGTTCTACCACAGTCTGTATTTATGCAAATGTATTTGAAAACTTTGACGAGGGCAGTCTCAGTGCTGTAATGAGCACAGAAACCAGACTGAAAAACCTCAAAGCAGTTGGCTATTGTTAGGAAGCTATTTAACTGCTGAAACACAGCTTTTCCAATAATTTTACTGATGAATGGAAGATTAGAAATTGGCCTGTAGTTCTGCATTAATATGTTGTCCAGATTATTATTTTTAACAGTGGTTTAATAATTGCTGTTTTTAATGCCTGGGGGAAGACCCCTGACAGGAGCAATGAGTTCACTATTTGAATCAGATCAGACACATTGACAGTGAAAACTATCTTAAGTAAAGCTGTGGGTAGGATATCAAGACAGCAAGAGGAGAAGCTTAATTGGTAATGATTTCTTCAACATTTTTTTTGTTTTCGTTTTTTTCTACACTGGTGTTAATTGGGTATAACTTTGGTAGTCGGTTTGGTGCTGCAGCACAGACCCACCATCTAATTGTTAGAATCTTTTCAGTGAAACAGCTGGCAAATGCATTGCAGGCCCTGGTCGGATTTAGTTCAGGGGCTACTGTCACTGGAGGATTTGTTAGTCTTTCCACGGTTGCAAACGAAGTCCGTTAATGTTTCTGTTAATGATTTCAGAGAAGAAAGATTCCCTAGCATCTTTTAAAGTTAACTGATATCTGTTTAGTCTCTCTATGTAGATCTCACAGTGAACCTGGAGTCGAGTTTTCCGCCATTTTCTGTCGGCTCATCGACACTTTTTTCATCAAGTACCAGTGGATCACTCTTCCACTGAGACTTCTTTCTACCTGAGACTACTTTCACTTTAGTTGGAGCAATGGAATCAATGATGTCTGAGAGTTTTGTAAGGAAATAATCTACCACCTTATTTAATGAGTTGGAGTTGGGAGATAAGGGGGATGTGGTGGAAGGGTAAGTACGTTTAAAGGTTTCAACTGAACTGTCCCCTAGAAAACGCTTTTTTACAGTTATCTCATTGTGGCTAGATATTTTAGCAGAGATGGTACTTTCAAAGAAAGTACAGAAATGGTCAGAAAATACAATATCAATTACTGAGATGTCAGATATGCTTAAACATTTGCTATAATTAAATCCAGTGTGTGTCCTCGATTGTGTGTTGGTTGTTTGACATGCTGGGTCAGGCCAAAGTTATGATGAGTGTCACTTAATGTTTTTGATAGTCTATCCTGCAGGTACTCAGTGTGGATGCTGAAGTCGCCCACAATGATTAATTGGTCATAATCGATACATATTACGGAAAGAAGGTAGCTGAAATCATTAAAGAGTTAAGTTTTGGGGATTTAAATAAACTTAGAAATAGAGCTTTGTTAGGCTCATTTATCTGGGTGGCTAGATATTCAAAAAAAAAAAAAGAGTCAAATGTGCCCAGGCTACTCCGCCAGCCTCAGTCTACACCACCAGCCTTCCTGGCCCAGGCTCCTCTACCAGGGCCAAACTTCATCAACGGCCTCCAGGTCCAGGCTCCACCTACAGCCTCAGGTTACACCAAAAGCCTCCAGGCCCAGATTCCACCACCAGCCTCAGGCTACACCACCAGCCTCCACCACTACACCCAAGCTATGGCAAATCTCACCTCACCATTTATAGTTGTGAGAGTTGTGTCCGCATGTCAAAGAAGATTGTGGAGCTTGAGAAAAGAATATCCGATCTATACAAAATCCAAAAAGCTGAAATATACTTGGATAATGTCATGGGCGTCACAACCGTGGGGGATGTGTGTGTTTTAACACCCACACTTTTCCAGCAGTTTTGCTCAAAAACTGTATGGCTTTAAAACTGTTGCCCTAACCTGAGAGCACAGTTAGACTAATGAACATGCTTATTTCTATTTGAACAAACAATATTTTAGTGGTGTGCCATATGTTTGTTTCAATCTTAATACATGTTCTGGTGTGCTCCACTCCTGCTCTGGATGCTCGGTGCGCTACACTCTGCCTCTCCTGCATCTTGTGTATGCGCTCTGTGCTGACAATTTAATTTGATGCCTTAAAATGTCGCTCCCTTGGTTTATGAATTAGCGCGCAAATTTCTCAATCAGTTCCCTTGTTTTGCAGAACTCGTGGGTACAGTTTCGGCATGCTGCTCTCCGAGACACAGGCTGTGGCCTGTGGTCAAGAGAGCCGAAATTTATAACCGGCCGACGTTTGCTCTCTCAAAGATTAGCTTCGCACATACATAGTGCATTACGGTAATAGAGTAAGTGCCCTAGCAGGCAAAAACACTGAAATGAAGATAAAATGAGAACCATAACAATGAAAAAGTACATTTATGACATACCTATTACTTTCACATAGCTAGATATACTATACTATATAATGCATGCAATCATGTTTTTGACAGATTTTACTGTTGTGAGGAACATTTAAATATTTAATTTGACAGCTGCAGTCGGTGGTAATACTCTGTCTGGAAAAGAATCTAGCTGAACTGATAGATCTAAAGAGAACAGAGTGGGTAATATCCAGTTAACCACAGTTTGTGGTCTTGCAGACCAGCATGCCGAAACCGTATCTATGTTTTCTGCAAAATGAGGGAACAGGTTCAGAAATCCTTGCACACGAATTCATAATTCAAGGGAACAAAATTTTATGACATCAAATTTTCAGATTTGGCACCTTACGGGCTCCATATAAATGAACCACATCACCAGCCAATCACAGACATCTTTTTCATCCAATCAGTGTATTCCTTAGAAATACTGCACTCAAGAATCAGCAACAGCTTTTTTTGGTACTTTGTCCACACTTCAGTTCTGCTTTGTTCAAAGAGATTTAAATAAAAAAGGCCAAATTGAAAATAAAACAATTTCTTTCTAATGAGTTCCATTTTTAAATATACTGTGCTATTACAAAAAAGAAAGACAATTTTGCATGAAAAAGAACCAATCACAGCAAGTCAAAATGCTGCACCTAGTGGCAGAAATACAAAACTGTTTGAGAAAAACATCCGAGAACATGATAAAATACACACTTGTACCTGGTAGCCTAAGAATATTCATTTAGCTTAAATTGTGCATTTTAGTTCATACGTCTATATATTTTTGAGTGAAGTGTGAAAAACATTAGATTTTAAGAGATAGACCTTGTCAAAGTAGCTCGTAAAATCCCCAGTGTGTTTTGAAAGTTACAATCCAACTTGCATCCCCCACATTTTTTGAAAAGCTTGCTACGCCACTGGATACTGTAATCCTCATTAGCTCCTGCTACTGATGAGCAGCTGGCTGACACAATAGCTCTTCAGCCTCCAGTGTGCGCCACTCCCACACGTGTTCACCCAGCAAGGCTGCTACAACAAGTCTACTGGTCTTCCTGCCAGGAATCGTGCCTCCTGCAAATACTGTGCAGACACCTGCTGGGGAGAGCTGGATCCAACTTGGCGCCAGACCCAAGGCCCAAGTTAGCTCCCCTTCACTGGATAAAGATGGTGGACTACTAAAAGAACAAAAAAAATCACCGGTCAAAGACTAGAAGTAGCCACCAACAAATTGAATTTCACTCCAAAACCGTTTTGACATTTGTACTCTCCAGGATTTCCCTCCTCTGGCAACTGGTCCATCACAGCCCTTTTCCAGTCAGCAGTCAGATGCCTTCAAACACGGCCCCCCCTCAAAAGTCCCGAGTCAAGACCGTCCGAGTGGAGGTTAGCTACACACTAGTTCCGGGCTGAATGTATACCGATCAGGACGCTAAGGTTAGAGACCTTCTAAATCTACTTTCTTCTGTACTCACTGATTGTCCTGACATCAAAACTGTTGTGGTGCACATTGGATGTAATGATATTGCTGATGGTAACTCTGAGATTCTTTTTTTTTTTTTTTTTTTTTTACGTGTCCTGTTTGGCAGTGTGGAGCTCAGAATTGGTGTCTGAGTACCAAGTAGAAGCCCAACAGATTTACTTTCACAAGCGGAGCCGTACAGCTTTTGGTATAGTACTCCACTTGATATATGTGTGAAAAATCTTTATTATGAATTGTTGGGGTTTTTATTTCCTGATGTTATGGACACGGAGACGGAAAATTAAGGAGAAGAAAGAAGGAAGATGAAGAAGAGAGGTAGGAAACAAAATGTCATGAGAGAGGGTGAGTTGAAAATACAAGAGAGGAAGGGGAACAAAGAAAACACAGGAAGACATTGAAGTCTGCCTCCATACCCACAGGACGGCAGAGAGAGGGGGAAAAACAAAACAAAACACAGAAAAGGAACATCGACAAAACCAACCAAACATTGTGAACTAAGAATTACACAACCACATCACACAAAAATAGATATAAAAATACAACAACAATGTCACAGAAAAACTCATGGTACCGATTAATCAAGCTCTAGTAATGATAACCTCAGCCCAAGAATATATCCTTAAACACCAGAGACCCCACATCTATGTGTGTGTGTTAGCATGCTGGTGCATATAAGGTTTCTCCATAAGAGTGTTCGATAGTTGGTGTGAGCAGACATCAATCCGTCTCCCAGGAATCGATGCAGACATGAAGGAGATCGGAGCAAAGACGTCCAAAGGACCGCCAGAGCCCCAGGCGGACCCGGGTGGGGCCGACCGCATCCCCCAAGAGAGGAGCAAAGGAGAACCCCAGGGGAACATCCAGCGGCCACTATGCAGGGGCCCGGGGGAGCCGGGGCCCAGAGGCAGATGAGGGTAGGGATGTAGATCGACCAATCGAGAGCTTCGCCTTTCGGCTCAGCTCTCTCTTCACCACGACAGACCAGTACAGCGCCCGCATAACTGCAGATGCCCTACCAATCCGTCTATCGATCTCCCGCTCCATTTTTCCCTCATTCGTGAACAAGACCCCCAGATTCATAAACTCCTCCACTTGGGGAAGGACCTCATCCCGGAGAAGGCACCCCACCCTTTTCCAGCTCAAGACCATGGCCTCAGATTTGGAGGTGCCGATTCTCATCCCAGCCGCTTCACACTCTGCTGCGAACCGCTCCAGCCAATAGGACCACGACATCTGCAAAAAGCAGAGACCCGATCCTGAGGCCACCAAAACGTATCCCCTCAACACCTTGGCTGTGCCTATAAATCCTGTCCATAAAAGTTATTTACAGAAACTGTGACAAAGGGCAACCTTGGCGGAGTCCAACTCTCACCGGAAACAAGCCCGACTTACTGCCGGCAATGCGAACCAAACTCTGGCACCGGTCGTACAGGGACCCAACAGCCGGTATCAAGGGGCCCGGTACCCCATACTCCTGGAGTACCCCCCACAGGGCTCCCCGAGGGACACAGTCGAATGCCTTCTCCAAGTCCAAAATACACATTTTGACCGGTTGGGCGAACTCCCATGCACCCTCCAGGACCCTGCTGAGGATGTAAAGCTGGTCCAGTGTTCCACGGCCAGGACGAAAACCGTATTGTTCCTGCTGGATCCGAGGTTCAACTATCCATCGCAAAACTGCAGATGCCCTACCAATCCGTCTATCGATCTCCCGCTCCATTTTTCCCTCATTCGTGAACAAGACCCCCAGATACTTAAACTCCTCCACTTGGGGAAGGACCTCATCCCCGACCCGGAGAAGGCACCCCACCCTTTTCCAGCTCAAGACCATGACCTCAGATTTGGAGGTGCTGATTCTCATCCCAGCCGCTTCACACTCGGCTGCGAACCGTACCAGCGAAAGCTGTGCATCACATTCCGATGAAGCCAATAGGACCATGTCATCTGCAAAAAGCAGAGACCCGATCCTGAGGCCACCAAAATGTATCCCCTCAACACCTTGGCTGCGCCTATAAATCCTGTCCATAAAAGTTATGTACAGAATTGGTGACAAAGGGCAACCTTGGTGGAGTCCAACTTCCACCGGAAACAAACCCAATTTACTGCCGGCAATGCGACCCAAACTCTGGCACCGGTCGTACAGGGACCTAACAGCCCGCATCAAGGGGCCCGGTACCCCATACTCCCGGAGTACCCCCCACAGGGCTCCCCGAGGGACACGGTCGAATGCCTTCTCCAAGTCCACAATACACATGTAGTCCGGTTGGGCGAACTCCCATGCACCCTCCAGGACCCTGCTGAGGATGTAGAGCTGGTCCAGTGGTCCACGGCCAGGACAAAAACCGTATTGTTCCACCTGGGTCCGAGGTTCGACTATCCGTCGGACCCTCCTCTCCAGAACCCCTGTATAAACCTTACCAGGGAGGCTCAGAAGTGTGATCCCCCTGTAGTTGGAACACACTCTGTGGTCCCCCTTTTTAAACAGGGGGACCACCACCCCGGTCTGCCAATCCAAGGGAACTGCCCCCGATGTCCACGCAATATTGCAGAATCACGTTAACCAACACAGCCCCACAACATCCAGAGCCTTGAGGAACTCCGGTCGAATCTCATCCAGCCCCAGAACCTTGCCACAGAGGAGCTTTTTAATGATCTCAGTGACCTCAGCACCAGAGATCGGAGAGCCCGACCCAAAGTCCCCAAACTCTGCTTCCAGATTGGAAGGCGTGCTGGTGGGATTGAGGAGGTCTTCGAAGTATTCCATCCACCGACCCAAAACGTCCCGCGTCGAGGTCAGCAGCACACCATCCCCACTGTAAACAGTGTTTGTGGCAGACCGCTCCCCCCCGAGACGCCGGATGGTGGACCAGAATCGCTTCGAACCCGTACGGAAGTCGTTTTCCATGGTCTCTCCAAACTCCTCCCACGCCCGAGTTTTTGCCTCAGCAACCATCCGAGCCGCATCCCGCTTGGCCTGTCGGTACCTATCAGCTGCTTCAGGGGTCCCACAAGCCAAAAAGACCCGATAGGACACCTTCTTCAGCCTGACAGCAACCCTTACCGTCGGTGTCCACCAGCGGGTTCGCCGCGACAGGCACCGACCACCTTGCGGCCACAGCTTTCGTCAGCCACCTCGACAATGGAGGCGCGGAACATGGTCCACTCTGACTCAATGTCCCTGCCTCCCCCGGGATGTGTTCGTAGTTCTGCCGGAGGTGTGAGTTGAAGCTCCTTCTGACAGGAGACTCTGCCAAACGTTCCCAGCAGATCCTCAGAACACGTCTGTTTGCAACAGTGGAAAGACAAACTAATCCTCCAGTGACAGTAGCCCCCAAACTAAATTCTAGCCGGGCCTGCAATGAATTTGCCAGCTTTTTCACTGAAAAGACTAACAATTAAGACAGTCTGTCTGTGCTTCAGTACCGAACTCATGACCAATGTTATACCCAATTAACACCAATGTAGAGAAAATATCAGAATTCCATGAATTAAACCAAAAAAAAACATCAAAGAAATCATTAACCAATTAAGCTCCTCCTCCTGCTGTCTTGATATACTACCCACAGTTTTCCTTAAGAAAGTTTTCCCTTTCATTGGGTCTGATCTGACTCAAATAGTGAACTCATCCCTCCTCTCTGGCATCCCCCAGGCATTAAAAACAGCAGTTATTAAACCACTGCTAAAGAAGAAGATCTGGACATGTTAAAAACAGAACTAGAGGCCAATTTCTATTCTTCCATTCATCAGTAAGATTATTGAAAAAGCTGTTTCAGACGTCAAATAGCTTCCTAACAATGACCAACCGCTTTGATGTTTTCCAGTCTGGTTTCCATGCTTACCACAGCACTGAGACTGCCCTCGTCAAAGTTCTCCATTACATTTATAAATCCCCTTTCAAAATGACAATTTTACCCAAAGTATTGTACAGCAAGGAAAGTAAAATATTACAATAGCAGAAACAAAGAAATAAACCAACACAAAAATAATGGAACACAAGAGTGTGAAAGTCCAGTTACATAAAATGGAAG